>OX632359.1:38867291-39207291 GCA_951751655.1 Ophion costatus | reverse complement strand
ATATTACTTTAAGGGGTTACCACCACTTCCCATTTTGAAAAAATCGTTTTTTTTTATTGCATTTTTTTGAAGTATAAGTATCTGAGAATATGTCCTGAAAATTTCAAGTCGATTGGAACAAAATTGACTAAGATATGAGCGTTGAAGGAAAGAATCCGTGAATTGAAGAACTGAAATTGAAACTTTAAACGCGTTTTTCTCAAAATGGCATTTCTGAAGTCGGTGACCAAGATTACTCGAACACTAATGAACCGATCTTCTTGAAATTTTGCAGGCTTATTTAATACATAAAAATGTAGTCTTTAATCGTTCGATTTTTTTTTTTCGAAAAAAAATGGCCGTTTTATAGCCAAAAAACGGCCGTTTTTTTCGTTAAAATCGAACCATTAACTTTGACTGTCCGCCATTTTGTGAAAAATGAATATTTTTTAAAATCCTTCGATTAAAGACTAGTTTCTACTTATATTTGACTAAATCCATCCGCATTTTTTTTCAGATGATCCACTTCGCCGCAATGTTGGTCACCGCAAACCGTGTATATAAAAACATTATTTCATTGACGGCCATTTGCCACTAAACAATGTAACATTTTTCAATAAAAAAATTACTGAAAGTTCTTCAAGATGTGTTCTTTAAGATGGTATATTGATCGATTAAAAAAGTTTTGTAGTTTTCTTTAAAAAAATTCATGAAAAAAGCCTCTTTTTTGCGCTACAAGTGGGGATAACGCCTTAAATGTATAGACGAGTTGCAATATATTGTATGCAGTTGACGTGCTGACCTCTGATCTACCGTCCCAAGAGTATACTTCGGACTATAGGACGTTGAATACATTTGCGATATTCGAACTAGGAATGTGCACCATTCCGAATAATAGTTTCGGTTTGTCTTCCGGTATTATTAATGAGCGTCTTGTTGAAACGCTAGTCAATTTCCTATAGTGTATATTTCTTTAAAAAAATAATGCTTATATATGTTTCTATGTGTATAAAATGTGTATGTATATGCAGGGTGACAATTATAAGGTAGCCATGTGTTTTTTAAGGCTCTGGCGCGGATGCTTTGCGGCTGACAAAAATATGACTTTTAATTGTTTCTCAAGACCTCGTCGGAAAAAAATACAGCGTATTTTTGTGGTTATGTTTTCTCCAGAAAAAAATTAAAATTATGAAGAAAAAAAAACAATATTCCATTTTGAGTACAGCAAAATAAAGGTTACGTTTTTGTGCATCTCGTCATCGAGAGAGAAAGAAAGTTATCAAGGATGCATTTCCAAGTGGATAAATAGAATTCAACGGGTAAAGCCACTGTAGGATTTACAAATTGTTAAAAAAGAAAAGGAAGAGCAGTGTAAATTTGGAAGGTCAAATGTATAGTGCTGGCATTGCGGATAAACGATAACACGCAAATTTTTATTGCTAGATGTTAGGTCAAAGTTTAAGAGCGTTTTTCTCGAAACATTGTTTTTTAATCTGGCCGAAAACGTAACACACTCAAATATGCTCACCGATTCACTTGTAATGTTGAACGTATCTTCTCAAATGCATTCTCCATGGAACTGCGGACGGAATTTGCGATTGGTTATTTACCTTTTTTACATAACAATTACTCGTGTGATTTTTTGCTCAAGAATGAAAGTTTTCATTCAAATCAACACTCCTTTTTTTAAACAAGATATTTTTTCATTTCTCTGCGCAGTTCCATAGCTTTTTGTATACATTTTTGCGATTTTTCGATTTTTTGTTCTCGGTTGAAATGTTCACCTTATAATTGTCATCCTATATATATATATGTATGTGTGTGTGTGAGGCATTCCACGTCATTTTACCTAGCCCGTAACCCCGACCATTTTTTATTTTTATTTTTTTTTGTGAAACTGTACCCCATGAAAGGAAAATCCACCCCAATTTTTAGATGTTTATCTCTTCTCTCTTAGGAGTTATAATTTCCCAAAAAATGTCCATTTCGAAAGTTTTGGAAACGTTTAAACGTTTAACTCCAGAACTAATTGAGATATCGACGAATGTCGATATATCATTTTTTTTCATTTCGAAGCATACTTTCGTTAAAAAATATGAAGAGATGATCAATTATCAATGTCAACCTTTTCTTCGCTTCTAAAGTGAAAACTATTTTTTAAAAAGATGATTGCCTTTTTTTATTTTCTTAAAAAAATTCTCTAAAATAGAGTGACCCATTCTATGATTTTTAAGACTAGTCTCATCGTGGGCCCATTTTTCCTTCAATTTTTTTCCGAATTAATCATATTTTTGAGAAGATTTTTATCATTTTAATCTCCAATAATGCTATTAATGATTTTCTGATTTCCAATGCGGCTCCGACAGGCCTGAATTAATTATCTTAATCTAGGCTGAATTCGGCGAGAAAAAAATATTTTTTCATTCAAACTCACTTATGAATGGCGTGGAATGACGTGGAATGCCTCATATATATGAACACATTTTTATATTTATATGCGAAAGTATCCCCCTCTGCATGCATCAGCGCTGACTATAAATTGAAACAAATATATTTCCGCAATTTCATCAGTCGCATCAATGAGCATCATCGGCATTGCCCTGTGCTCGAAACGTTTTTACAATAATTGAAGCAACATTTGCCACGAGCAATAATTATATCGAGTTTCGTTGTGATCAGTTGAATTTACCAAAAAAACTGCACCGCCAAAAACTTCATTGCCGCGACGGAAAAAAATGGGGAAATACATTAACTTTTTTTTCATACGCGCTCCGCAATCGTTGTCTTCGGTAAATCGAAAACGTCATTTTTTTTCGTTCAATTCCCATGCATTCATAAATTCCTGGGGATGCAATTTCGTCATCAACAGAGTTGGGCACCCGTGATATTATTCACCAGAGGGGCCATTCCGAGTCAGTCCACATCGCGAGCTGCGCAATGAAATAACGTTATTTCATTGTTCTCTCAAATCGAAAATATCGATATGCAAATTGCCTTGAAATAATATTGTGAAAAAGGTTGCGTATCCTGTAACAAGTGAATCGTAGGATGTGAATTTTGAATGCTTCATCATTACAATTGAAGAGCTGGCGAACGACACTGGACATGTCCACACGTCAAATTTTCTTTATTTTTTTTATCTCTTGCCTCAAAACTGCCTTGTCGCTTGAAAAGACAGTTTCAAACAAATTTTGAGGTATTTAGGGGCGCGGATTTGATTCGGAATATTTCTGGAGCTGATAAAGGTGTGCTTGAAAAGCACGAAGAATTTTCTAACAGCTTGATATTCATACTAAATAGATGTGTAATTAATTTTATGTGTAAATCACTTTTTCATACGAAAAAAAAAATCGCGCATTTTTTTATACCCGTTACCGTGGCCTAAGGCCTTTTAAGTTAGCTAAAACTTGGTCGAATGGAGGATGAAAAAATCCTCATTTTTTCTAGCATTCAGCGAAAATTCTCCAAGCTAAATAATCGAAGTAAATTCATCGTTTAATCCGCCATCATCCGTGGCGAGTGCGTGATCACCCAACTCTGTTTCGAACCCTAGAAAAAAAATTTTAAAAATAGATAAAAACAAACAACAAAAGGGATGAAAAATAAGTGTGTTACGGTATCTCGAAAGTCGTCGCTTCGACGGATTTTGCACGTACCTCCAACGGGTCTCATACTTTTGCCTATAAAATGGAAAAGAGACGACGTTAAAATAATCGAGCAAGGAACGAACTCACTAACAGTCCACGCCTCGTTGTGAAATTTCGAATGGGTTTCTTTTGTTTTTCTGCTTTTTTTTCGCTTCCTATTCACGAATCCTTCAGAGGCTTTTCTTTTCGTTTTACCTTGTCGGCGGGGTTCGGTGGGGGGAGAGAGGGTAGAAAGAAGGGTGAAACAATGCAAGTTGCAGCTTACTCTCCCTTGTTGGGGTGATGACGAACCACGTGAATAATTCGGCCGGGCGGATAGAGAGGTGTGTGCAAAGTGAAAGCTATGCTGGAATCGCTCGGCACGTTGGTTTGTCCACGTGCGATATCCTTGTCCCTCTGGTACTCGCTGATACACCCACCGGCCTCCAAGTTCGCCGCGGACGTTGGCATGGAACCGCAACCGCAGCACATTACCGAGCAAGCGATAGTTTTCCACTGTAATGGGGAATGGAAAAACGTAACATTAATAGTGATAATTAATTAATATTGATATATAATATATTAATATTAACATATTGTATTATTTATAATATATTATTTTATATTATTTATTTTTATGAAACACTTTTATAGTTGAATTTTTTTAAGGGGTTACCCCCACTTGCGATTTTGAAAAAATCGATTTTTTTTATTGCATTTTTTTTAAGTATAAGTATCTGAGAATATGTCCTGAAAATTTCAAGTCGATCCGAACGAAATTGACTGAGATATGAACGTTGAAAGAGAAGAATCCGTGAATTGAAGAACTGTAATTGAAACTTTAAACGCGTTTTTCTCAAAATGGCATTTCTGAAGTCGGTGACCAAGATTACTCGAACACTAATGAACCGATCTTCTTGAAATTTTGCAGGCTTATTTAATACATAAAAATGTAGTCTTTAATCGTTCGATTTTTTTTTTCGAAAAAAAAATGGCCGTTTTATAGCCAAAAAACGGCCGTTTTTTTTCGTTAAAATCGAACCATTAACTTTGACTGTCCGCCATTTTGTGAAAAATGAATATTTTTTAAAATCCTTCGATTAAAGACTAGTTTATACTTATATTTGACTAAATCCATCCGCATTTTTTTTTCAGATGATCCACTTCGCCGCAATGTTGGTCACCGCAAACCGTGTATATAAAAACATTATTTCATCGACGGCCATTTGCCACTAAACAATGTAATATTTTTCAATAAAAAAATTACTGAAAGTTCTTCAAGATGTGTTCTTTAAGATGGTATATTGATCGATTAAAAAAGTTTTGTAGTTTTCTTTAAAAAAATTCATGAAAAAGGCCTTTTTTTGCGCTACAAGTGGGGGTAACGCCTTAAACAATGTTTAGCATTTCTATGCTTCTCCGAGCTAAACAATTTTGAGCTTTTCTGCCATAGCAGAAAAGCTTCTCTCAGGCAGATAAAAACGTGGCTCAGAAACGATTATCTCATATGTAACTGCTAAACATTGTTTAAAAAAAATCCGGCTATAAAAGTGTTCGGCCGGTTTCCAGAAAAAATATAGAAAACTAAGACTTATTTTATCGAGCACCTACCGAAAGTAAAGTTTAAAGACTGGCAACTGAATTAACGAATTATAAAAGAGTTTGATACGATTGTTAGCAAGAACGTGTGATTAAACCTTCGTATTTTAAGTGCGTTACACATTATCGACTATCGTGTGAATTTTATTTTTTAAAAAAGGATCGTGAACAAAATTACTTTTTGCCCCCCCCCCCCGCTCCCGAAAAAATGCTGGCTACGCCAATGTTCCCAAATCGTATCCATTGTCGACATAATCGAGAACCATGCAGATAGAGGCCAGGTATTACGGACAATTTACAGCTGAGGGGAACTATTTTTGAACCGAAGAAATAATTGAGAATTATCTGACCTTTTTGGAAACTGTATATGTTTTAGAACTTTTTTGAAAACTGTGCCAGCTGCCTTTGCAAAGCCCAAAAATCAGGGGCTTTTCAAAGTAAATTATCTATCGTGTCTTCAAATAATATATTATTTAGATGTTTCGAGACAAGCTGAAGATACCTATACAAAATTTATAAACCCCAACATAAGCCATACGATGAAAAAAATATTTACGCAAAGTAGAAAAAAAAACCTCTTTTTCAAGCGTGCAGATGAAAGATTACACATTTGCATTCTCATAATTCACGACCGACGACAGAGCTTTCTCCGTGAGGAAGCCAGAATTAAGAGGCCATTGAATTAGCACAGAAGCCTCGCGAGTGAAATGAGACGAGAAGGATGCGGCGTGGAAATTTGTAATTTAAATACTTTTTTTTTTTTTTACCTTGGGATCAACGCTGCGTCTAATAGCGTTTATGAGATCGGCTCTCAGACTCTCCATCTGACTGAGGCCTATCCTCGGGACTACGTCTTTCCCGACTACGACGGAAGTGATGAATTCTTGGGTATACTGCTGGGCGGGCATGCTGAGAAGACCGCCCGGGGGTCCGTACGAGAAGCAAACGAGATCCGGAAATTCTTGCCTCAGGAGGATAGCGAGAATCGCGGCGGTTCCGGCGCCCAACGAGTGGCCGACCAACGTAAGGCCGAATTGATGAGTTCCTCGGTCAGGATCCTTCACGCCGATGTTCAATCGAGTCCATCAGCGTTAACACAAGACATTTCAAGAATTTTCATGCTACCGTCATTTGCATTGGTCTCTCGTTATTTTTTGTACCGTTGATCGAGTTTTATATTGCGGCATTATTTCGATTGCTCATAGTCAAGATTTTCATTAAGGATGTTGAGTCCCAAATCGCAAACGATGATAAAATTCTGAAAATTTGGTATGTTTTCGTATGAAGTATTTCAGCGGTCGTGTAAAAATTTCACGACAATTAGGAAGCTCGTTATTGAACAATTAACATTCACAAATTAAATGTTGTTTTATGGAAACTGATGTAACTTTGCAATAAGTTTTTTTTTTGACCTCTCAATTTTATAATATCTACAATATACTGAAAGCAACGGAAACAAAACGAAGTTTATTGATAAATTTTTTTTTATTTCTTTTAAAAACTGTTCTTAACAAAATGTTAATTTTTTAATAACGAGCTTCCTAATCGTCGTGAAATTCTAACACGACCTCTTAAATACTTCATACAAAAACATACCAAATTTTCCGAATTTTCTTATCATTTTTTATTTCAACCCTTAAGGAGGTTGAAGTAATGATGATAGAATTCTGAAAATTTGGTATGTTTTTGCATGAAGTATTCAGGAGGTCGTGTAAAAATTTCATGACGATTAAGAAGCTATTTATTGAACAATTAACATTAACATGTTTCATAGGGACTCAACATCCTTAAATGGACCGAACCTGTCATTTTCGAGCGTAAGAAGTTACCTCAATCGAGGAATGGATCGAAAATCACGTTGAATTAAAAAAGTCGAAATTTTAGCTTCGAGTCTCAAGAATAATATTCAATTGGTTTTGAGTGATGATATTGAAGTTTCCATCGTCGGAATGGAACGAAAATTCATTTTTTTCCTAACTCACTTTTTTCTGCCAGGTGTCACAAGCCACGAAAAATCACGTATAAATTTTTACGTATCCTTGTCAAAGATTTACGACCAAAATGTGCGAAAAGGTTTCGGACGACAGTAACGATAAATAAATGAAAGAAAAAAAAAATCATTGCATTCGAACGATGCAAACGTCAGTGTCATTTTGAGTGGCTAATTTAATGAAACTTAAGTCAGCATGTAGGAGTACAATGGAAGTTGATAGTTCTCAGTTGCTTCAATTACTTTTGGCAGATTTTGCCTACAAAGAAGCCTCAACCATTTTTTCAGATAACTATCTAGAGACGTACAGTACGCGGCTGGCGAAGATTCCGCATAACGATAAAAATGACGAAATAAAAATATAAGACGACGCAAGCTTCAACACTGTACAATTAAGGGCAAGATCGCACCTTAGCGAGTGCCCGCGCAATGATTCCCTCGTCGGAGATCTTCTTGCGAATGTACTCGGCGGCTTGTACCATACCCTTGTGTCCGAGCCAGTCATCCCTGGGCGGTGTGAGCGGCAAAACTTCGGCCTCGGCATTCAGATCCGTAACGACGTCTTTCATGCTCAAAGTACCTCGAATACTGATGACGACCTGAAAACACGTTCCAAGGGCTTACACATAGTTGACATTTTTGAAAATATCGATTTTCCCCTTCCACGGATTCTCAAAATATAACATTTCAAAAATATTATCGTATTTTTCGATTTATTAATCGTATTAATCGATATTAATCGTATTATAAATTTCGGAAGTTATAGGCATCTTAAACGTGCTTTTTTTTCTCAAAATTACTTGTTCAAAATCGGTGACCACGATATCTCGATAATCACTTCACCGATCAACTTAAAATTGTACAAGCTTTTTTTTACATATGAAAAGCAGTGCTTGATCGAAGGTATTTTCTTTTTCAGGCATAGTTCTTTTTTATTAACGAAAATAGAGTGTTTTTTTTACCGACAGTCGGTACTTGTACTTTGGACTACTGCCGCTTTTTCAATATCAGTATTTCATTGAGCTGGTTATGGGGTTAGGGCGAAATGCTGGCAGCGAGTTGAATTTTTTTATGGAAGTTTACAATCCCTTCGTTGATAATTCTGTACAGTTTGGATAGGATCCACTGTGCCGTTTTTGAGAGAAAAGTTCGAAATAGTTTTCGATACAACGATTGTAAAAGATACCTAAAACCGTAACTCTGTAATGTAAAACAAAAACAATTTTAAAACCTGCGAGTATTTTTGCGGCAAGAAGATCACGAAAAATCATTAAAAAAAAAATTCGCCAAATTTTCACGGACTCGTTTCTTCCATTCTTGTCTCTCGGGCATTCACGCCCGTGCGTTTGTAACCTCGCTGTGTTCCAAGAGGACGAACCTTTTTCCTTGTATAATCAAGGGCGACGAAGAATGGGGTTTCGCCCACGTCGACGTGAAAAGTCGCGTAGAGGACTTCGACCTCGCCGATGTCGATCATTCGTCTCAGCGCGGCGTAATTGCACTGGCAACAATTGTCAGCGACGACGGTAGCGTCGTCCTCGTGCCTCAGGCAAGGAAAACATCCGCACTTTAGCCTGAAATTTTCATCCCCGCATGTAACAGCTTAAGGGGTTACCCCCACTTGCGATTTTGAAAAAATCGATTTTTTTTTATTGCATTTTTTTCAAGTATAAGTATCTGAGAATAGGTCCTGAAAATTTCAAGTCGATCCGAACAAAACTGCCGAGATATGAGCGTTGAAAGAGAAGAATCCGTTGTGTAAACGACCGGCTAATTGAAACTTTAAACGCGTTTTTCTCAAAATGGCATTTCTGAAGTCGGTGACCAAGATTACTCGAACACTAATGAACCGATCTTCTTGAAATTTTGCAGGCTTATTTAATACATAAAAATGTAGTCTTTAATCGTTCGATTTTTTTTTTCGAAAAAAATGGCCGTTTTATAGCCAAAAAACGGCCGTTTTTTTTCGTTAAAATCGAACCATTAACTTTGACTGTCCGCCATTTTGTGAAAAATGAATATTTTTTAAAATCCTTCGATTAAAGACTAGTTTATACTTATATTTGACTAAATCCACCCGCATTTTTTTTTCAGATGATCCACTTCGCCGCAATGTTGGTCACCGCAAACCGTGTATATAAAAACATTATTTCATTGACGGCCATTTGCCACTAAACAATGTAATATTTTTCAATAAAAAAATTACTGAAAGTTCTTCAAGATGTGTTCTTTAAGATGGTATATAGATCGATTAAAAAAGTTTTGTAGTTTTCTTTAAAAAAATTCATGAAAAAGACCTTTTTTTTGCGCTACAAGTGGGGGTAACGCCTTAAGGATGTTGAGTCCCTATGAAACATGTTAATGTTAATTGTTCAATAAATAGCTTCTTAATCGTCATGAAATTTTTACACGACCTCCTGAATACTTCATGTAAAAACATACCAAATTTTCAGAATTCTATCATCATTACTTCAACCCCCTTAAGGGTTGAAATAAAAAATGATAAGACAATTCGGAAAATTTGGTATGTTTTTGTATGAAGTATTTAAGAGGTCGTGTTAAAATTTCACGACGATTAGGAAGCTCGTTATTAAAAAATTAACATTTTGTTAAGAACAATTTTTAAAAGAAATAAAAACAAATTTATCAATAAACTTCGTTTTGTTTCCGTTGCTTTCAGTATATTGTAGATATTATAAAATTGAGAGGTCAAAAAAAAAAACTTATTGCAAAGTTACATCAGTTTCCATAAAACAACATTTAATTTGTGAATGTTAATTGTTCAATAACGAGCTTCCTAATTGTCGTGAAATTTTTACACGACTTCTCAAATACTTCATATAAAAACATACCAAATTTTCAGAATTTTATCATCATTTGCGATTTGGGACTCAACATCCTTAATACCCAAATTCGTCAAAATCATATAAAAATTTCAAATCCGAAAGTTGGATTCGTAGTAATAATCGTACCTCCTTAAAAAAACAAAATCATGAAAATCAGCCATTTTTTCCTCGGCTTTTTATCTCCCTCCTTAATGAACGAAAAAAAGTATAGCCCTTCGTTAAAAATATCCATAGTGGATGAGAAGATCCGAATTCCCGATGACTCAACAAGCGACATTTCGAACGGGTGACTGATGGCCGTTGCGTTACGCGCAAATTTCTCTCGATTACCTCGTGCACAACTGGCAAAGACCGGTCGTATGATTGAAGAGGAACAGTGGCCATCCGTAAGCCGCCAGAGCAAAGTGCATGTAATGAATAGCCGACTGAAAATGTGCCAAGTCACCGTCCTCGGTGAGCGATAGGAACTTGGTCCTGGGTGTAACCGGTACACCCGAGAGAAACTCGTAAGTGTCGTTCTTCTTCTGCTTGACGATGAGCTCCCGTTCAATCTTTTGGAACTTTCGCAACAACACGAGGCCAGCCACGACGTCGGACGGCACAACGTCGAGATCCCTGAAGAAGTCGCTCAGTAACCTCGCTATGTCCGTGAACGAGTTCTGTCGGCGTTACACAGGCACGGTAAAAAGTACACGGTTGAGAATGGACGAGAAAAAAATTGCACATCAGCTCGGTAAGCTAGGGCAGAGGAGAAGATGACGTTGAAGTTTGCATCGTTGGAAAGTGAACGAAAGTGAACGAAAGTGTACGAAAGTGTACGAAAGTGTACGAAAGTGTACGAAAGTGTACGAAAGTGAACGAAAGTGAACGAAAGTGTACGAAAGTGTACGAATGTGAACAAAAGTGTACGAAAGTGAACGAAAGTGAACGAAAGTGTACGAAAGTGAACGAAAGTGTACGAAAGTGTACGAAAGTGAACGAAAGTGTACGAAAGTGAACGAAAGTGAACAAAAGTGTACGAAAGTGAACGAAAGTGAACGAAAGTGAACGAAAGTTCAGTGGGCCGATCTTTTTCCGGCAAATTTGGCCTACGAAAAATACGCAAATGTTTTTTATGATCCTGATAAGAAATCTGACGGCCAAATTTGCGGTATCGGATTATGGCTGACGAAGAAAGGGGGGAGATAAAGTTAAAAAGAATTTTTATTCCAACGATGCAAACTTCGTGAGAAGGCGGTGGCCTGGCCGACGCTTAGGTTGGACCGATACAAAAACCTCGCTTTATTAAGGTTCCGTACGTATGACCAATTTACTTTTTTCTCAAACTGGATATTTAATGAGATATTGTAATAATATTTAATTAGATATTTGATAGATTATATTTAAAAGATACTTCATTAGGTTAATTATCCTGCCTTAGTTCTTTGGTAGTACCAAACTGAAACCACATGGGGCGATGATAGCTAAAGAAAGCTTTGTATACAAATTTATTGTGTCATGTATACAATAAATTATTATATAGGCGACATTATGAATCGGCGTTATAACCATTTGTTGTTTAAATACAGTATATGGTACATAATATACAGAAGTTCCAAATTCCCAACTAGTTTAGTTTTTGAGATGAACACCGTAACAAAAATCGTCTAAAACTGATAACTTTGACGTCCCCCCTCCATTTCTTTATTTATGAAGATAAAAAAGACGAAAAAATATATTTGTACTCTACTCCATGAGCTTTACACAATGACGCCCCACACGCCCGGGTGTTTTTTTCTGCTCCCTTTCCATGTGGGACCTCCATGAAAAATAATTTCATTGAATTTCTAATTTAATGTTCGGTTTTGCAACAACATTCTACACAAAACATCAAAATGGCATGACATGCCACCAGTGACATGACACATGACAGAATGACATGACACCAGTGACATGCTGACGAACAGACGGACAGACAGCAGAGAGATCTGACCTACACAGCAGCAATATTGGATTCGGCGGAATACAATTACGCGACGATCAAGATTGAGAGAGGTGCATTATTGAATCTGCGCACCAAATGAACTCGGTGCAATGAACGTCGAGACTGCCCTTAGGAGCAATGCAAATTCATCAGATTCAAACTACAGCTGTGATGGTGCTGCGAAAAATGACGTTCAAGTTTGCATCGTTGGGACGCAACGATGTTTTCTTTTCATGTTTCATTTATTTATTTTTCTATCATTTTCCCACCATCGTTTTTGCAAATTGAGGTAGTACATTTCGAATAGAAAGTAATCGAACTCGCACTCATTCTCAGACGAACAGGACTTGTAATGACGGAGGCCCGACAAAAATAATGACATTGACGTTTGCATCTTTGGAATATAATAAAAAGATTTTTTTGCAAAACTGGCCGAATTTTTTTTGGCGGTTTTTAGCTACGAAAATCCCTTGACTATTTTTTTAGATGCATATTTGGAAATTTGCGATCGAAACGAGCCCAAGGGTGGACACCACTGTGACAGGCCGTAAAAGCTCGTTTTTTCCGAATTTTTTCGTGCTGTGTATTTTTTTCATTCGTATTGGATATCTTACTCCGTAATATTGCTGGCTGAAAGTTAGCGGTATGTTCGGCTCTCCGAGTAGATTTACAAGTGCAACTGTTCGTTCGGCGAGATCTCGAGGAGTGAAAAATTGAAGAAAAGCTAAAAGACGTAGAGGCAAAATCTTTTCGCGCTAATATTAAAGATCACGAGTATCTCAGTGAAAGAAAAATATAACGCGGTACGTTATGCTCTGTAGCGTCTGTGGTGAGAAGCCACGAAGCCTTCATTGAGCTCAGCACGGTGAGCAACTTTCGTATTCAAATATTTAAGCTAGCTCGGTCCGGCTAATCCTGCAAAAGCTCGTACCGCAAATTTTCGCAACGTATAAATTTGCCCAGCCGCAGGGTTTGTTCCAAATTACGGAAGTGTACGTATATTTGCACGAGAGCCGCTAATTGGTCATTGATGAAGAATCGAGTTCGCGTTTTCCACCGGCCGAGCTAATAATTTGGCTCGTGTGCGGCTAGTTAAATTAATTATCGATTTTATTGCGGCTCTCGTGCGTCCGTGAGTCACGGGGCTTTTCACGCCGATTGATCAAGCGACTTCGACCAATGGATTGTTTATTTTTACGTCGCAGCACAGGCGTCGAAACGGTGCTTCAAACGTCTCGTCGAGTGATGCATTCAAAAAGACGTGTTAGACGCGGAGTATACAAACAAAAATTAGATGAAAGATCGCGATGATCGAGCGTGTGCAGAGTTCGAATGAAATTTATAACGTATAGGGTGCCTCGATTCGAATTGCCCACCCCAAATGAGTCGCTGAAATGACGTCCTGGCGAAAAAGGTCTCCCATACAGAATGTATAGTTTCGCGAAAAACAAATGATGTTCTTCAGGATCTCGAGGCGATTTTCGTTGTTCCATGTCGAAACGACTGCACGGGGAAAACAGGGGCCTCGAAGTTTACAATTAAGGGGTTACCCCCACTTGCGATTTTGAAAAAATAGATTTTTTGTATTGCATTTTTTCGAAGTATTAGTATCTGAAAATATGTCCTGAAAATTTCAACTCGATCCGAACAAAATTGACGGAGATATGAGCGTTGAAAGAGAAGAATCCGTGAATTGAAGAACTGAAATTGAAACTTTAAACGCGTTTTTCTCAAAATGGCATTTCTGAAGTCGGTGACCAAGATTACTCGAACACTAATGAACCGATCTTCTTGAAATTTTGCAGGCTTATTTAATACATAAAAATGTAGTCTTTAATCGTTCGATTTTTTTTTTCGAAAAAAATGGCCGTTTCATAGCCAAAAAACGGCCGTTTTTTTTCGTTAAAATCGAACCATTAACTTTGACTGTCCGCCATTTTGTGAAAAATGAATATTTTTTAAAATCCTTCGATTAAAGACTAGTTTATACTTATATTTGACTAAATCCATCCGCATTTGTTTTTTCAGATGATCCACTTCGCCGCAATGTTGGTCACCGCAAACCGTGTATGTAAAAACTTTATTTCATTGACGGCCATTTGCCACTAAACAATGTAATATTTTTCAATAAAAAAATGACTAAAAAATCTTTAAGATGTGTTCTTCAAGATGGTATATTGATCGATTAAAAAAGCTCTGTAGTTTTCTTTTAAAAAATTCATGAAAAAGGCCTTTTTTTGCGCTACAAGTGGGGGTAACGCGTTAATACTATGCTTCTAAAATCATTAAATGTCAAAAAGTATTGAATGGAAGATAAAAATTATAATTACGGTAGAGTAATAATGAAGAAATTTAAATTTCAACCTACGATATGGCACGTAAACTGATACGAATAATACATTTTATTCGGCATATTGTGATTTTTTGTAGTATTCAAGAAATATTTTGCCCACGTGATTGGAACAATTAGTTTCCAGTATTTTACAAAAAGTACGGTATAAAGAGTTACATTTTACTAATAACTTCGTAATATTTTTCGCTGTACGCCGAAGATTTATGCTATGCGTATAGTGAAGTCTTTACATACACGAAGATTCGTGCTATACGTATGGTAATATCCATATGAAAATATAGCGTGTAATAAAGGTTGATATTTTACAAAGGACGCAATATTTTTACTATACGGTGTGAGAATCATTTTTACACTTCTATAACGACAAGTCTTAGAATTCCGAACTTGCAGTAAACTGTTGTACTTGTCTAGCACTGAATATTAGAATTCTGGCAACCAGTGTTAGAATTAGAGCCCGTATTTGTCTCCGTGTGTGTTTGGTTTTTATAAAAGATAAATAGTTCCAAAAATCACCTGGTCAAAGATCATCTTTAAAAAAACAAGAGCTGATAGAAACGTTGACGTACCGTTTACATCGAAATCAAAAAATTTCACGATATTGAAGCCTGGAATGCAACGAAATTTTTTGCCCCTTATTGCCAATTTTTTGGCATATCAGAGCTAAAATAAACTTTTTTTTAAATCCTCATCAAAGACCTACAACTGATTGTGAACGCGGGAAAAAATTTGGATAACGATAAAAATGGAGAAAAAGGGTATGAAAAAGAATTTCCCTTGCATTCCAACGACGCAAACGTCAACTTAATAAAATTCCAGACCAGCGTGTTCTCCGATCGTTGACGGTAATGCGACAATGCCACTTAGCCTGATAACGTCATTCCCGTCGCGCTCATATATGAAGTCGGTGCTCCACTATTAAACATTTTCGGACGTTCCGTCATTTTCGCGTTTCTCATCCTAGAGGCATTTTTTTTATTACTCGTGTTTAAAAAACAGCTATAATTTGGGAAAATAAAACGTATATGTTTCAATTTAAGGATGTTGAGTCCCTATGAAACATGTTACTGTTAATTGTTCAATGAATAGCTTCTTAATCGCCATGAAATTTATACACGACCTCCTGAATACTTCATGTAAAAACATACCAAATTTTCCGAATTCTATCATCATTACTTCAACCTCCTTAAGGGTTGAAATAAAAAACGATCAGAAAATTCTGAAAATTGGGTATGTTTTTGTATGAAGTATTCATGAGGTCGTGTTAAAATTTCACGACGATTAGGAAGCTCGTTTTTAAAAAATTAACATTTTGTTAAGAACAATTTGTAAAAGAAATAAAAAAAAATTTATCAATAAACTTCGTTTTGTTTCCGTTGCTTTCAGTATATTGTAGATATGACAAAATTGAGAGGTAAAAAAAAAACTTATTGCAAAGTTACATCAGTTTCCATAAGACAACATTTAATTTGTGAATGTTAATTGTTCAATAACGAGCTTCCTAATTATCGTGAAATTTTTACACGACCTCTGAAATACTTCATACAAAAACATACTAAATTTTCAGAATTTTATCATCATTTGCGATTTGGGACTGAACATCCTTAAAATAGTGAGTGTACTCCACGATATCTTGCGGCCACTGAAAGACTGTAAAAAAAGGAAGGTTCCATTGCAGATCTCTCTCAATCCTATGCTCGTTAATTGTAGGGCATTTTTTATATGCCTTCATATTCCGGACTCGTGTAGGTTGTGCAAATAGAATAAATGTGCGGTATAATTGAAACGTTGCAATAAAAACAGATAATTCCATGTGTGTTTTATGTGTATGTGTATATATATATATACCGGAATGTTCATGAATATTAATAAAATTCTTACCCTGTTTCTATCAGAATTTCCCATACAACAGAAGAGCAATCTACATCTGTTATCCCAGCTGTCCTGATAGGCACGTATAACCTTTCTGCAAGAGAATCAATATATCGTTAATTCTTTTTCACACGTAGGAATAGACGAAGGACACCAGAGTATAATAGAAACAGAATCGATGGATTAGAAAAAGAGAAAAAAAAGGATGCGAAACGAGATATCGTATATTTGTTAAGCGTATCATGTTTCTTTTTCGCATAGGTAGTTCTGATTCGTTTTGTACAACTCGCTTGCAAATCCTCGAATGAATCCAAAAAATCGATTTCGTCGAGGGAATATTATAAATTTCGATTGTTTTTTATCACTTGATGTTACGATTTCGCCTCGTCGTTTCATATTGAGAATATATAAGAGTGAGTAGCGTCAAATTTTTTAGTATTCCTATCATTTTGAGCTCGGACAATAATTTTTTCTGACTGTCTCCCCGTCCGGTTATCGGACGAATAAGCGTATGTTATTCGTCCGGATATCGGCTCAGTTCACGCCGTATTTCCAGTAGGCGTACATATTATGATTCGTGTAGGCTAGTATCCGGACGAATAACATATATATAATTGTCCGGATAGAATGTGTTAAATTGTTAAACGTACTATCCGGAAGAATAATTTACACGTAGTCATGCGAAGAAAATATTTGCAATTTTGTTTGGGTTTGGGTTTGGGTTGGTTAGCTGCGTTTGGGTTTGTTTGGTTTGGGGTGATTGGTTTTGCTTGGATTTTGGTTTTTTGTGGGTTTGTGTTGGTTGGTTGTGTAATAATTTACACGTAGTCATGCGAAGAAAATATTTGCAATTTTGTTTGGGTTTGGGTTGGTTAGCTGTGTTTGGGTTTGTTTGGTTTGGGGTGGTTGGTTTTGCTTGGATTTTGGTTTTTTGTGGGTTTGTGTTGGTTGGTTGTGTTTGGGTTTGGATTGATTAGCTGTGTTTGGGTTTGTTTGGTTTGGGGTGATTGGTTTTGCTTGGGTTTTGGTTTTTTTGTAGGTTTGTGTTGTTTGGATTTGTTTGCGTTTGGGTTGGTTCGTTTGGGTTTGTTCGCCTTTGGGTTGGTTTGTTTGGTTTTGGTTGGTTGGTTTCGGTTTGGGTTTTGCTTTTAGGGTGGTTTGTTTGGGCTTGGGTTGGCTGATTTTGTTTCGGTTTGGGTTTGCTTTTTAGGGTGGTTTGTTTGGGTTTGGGTTTGCTTTTTAGGGTGGTTTGTTTGGGTTTGGGTTTGTGTTGTTTGAGTGTGTTTGTTTGGTTTGGGTTGGTTGGTTTTGTTTCGGTTTGGGTTTGTTTTTTAGGGTGGTTTGTTTGCGTTTGTCATTTTGGGTTTGGATTTGTTTTTTGGGTTGATTTGTTTGGGTTTGTGTGTTTGGGATTGTTTGTTTGGGGCGTTGTACAGCGCGAACCGCGTGAAATTAGCCGATTTCCGAACGAATAACGTACGCTCATTCGTCCGATAACCGCAACGTTAGCCTCAGCGTAATTTTTTTCATCTACGTTTTTCCATACCGTTGTCTCCAATTTCTGTTACGACCTGCGCTCCTCTTATAATGAGGTCTACCCCTCGACTCTGCTTCTCTCATGCTACGTTGATATTTCTTCATTTTCACCCACGATCTGCCCGCTGCGTCGTAAGTGCACCACACGGTCACCATGACCGAGGCTAAGATGCACCAATTCGATATCACGAGTGCTGCGAAAAGAAGGAACCAAAAGAAAAGTCATCCAACTTGAGAACTTTAAATTTCGACATTGGTCGTGAAATCGTGCGGAATTATGGACTTTGTTTTTTTTTCGCGGAGATCAAGTTGTCAAATTTCAGCATCTGGTGTCTGGTAGAATTAGGACCATATTCGCGGAGCACTGCAAAATAATATTTCCTTTTTTGTTCATTTCTCCTTGAAATGAGGATTTTACCTTGGCATGATACGTGTAGAAAAAAAGCAGTAGATCATTATTATGCATATTTCTCGACGAAAATAAAAAGTGCTCCAGCCATTCGAATTATACAGTAAAGTTACAATAACGTGTATCAAAGCAAGATTAATCTTAATCAGAAAAGAAATAATTATTTTCCCTGCAATTCTTGATAGTATTAAAGTTTTCATCGTTGGAACGTAACGAAAATTCATATTTATATTTCCTTATTTCTATCGTTATACCGAATACTTTTTGCACGTTTTAATTGCACATCTCGAAATAGTTATCTTAAAAATGGTTGACGGATTATGGCGGCTGAAATCAGTTAGAAGAAATATGACCTACTAAAAAAAAAAAATCATTGCATTTCAACGATAGAAAGTTCAATCTCATGCTTGTGGCGATAATCATACGTAATTATTTTATCATTGAAGTACGTAAGCCATAACTTACGAGCCATATGCCAGTGCTTTGACTACGCGATACTTTATTTCGTTCGTAACAACACTATTTATGTGCACTCAACGAGTTTGTCTTACCCAATATCACTTCTTTCGCCTGATCCACAGGACATGTTTGGTAATATTCGACGAGCCATGCGACACCTGCGCAAAGCCATCCGGTCTCCACCAGCAACAGGGCTGCAAATGAAAAAGAACTGCAATAAAATAATCGAGTAAAAAAGAAAATCCGTACACCCTGAAAGCGTCAGAAAAATTAATGATAAATCGATGCAGTCGATCTACGTTGGAGACTTGCGGAGGGACGTATTGCTGGGTAACGAAATCTGTGTACCGCGTAATTTTCATTTGCGCTAATTGTCTCTTGAGACGCGAGAGTGAAACGATTTTTTATGCCGTAAATAGCATATCGATTTACTTTCTCGTACACTTGCACTGTATATATATATTGTTATGAAAATGTTCACTCTCCCTAATGCGTCTACACTATAGCAAAGTATCGCATTGCACTACGGCAAGTAAATCAGCAATACATCACTAGCGAGTAGCGATCAATATAGCATTGAACACCTCCAGCTTCACGGTTGTCAAGGTAGCCGTATTTTGTATTCTTCACTCAAACGGGTCGCCCACTGTCTTATGCGGTGCAGCATCGTTGGGTGGTCTAAAATATTCCAGTCCCGTCAGTACACAGAGAAAAATGTATAGTAACCTCAACCATATTTCAACCATATTTTATATTACCTTGATGGGACAATAATATATTATAGTCACGGTTACTGCCGAAAATATAGTACTGCTTACGATATTTTAGCAGTTGTGTTAACTATGCTCATATGTTAACCGCAACCAATAATCTTTCAAGCATACGTTGATTGTCAATGCTACATAATATAGTAGGTTTTCATAAAATCGATGATTCCTTACACTATAAAAAAATAGTGGTCTTTACCACATTGAATGGTTGTTTACTAAATGTATATAATATTTCACAAATTCAAAAATGTTCAATTGAGAGTACTACCTGTACGATTGCTTATCATGATTTGTTATTTGTTACTTCGATCGTAGATTTGGCATAACGGATAAAAGTAATTCCAGCTTGAATTCAGAATAGCTATACCTCTGATATAGGTGGAATTTTGCACAGATCGCCTTTTTGACAATATATGTCACTGCTTAAATGGATTTTAGGTGCAGCCCGATAGTTTTCGAAATATCGAATTCTAAAAACTGATAAATGAATGCGCTGATATATCTATATCGATCGTCGCGCACCACTGCTGTCTCTACTTTATTTGCACGTTCCACAAATGGTTTACGTCTTCACTATAGGATCACCACAATGTTGTGCGCATAGTCACTTTTCGTAAGAACTTGTAACAGTTTATACTCAACAAGTGTCAACCACATAAATAGTACAAACTTGCACTGAGAAAAATGTCCATAGTATTTATGAAAAAAAAACGCCCATGGTAACAGTGGGCAAAGTAAAATTCATATAGCTTATTGCTACCGCAATCATAATATGGTTAAGGGGGGATTGTCTTTTTTTTCGCAAAATTTTCCGCTTTTTGGGAAGTTTTTTGTGAAGAAAGTATACAACGGAAAACTTGTGAAACTTGGCATATAGTTTTATTGATCTGTTTACTACATACAAAAAAATTTTTAAACAATTTCATCAAAAAATCCGCCTCCCACCCCCCTCGACGCGCGATGGTCCTTTTTTGATGGTGTGCACGATTTCTCAAAAACTATTCAACCGATTGCCTTCAAATTTGGACAGAATGCTCAGCTGACATCCTTTTATCGTTTGATGAAGCAAAAAAGCAATACGTTTAATAGTTTTTTATTTATAACAAAAAATCGATCAATTTTTTTCGAAAAATCGATACTTCAAGTTCAAAACGTCACCAAATCGTCAATTTTTTTTTTCCCGTCATCGAACGATAGCTATATGTGTCTAAAGTAAAATGCTTTTTGGGTTTTTGTTGCAAGATGAACGTGAAGGCTGTAATCGTGCACACCATCAAAAAAGGACCATCGCGCGTCGAGGGGGGTGGGAGGCGGATTTTTTGAAGAATTACTTTCTTCACAAAAAAATTCCCAAAAAGCGGTAAATTTTGCGAAAAAAAAGACAATCCCCCCTTAACGCAACTATAAGCGTCTATCTAATCTTTTGTAAAGGGCGAAGTTAATAACAAATAATTAAAACTGTTTTTGTATTTGTTGAAAATCAAACTTCTTTTCTCCAGCTTGCTGTTTCGGTAATTCAACGATTCAAAAAATATCCGGTCATATGGAAATTTTAGTATCATACTAAAAAGGCACTATTTTTATTTTAGATCACCCCAGTTGCCGGAAGCACCTCCATCGATTGGCCACGTAGCAACCGCGATACTTTGTTTATATAATAATAATTTCATTTTTTTAACAATTTTTTTCAATTTAAAAAATACTTAAAGTTTGAAAGACTCAGTTTTGTAAAGTTAGAAAGATCAGTTGTGTATAAAATCCCAACCTCTTCATCCCTATAGTCATGTCAGAAAAATATTGAAACTCGATCTGTTTTCAGGGCCCCACGCAGTTGACCCAACAACGCGTTTCATGTTAAAAAAAATCAGAGCCGAACGAAAAGTTTTAATCCGATTAGGTTCGGACGGGAATATTCGAGAGCAGCAGAGGATTCTTTATGGAATAGGATTTTATATATATGTACGTCATGGTACATATAAATACTTTGCCATAGTTGAAAAGGTTTTACGGAGACCTATGTGAAGTTGGCAACTGACTTTACAGAAAGTAATTTTTTTTTTTTGCATTCGTTTGTACTCGGTTTGTACCCGTTTGTACCGTCTTAAATATCGTTTGTACCTTAAGGGGGAAAAAAGTACGAGGGTATGAAAAAATGAACCGCAACCCATTTAGAGCTAAGCAATTTTAATAAACGCGACTGAAAAGAGAATCGTTTGTACCCGTTTGTACCGTTAAAAATTTTTTTTTCAAATTTTTTTCTGGAAAAAAAAATTTTCGATTTTTTTTTTTTTTAATTTCCGTTCGTACCGACAAGTATATCGTTTGGACCACCTAGAAATTGTTTCTATTCATTCGTATCGGTGAGTACATCGTTTCTACCACCGTGTAATCGTTTATACCCATTCGTACTGACGAGTATATCGTTTGTACCACTCAGAAAACGTTTGTACCCGTCTGTACTATCGAGCAATCGTTTGTACCTGTTCCTATCGACGAATATATCGTTTGTACCACTCAGCAAACGTTTGTACCCGTCTGTACGATCGAGCAATCGTTTGTACCGGTTCGTATCGACAGTATATCGTTTGTACCACCGAGAAATCGTTTGTACCCGTTGGTATCGACGAGTATTTCGTATGTACCACAGAGAAAACGTTTGTACCCGTCTGTACTATCAAGCAATCGTTTGGACCCATTCATACTGCCGAGTATATCATTTGTACCAACGAGCAAATGTTTGTACCCGTCTGAATTATCGAGCAATCGTTTGTACCCGTTCGTATCGACGAGTATATCGTTTGTATCACCGAGAAATCGTTTGTACCCGTCTGTACTATCGACCAATCGTTTGTACCCATTCGTATCAACGAGTACATCGTTTGTACCACCGAGCAATCGCTTGTACCCGTCTGTACTATCGATCAATCGTTTGTACCCGTTCGTATCGACGAGTGTATCATTGTACCACCGAGAAAACGTTTGTACCCGTCTGTACTATGGAGCAATCGGTTGTACCCGTTCGTATCGACGAGAATATCGTTTGTACCACCGAGAAATCGTTTGTACCACCGAGAAATCGTTTGTACCCGTTCGTATCGACGAGTATATCGTTTGTACCACCGAGACAACATTTCTACCCGGCTGTACTATCGAGCAATCGTTTGTACCCGTTCGTACTGACGAGTATATCGTTTGTACCACCGAGAAAAAGTTCGTACCTGTCTGTACTATCGAGCAATCGATTGTACCCGTTCGTATAGACGAGTATATCGTTTGTACCACCGAGAAATCGTTTGTACCCGTTGGTATCGACGAGTATATCGTTTGTACCACCGAGGAACCGTTTGCACCAGTCTTTACTATCGAGCAATCGTTTGTACCCATTCGTACTGACGAGTATATCGTTTGTACCACCGAGAAAACGTTTCTATCCGTCTGTACTAGCGAGCAATCGTTTGTACCCGTTCGTACTTACGAGTATATCGTTTGTACCACCGAGAAAAAGTTCGTACCTGTCTGTCTTATCGAGCAATCGTTTGTACCCGTTCGTACTGACGAGTATATCGTTTGTACCACCGAGAAAACGTTTGTACCCGTCTGTACTATCGAGCAATCGTTTGTACCCATTCGTATCGACGAGAATATCGTTTGTACCACCGAGAAATCGTTTGTACTCGTCTGTACTATCGTGCAATCGTTTATACCCGTTCGTATCGACGAGTATATCGTTTGTACCACCGAGGAAACGTTTGTACCCATTCGTCCTGACGAGCAGATCGTTTGTACCGCCGAGAAATCGTTTGCTTGGGTTTCCATCATCGAGCAATCGTTTGTACCGGTTCGTACCAACGAGTAAATCATTTGTACGAGCACTTAATCTTGTGTTTCGGTCCATACTGACGAGTATGTCGTTTGTACTACCGAGCAATAATTTCTACTTTTTCGTGCCAAGGAGTATATCGTTTGTACCGCCAAGCGTAAGTTTCGTAGAGTAAGTAAGTAAGTAAGCGTACATGGGTACAAACAATTTCTCTGTGGTACAAATGATATGCTCGTCAATACGACTGGGTAGAAACGATTGCTCGATAGTACAGATGGGTACAAACGTTTTCTCAGTAGTACAAACGCTATACTCGCCAGTACGACCGGGTACAGACGATTGCTCGATAGTACCGACGGGTACAAACAATTTCTCGTTAGTACATATGATATACTCGTCAGTACGAATGGGTACAAACGATTAATCGCCGGTACGAATGAGTACAAACGATCTCTCGGTGGTACAAACGACATCCTCGTCGATACCAACGGGTACAAGCGATCTCTCGGTGGTACAAACGACATACTCGTCGATACGAACGGGCACAAACGATTGCTCGATAGTACAGACGGGTACAAACGTTTCCTCGGTGGTACAAACGATGTACTCATCGATACGAACGGGTACAAACGATTGCTCGATAGTACAGATGGGTACAAACGTTTTCTCGGTGGTACAAACGATATACTCGTCAGAACGAATGGGTACAAACGATTCCTCGATAGTACAGACGGGTACAAACGTTTTCTCGGTGGTACAAACGATATACTCGACGATACGAACGGGTACAATCGATTGCTCGATAGTACAGACGGGTACAAACGATTTCTTGGTGGTACAAATGATATACTCGTCGATACGAACGGGTACAAACGATTGCTCGATAGTACACACGGGTACAAACATTTTCTCGTTGGTAGAAACGATATACTCGTCAGTGCGAATGGGTACAAATGATTGCCCGATAGTACAGATGGGTACAAACGTTTTCTCGGTGGTACATACGAAATACTCGTCGATACGAATGGGTACAAACGATAGGTTGATAGTACAGACGGGTACAAACGTTTTCTCATTGGTACAAATGATATACTCGTCAGTACGAATGGGTACAAACGATTGCTCGATAGTACAGACGGGTACAAACGTTGTCTCGGCGGTACATACGAAATACTCGTCGATACCAACGGGTACAAACGATTGCTCGATAGTACAGACGGGTACAAACAATTTCTCGTTAATACAAACGATATTCTCGTCAGTACGAATGGGTACAAACGATTAATCGCGGGTACGAATGAGTACAAACGATCTCTCGGTGGTACAAACGACATACTCGTCGATACGAACGGGTACAAACGATTGCTCGATAATTCAGACGGGTACAAACGTTTCCTCGGTGGTACAAACGATGTACTCATCGATACGAACGGGTACAAACGATTGCTCGATAGTACAGATGGGTACAAACGTTTTCTCGGTGGTACAAACGATATACTCGTCGATACGAACGGGTACAATCGATTGCTCGATAGTACAGACGGGTACAAACGATTTCTTGGTGGTACAAACGATATACTCGTCGATACGAACGGGTACAAACGATTGCTCGATAGTACACACGGGTACAAACATATTCTCGTTGGTAGAAACGATATACTCGTCAGTGCGAATGGGTACAAATGATTGCCCGATAGTACAGATGGGTACAAACGTTTTCTCGGTGGTACATACGAAATACTCGTCGATACGAATGGGTACAAACGATAGGTTGATAGTACAGACGGGTACAAACGTTTTCTCATTGGTACAAATGATATACTCGTCAGTACGAATGGGTACAAACGATTGCTCGATAGTACAGACGGGTACAAACGTTGTCTCGGCGGTACATACGAAATACTCGTCGATACCAACGGGTACAAACGATTGCTTGATAGTACAGACGGGTACAAACAATTTCTCGTTAATACAAACGATATTCTCGTCAGTACGAATGGGTACAAACGATTAATCGCGGGTACGAATGAGTACAAACGATCTCTCGGTGGTACAAACGACATACTCGTCGATACGAACGGGTACAAACGATTGCTCGATAGTACAGATGGGTACAAACGTTTTCTGGGTGGTACAAACGATATACTCGTCAGAACGAATGGGTACAAACGATTCCTCGATAGTACAGACGTGTACAAACGTTTTCTCGTTGGTACAAATGATATACTCGTCAGTACGAATGGGTACAATCGATTGCTCGATAGTACAGACGGGTACAAACGTTTTCTCTATGGTACATACAAAATACTCGTCGATACCAACGGGTACAAACGATTTCTCGGTGGTACAAACGATATACTGTCGATACGAACGGGTACAAACGATTGCTCGATAGTACAGACGGGTACAAACAATTTCTCGTTGGTACAAACGATATTCTCGTCAGTGCGAATGGGTACAAACGATTAATCGCCGGTACGAATGAGTACAAACGATCTCTCGGTGGTACAAACGACATACTCGTCGATACGAACGGGTACAAACGATTGCTCGATAGTACAGACGGGTACAAACGTTTTCTCGGTAGTACAAACGATATACGAATTCGAACGATGTACGAATGGGTAAAAACTATTCCACGATAGTACAGACGGGTACAAACGATTTCTCGGTGGTACAAACGATATACTTGTCAGTACGAATGGGTACAAACGATTCCTCAATAGTACGGACGGGTACAAACGTTTCCGCGGTGGTACAAACGATATATTTGTCGATATCAACGGGTACAAACGTTTTGTCGGTGGTACAAACGATATATGGTGCTGAAGTTTGCATCGTTGGAACGCAACGCTTTTTTACATTTTATTTTTCCACATTTTTATTATAGATATTTTTGGATAGATATATATCGTGGCGTTTAAAAAAAAGTAAACGAGTATCTTAAAAAATGGCTGAACGATTTTCGTACGCGAAATTTGCTACAAGAAATCAAAGGAATTCGGAAATATTCATTTCCGTTGCATTCCAACGATGCAAACGTCAACGTTATAACGAGGGGGTACAAACGATTGCTCGATGGTACAGACGGGTACAAACGTTTTCTCGGTGGTACAAACGATATATTCATCGATACCGACGGGTACAAACGATTTCTCGATAGTACAGACGGGTACAAACGTTTTCTCGGTGGTACAAACGATATACTCGTCAGTACGAATGGGTACAAACGATTGCCCGATAGTTCAGAAGGGTACAAACGTTTTCTCGGTGGTACATACGAAATACTCGTCGATACGAATGGGTACAAACGATTGGTCGATAGTACAGACGGGTACAAACGATTTCTCGGTGGTTCAAACGATATACTCGTCGATACGAATGGGTACAAACGATTGCTCGATAGTACAGACGGGTACAAACGTTTTCTCGGTGGTACAAACGATATACTCGTCGATACGAACGGGTACAATCGATTCGTCGATAGTACAGATGGGTACAAACGGTTCCTCGGTGGTACAAACGATATACTCGTCGATATGAACGGGTACAAACGATTGGTCGATAGTACAGACGGGTACAAACGATTTCTCGGTGGTACATACGAAATACTCGTTGATACGAATGGGTACAAACGATTGGTCGATAGTGCAGACGGGTACAAACGATTTCCCGGTGGTACAAACGACATACGCGTCGATACGAACGGGTACAAACGATTGCTCGATAGTACAGACGGGTGCAAACGTTTCCTCGGTGGTACACACGATGTACTCGTCGATACGAACCGGTACAATCGATTGCTCGATAGTACAGACGGGTACAAACGATTTCTCGGTGGAACAAACGATATACTCGTCGATACGAACGGGTACAAACGATTGCTCGATAGTACAGATGGGTACAAACGTTTTCTCGTCGGTACAAACGATATACTCGTCAGTACGAATGGGTACAAACGATTTCTCGATAGTACAGACGGGTACAAACGGTTTCTCGGTGGTACAAACGAATACGCGTCAGTACGAATGGGTAAAAAAGAATCCTCGATAATACAGACGGGTACAAACGTCTTCTCAGTGGTACAAACGATATACTCGTCAGTACGAATGGGTAAAAACGATTCCACGATAGTACAGACGGGTACAAACGTTTTCTCGCTGGTACAAACTATATACTTGTCCGTACGAATGGGTACAAACGATTCCTCAATAGTACAGACGGGTACAAACGTTTCCGCGGTGGGACAAACGATATATTCGTCGATACCAACGGGTACAAACGTTTTGTCGGTCGTACAATCGATATACTCGTCAGTACGAGGGGGTACAAACCATTGCTCGATATTACAGACCGGTACAAACGATTGCTTGATAGTGCCGACGGGTACAAACTTTTTCTCGCTGGTATAAACTATACACTCGTTAATACGAATGGGTACAAACGATTGCTCGATAGTACAGACAGGTACAAACGTTTTCTCGCGGGTACAAACGATACACTCGTCAGTACGAATGGGTACAAACGATTGCTCGATAGTACAGACGGGTACAAACGTTTTCTCGGTGGTACAAACGAAATACTCGTCGATACGATCGGGTACAAACGATTTCTCGATAGTACAGACGGGTACAAACGTTTTCTCGGTGGTACAAACGATATACGAATTCGAACGATGTACGAATGGGTAAAAACGATTCCACGATAGTACAGACGGGTACAAACGTTTTGTCGGTGGTACAAACGATATACTCGTCAGTACGAGGGGGTACAAACGATTGCTCGATATTTCAGACCGGTACAAACGACTGCTCGATAGTACAGACGGGTACAAACGTTTTCTCGGTGGTACATACGTAATACTCGTCGATACCAACGGGTACAAACGATTTCTCGGTGGTACAATCGATATACTGTCGATACGACCGGGTACAAACGATTGCTCGATAGTCCAGACGCGTACAAACGTTTCCTCGATGGTACAAACGATATACTCGTCAGTACGAAAGGGTAAAAACGATTCCTCGATAGTACAGATGGGTACAAACGTTTTCTCGGTGGTACAAACGATATACTTGTCAGTGCGAATGGGTACAAACGATTCCTCAATAGTACAGACGGGTGCAAACGTTTCCGCGGTGGTACAAACGATAGATTCGTCGATACCAACGGGTACAAACGATTTGTCGGTGGTACAAACGATATACTCGTTGATACGAATGGGTACAAACGATTGCTCGATAGTACAGACGGGTACAAACGTTTTCTCGGTGGTACAAACGATATACTCGTCAGTACGAGGGGGTACAAACGATTGCTCGATATTACAGACCGGTACAAACGATTGTTCGATAGTGCCGACGGGTACAATCGTTTTCTCGTTGGTACAAACGATATACTCGTTAGTACGAATGGGTACAAACGATTGCTCGAT
The DNA here is from genome assembly GCA_951751655.1 of Ophion costatus. Classification (NCBI taxonomy): domain Eukaryota; kingdom Metazoa; phylum Arthropoda; class Insecta; order Hymenoptera; family Ichneumonidae; genus Ophion; species Ophion costatus. The sequence continues at coordinate 39,178,638 of OX632359.1, read as the reverse complement.
AGTACAGACGGGTACAAACGTTTGCTCGGTTGTACATACGAAATACTTGTCGATACCAACGGGTACAAACGATTTCTCGCTGGTACAAACGATATACTGTGAATACGAAAGGGTACAAACGATTGCTCGATAGTACAGACGGGTACAAACGTTTCCTCGGTGGTACAAACGATGTACTCGTCGATACGAACGGGTACAAACGATTGCTCGATAGTACAGATGGGTACAAACGTTTTCTCGGTGGTACAAACGATATACTCGCCAGAACGAATGGGTACAAACGATTCCTCGATAGTACAGACGGGTACAACCGTTTTCTCGGTGGTACAAACGATATACTCGTCGATACGAACGGGTACAATCGATTGCTCGATAGTACAGACCGGTACAAACGATTCCTCGGTGGTACAAACGATATACTCGTCGATACGAACGGGTACAAACGATTGCTCGATAGTTCAGACGGGTACAAACGTTTCCTCGGTGGTACAAACGTTGTACTCGTCGATACGAACGGGTACAAACGATTGCTCGATAGTACAGATGGGTACAAACGTTTTCTCGGTGGTACAAACGATATACTCGTCGATACGAACGGGTACAATCGATTGCTCGATAGTACAGACGGGTACAAACGTTTCCTCGGTGGTACAAACGATGTACTCGTCGATACGAACGGGTACAAACGATTGCTCGATAGTACAGATGGGTACAAACGTTTTCTCGGTGGTACAAACGATATACTCGCCAGAACGAATGGGTACAAACGATTCCTCGATAGTACAGACGGGTACAACCGTTTTCTCGGTGGTACAAACGATATACTCGTCGATACGAACGGGTACAATCGATTGCTCGATAGTACAGACCGGTACAAACGATTCCTCGGTGGTACAAACGATATACTCGTCGATACGAACGGGTACAAACGATTGCTCGATAGTACAGACGGGTACAAACGTTTTCTCGTTGGTACAAACGATATACTCGTCAGTACGAATGGGTACAAACGATTGCCCGATAGTACAGACGGGTACAAACGTTTTCTCGGTGGTACATACGAAATACTCGTCGATACGAATGGGTACAAACGATTGGTCGATAGTACAGACGGGTACAAACGATTTCTCGGTGGTACAAACGATATACTCGTCGATACGAACGGGTACAATCGATTGCTCGATATACAGACGGGTACAAACGTTTTCTTGGTGGTACATACGAAATACTCGTCGATACCAACGGGTACAAATGATTTCTCGGTGGTACAAACGATATACTGTCGATACGAACGGGTACAAACGATTGCTCAATAGTACAGACGGGTACAAACAATTTCTCGTTGGTACAAAAGATATTCTCGTCAGTACGAATGGGTACAAACGATTAATCGCCGGTACGAATGAGTACAAACGATCTCTCGGTGGTACAGACGGGTACAAACGATTTCTCGGTGGTACAAACGATGTACTCGTCGATACGAACGGGTACAAACGATTGCTCGATAATACAGACGGGTACAAACATTTGCTCGTTGGTGCAAATGATATACTCGTCAGTACGAATGGGTCCAAACGATTGCTTGATAGTACAGACGGGTACAAACGTTTTCTCGGTGGTACATACGAAATACTCGTCGATACCAACGGGTACAAACGATTTCTCGGTGGTACAATCGATATACTGTCGATACGAACGGGTACAAACGATTGCTCGATAGTACAGACGGGTACAACCGTTTGCTGAGTGGTACAAACGATATATTCGTCGATACGAACGGGTACAAACGATTGCTCGATAGTACAGACGGGTACAACCGTTTGCTGAGTGGTACAAACGATATATTCGTCGATACGAACGGGTACAAACGATTGCTCGATAGTACAGACGGGTACAAACGTTTTCTCGGTGGTACAAACGATATACTCGTCAGTACGAATGGGTATAAACGATTACACGGTGGTAGAAACGATGTACTTACCGATACGAATAAATAGAAACAATTTCTAGGTGGTCCAAACGATATACTTGTCGGTACGAACGGAAAAAAAAAATAAAAAAAATAAAAAAATCTTTTTTACAGAAAAAAATTTGAAAAAAAAAATCAAAAAAAAAAATTTTTAACGGTACAAACGGGTACAAACGATTCTCTTTTCAGTCGCGTTTATTAAAATTGCTTAGCTCTAAATGGGTTGCGGTTCATTTTTTCATACCCTCGTACTTTTTTCCCCCTTAAGGTACAAACGAAATTTAAGACGGTACAAACGGGTACAAACCGAGTACAAACGAATGCAAAAAAAAAAAATTACTTTCTGTAAAGTCAGTTGCCAACTTCACATAGGTTTTACGGAGCCTATTATATTGTCACAACTTTGCGCAGTCCTCTTCCACCCCGGTTTAGGAAAAAGTGTAAATAAAAGGCGAAGGTCTACTTTTCCCGAAGTAATTTACGATAGTTCGACGAATAAAGAAACTTGACAATCGAGCCTTCCATAGGGATGTTGCATGGAGGGATCCAAGAGACAGCAGCAAAGTAGATCCAAGTTGACAATAGCCAATCGCCTCCCCGGTCACGTTCGAGACGTTGAGTGCTAACCCCGTCTCTTCGTCCATCTCTCTCACTCTCGCCCTCTCTAGACATACATGCGCGAAAAACATGTTACTGAAAATCTCAAGTTTTGCACTTCTCTTCTTGCGCCATTTTTCTTCCTTTCTAGCTTTCATTCTTTCAATCTCAATTCTATCCTCTCTGTCTGTCCCTCTCGAAAATGTACCTTTTTCTCTCCTCATTACTTTTTCATCCAATCATCCGTCTCCTCGCTATTCTCGCCGTACTCCCGGTTCACTTTGGTCCCATGGAATGATTACGAATTAAAGTGGACTGTAGTGAAGAAAGAAAGATGATCAAAAAACAAACACGATAAAAGCATCCCCGGAAGATGCTGCGAATTCTCGTTGGAATTTGTGCGGAAACCTTATTCCTGGATACTAAACATTGTGTATCGTCTTTGAAAATAACCAACGAGTCCTTACGGCGGACGAAATATTTCCAACTGTGCACAGACGTATGGTGTTTTCAACCGTATTTTGTATATCCTTGCAGGGATAATAATAGTTTGTTGCATTTATTAAATGAAAAATACGCGACGGAGAGCTCTACCTTGGTGATTTTTTCATTATAATGATTCGTTCCCTGACCTCCTGTATAATTTATTATTCTGAAGAAAATATTTCGCCTACAAATGGAAGCGAACCTACAACCTGCCTGCCTATCTTCTGCCTATTCTGCGCACGCTGCCACTACGTTATCGAGAGCTCGTGACATTGTACTTCCCTTGTGCTGTTACCTTCGATTTAGGTAACATTTTGAACAGACATTTTTTCCATAACATACATCACTGCTCAAATGGATTTTTGGTACATCAAAATAGTATTGTATCATAGAATAGTGATTTGTACCATATTATATGATACGACCTGTAATATGCATAGTAATGTGTGCGCTACAAGAACAGAAGGTGAACTAAAAGAAGGAGTGTTTAGCTGCTATAATACTTTTGCAATGTAGCCACCATGCTATTCAATAGTTTGTGAGACACGCGTAGTTCTTAAAACTGCTAATCCGTAGTTCCTCCAACTGCAAATGATTTACGTCTTCGCTGTAAGCATACATCACCATAGTGTTTTTTGGAACTGTCACTTTTCACAAAGTCCACGAACAAATTATACTCGAAAAACGTTAATGTTAACGATATGAATCGTACAACCTTGAATAGTAGTAGTTTAACTGAACAAAACCTAACCTACACGATTGTACATTAGTATTTGTGCGCCGATTTTATGATCAACCATAATCTGATATCTGAATTAACCATATCTATATTGCCAAGCATTTACAATGGTGGATCATTATTCTGGGGAGAGTAGACAGTCAAACACGTCACCCAAATCGCATATTTAGATATACTTTTCGCTCATAGTTGTGTTAACCATATTATGATTACGGTGTCAATAAACTATAGGAAATTTTACCATTCCCTCCATTACCATCGGAGTTTTTTTTGGTAAATACCATAGACTTTTGTCTCAGCGTAGGTGAAAGGTCCAGAAATTATCTTCGAGTTTTCAGAACGTGCATTTTCGATCAATAAAAGCGATGACACATGGACTGATGAGCGTTCCCTTCGCAGCGCAGAATCTGTCGCTTGGAGGAGAGTCGAGGGTTTCACCGATAAACGTGAAAGGATCCTCACATTTTTTATACCTAGACACGTCTAACAAAACTCGAACCTCAAGACTTCAACCTCAAAACTTCAATCCCAAAACTTCAACCTCAAAACTTCAATCTAAAAACTTCACCCTCGAAAACTTTAACCTAAAAACTTCCATAAGTTCCACCGCATCGTTTGCACGAAATAAAAAGTAATCCAAGAATAGTTGCACGCGAGGGTACGACAGCGGTTCTTCCTACGTTCCCAAAAACGAATTTGCGACTGCTGCGGCGTCATTGCGACATGCAGCAGTGTACATATATCGACGAGTGGACTAATGCCTTCAATCTGAAAAAGCTTTGAAATGCATGAGAAAAAATATCCAAGGGCTGGTAGGAGCAACGATCTCCTTTGGGAATATGCAGCTACGGAGACGCGAAACGTATTCCGTGTGTCGAATTTTGCCGCAGCAAGGTGTCCGCAACTTTGCGAGGCCTCACGATCCTTTGAACCCTCGACAAGCGTGTAAAAGTATTTTTTACGACATCGCGGGACGCGAGGGTCTTGAGGATTGCAAGGTTGCGGGGCTCGGAGGATCTGCTCGTAACGGTTTTGGCAGCGATCCAAGTCCAGAGCATGGACCGGAGAGCTCGTAATACCGCTGCAGTGGCGTGAACAATTCGCTGCAAAAATTCAACGCAATACGGAAACTGGCGTGCTCAAACAGAATTTCCGATCAGCTGTGGTTGATTAGTCGATGTGCATACACTGTGATTCCGAACGATATATATTCCATTGGGTTGTCCGAAAAGTTCGTGGCGATTTTCTGTAGGTGGCACATTGAAAAATCGGCACGAACTTTCCGGACAATCCGACAAATATAATAATAATTATATATTTCCTCAGTTCCAACCCAATTGAACATTTCCCTATGACTCCCGACCCCCAACACCGTAATTGGGAAATCCGTCATATGCCGTGGTAGAGTTTGTTGGGAAGAATGGAATAGCAGTACGAATGGCAGCTCGGCCACGCGAGAGCTCTTCACTTGACGCCACCTGGCGGATTTCTAGCGAAGCGCCGGATACAACGACGGCTTTGAATAATTCTACTGGACGCGCATCAGCTGCGTAACTTCAATTAAATAAATGGCGTTGTTGTTACTGAACTTTGTCACTGATCTTATCTATTATTATTATTATTGGGATGGTGAATAAGTTCTCGCTATTTCCCATAAAAACTCAAGCTTTGTTTAAAAAACAATCATTCCTAATGCTTTCAAACGTTTCGACACTGTTGTATGATTAACTCCTAACGAATCTCCAAGTTCAGCTAGCGTCTGACACGAGTCTTTATGAAGTAATGTCACCAATTCGACGCATAAAAATCATTATTTTGAAGCATCTAAACCAGTTCCGCCATGTTGTTTCCGACAGAGCATGGTCGCCGTAAGTCCAACAAGAATTCTGCGTGCTTCAGCTGCCAATTTTCTTTAAAATACAGCAGTGCAGTAAAATTTCTCGCAAACACTTTTTTGGCACGAAGTTTGACATGCTTAACACTATGAAATAAAAGTTGTTTACACTTTCATACACGAAATGACATACACTGCATTTCAAGCTTGCTTATAGTACTTCTTCATAGATGCGTAATTATTTTTCACCCACGCTCACGCAATTATGACATCTGTTGGACAACAGCGAGAACTTATTCAACTTCCTAATATCATTTCCTGAGTTCCAACGTTTACTCTTCCCAGTTGAACCCTTTTCTATTGCTCCCCACCCGCACTTCGCCAATCCAACCTAACGTTGTTGCGTCCACAGCCGTCTTAAGATACACGATACCGCATTTGCCGCGAGGGTATAGACCGCCCCATATTTTTCTGATTTTCTGGTGCACAGACGTTTCACTCATGTATCTAAGACCAAGGCCTTAAAAGTATTGACCTTCCGCGGTCTGGTTGATGCGCCAGCCGATGCAGGGCTAAGCGGTCACCGCTCCGGGTATCGGCTATGCGCAACGCTGCCTCAACTCGAAAGACCTCCAGAGCCGGACCCCGACAGCCCATCCACCAGTGGCGATTGTATATTAATATATATTCATATATTACTTTTCCCTAAGACTCAGAATTTCCATTCTTGGCTACCATTGGTAACTGAAAAAAACTATCTCCCCCCGTAGTCAATTCTGTTTAAATCGATGTGAAACCCTCCAACATCTCCGTCATTCTTCATCATACGGATTAATAACGTCGTCCTTTTGTCCTAAGGCGAATTAGTGAAAGTGATCATTCGAAAAATTGTATCCACCCATCCGCACCTGTGGGACTGAACACCGAGTGCGTTCTTTTTCCTCGACGGTTTTATGAACCGGCACGTCATTGGATTTTTCTTCGTGGTTACCTCGTATTCCGAACAATTCTGTCAGAATATATCGAGTACACGTATCAGGGTCGATAGCGTTCGCAGGGCAATCGAGGAAATTCATTTCCCTGCGTCATCTCTCTATCGTGCTGTGTACAAATTCGATCAAGCTGATGTCCAACCGCAGCAGTTTCTAGGCCGCGTTATAATATATATATATATATATACACACACAAACATAGATCGTCGTTTATTGTGGTACATCGTACCACAATGGTTGTTTGGCTGTTATGAGATTTGCGGGTATATACGCAGATTCTTGGTCTTCGAATGAAATCGGTTAAAATTTGGGACACGACGATATTCAGCCTTGACGTTGCCGTATGTAACGAGCGAGACGAAGCAAGAAACTTTTTTGCTCGTTTTAGCGATGATGGAATGGTGAGATGAAAACCTTCACCGCAAACTCGCTCTTCTCCTTGGCGAAAGAATTCAAAACGACCCACCTCGGAGGGTGGTGAAAAAATTCTCGTCCTCTGTTACGTTGGAACCTGATGCTGTTTTCCCTCCTCCTCTCTCTCTCTCTCTCTGTCTCTCTCTCGCTCTCTTCTCCCCTGCTGCCCGCCCTTCTCTCCGTTCTTACCCTTCGAAATATACGAGAGTAGTCATTCGTTAGGGTAAAGACTCAACGAGGGTACAATTCTCTCTTATTAATATTCCCATCTCGCACTGCCCGTTTTTTTGCTCGCGGACCCTCCTTGTATGTGGTATCAACTATATGGTGCATTACAATATATATATGTTTAACAGAAGGAGGGCATAGCGCCGATTTCCAACCCCTCGTATTTCTCCACTGCGCTGGCGATTCACCTCGAAAGAATGAGAAATCTAGTCGCAAATTGCTTCCTAGCTGAAGCAAGGGATATCCATTTCTTTGGCTGATCTGTACATACATGCTGGTTCATAACGATGACTGTTTTTCTTTGTTTGATCGCGAAAATCGAATGAGATAGTAGAAACGCGTGCCAGTGTACAAATGAACATTTTTCCTAACATTAAAATAAATGTTAACGAATAATTCCACAATTCGGTCAATGTGGCTTTTTAATGCGAGGATACATGCGACCGACACTGGTGGACGGAATTACTTTGTGTTAAGGATGTTGAGTCCCAAATCGAAGGTGATGAATAAATTCTGAATATTTGGTATGTTTTTGTATGAAGTATTTCAGAGGTCGTGTAAAATTTTACGACAATTAGGAAGCTCGTTATTGAACAATTAACATTCACAAATTAAATGTTGTTTTATGGAAACCGATGTAACTTTGCAATAAGTTTTTTTTTTGACCTCTCAATTTTATAATATCTACAATATACTGAAAGCAACGGAAACAAAACGAAGTTTATTGATAAATTTTTTTTATTTCTTTTAAAAATTGTTCTTAACAAAATGTTAATTTTTTAATAACGAGCTTCCTAATCGTCGTGAAATTTTAACACGACCTCTTAAATACTTCATACAAAAACATACCAAATTTTCAGAATTTTCTTATCATTTTTTATTTCAACCCTTAAGGAGGTTGGAGTCATGATGATAGAATTCTGAAAATTTGGTATGTTTTTACATGAAGTATTCAGGAGGTCGTGTAAAAATTTCATGACGATTAAGAAGCTATTTATTGAGCAATTAACATTAACATGTTTCATAAGGACTCAACATCCTTAAGCAGCGTTGTGTCATTTTGAAGATTTTTCTGTGTCGCAACTATTTATTCTGTATAGATAAATTTTATGTAAATATAATTGAATCCTTTGACGTTTCGAAAAAAAATTGTTAATATTTCGAAACGGCGGCTATACGCCACTTGCTTCAGAGACGGTTGTCACTGAAGTTGATCCACGGTGTACAATCTAGCGTCTAGTGCATTGATCTGGAACATCAGAGCCAAAAAGTTTTCGACTTCCAAGACCAATACGCTCTATGTGAACCTAAACAATCCAACGAAAAGGACAAACTCGATAAATGGCACGTATTTGAGAAAGGGTTCCATTTTTCGTGAAATGTTGACTCTAGTATTTGCTAACGAACGAGTAGTTATTTTTCAATCATTTTTAAGAAACTATAGGCTCAAATAGACGGCAATTATGTTCGCTAGGCGCGTGGAAAATTTCAAAATGATCGATTACATAGTTTTTGAAATATCTCGTACGAGGTTCACGAAAAAGTGGTTTTCAAGAAAACGCGTTTAAAGTTTCAGACTCAACATTTGGTGACTGAATGACCTATTGATTAATCTGCGATTCCGGGGCCATAAAGTTAGTTCCTCCGTCTTCTCGTGGGGTTTATTTTCGGCCATGACATTTTTGAAAGTTATAAAGGGATTTCTCCCCTAAGACGGCTGTGAGAGCGACGAAAGTTAGGTTAGATAAGCGAGGTGTGGGACGTTCATGAGGCAGAAGTTGCATGTGAGTTTGGAAACAAAGGAAACAGACTCAGAATACTCGATTTTCAAAATAATGGCGATTCGGCTTAAATCAGTAAAGATGACAAATCCGCGAGCCCGTGATGTAATTCAATTTTTTTTTGTTTTCGAAATTGCTTTTGGTAGTGTCAGGTCGCAATTCCTTGGCTTTGGCAACTAAAATTTGGAAGGAAAAAATCAATGAATCAACTTTGACATCTCTCGTTTCTTCAAGCGAATATGACAATAAGTAGAAAAGGAATACAAGTTCAAGCTGCCTTATCCTCATGATGGGGCCTTTTCGAAAATTCAAACGAGAACTGACTCGTGAGAGGAAGCGAGTGGAACTCAGAAGTGTTGAAACGTTGTTGAACAGTCCGCTATATCCGACGAAATTTCATCAGGGTATCAAACCAAGGGAATTTGGGTCAATCCAATGTTCCCCGACAAGCCAAACATTTGCACACTATACGAAAAGTGTTAAGAAACAACGTCACGTGTGCGCTAACGAACTTTCTCTTATCTATATAAGCATTCTGCCCCTGGTCAAAGAGTTGATACAGCTATATGAGCATCAGCTCTCGAAGGGTGTGTCATCGTGACACAGTGGCAACAGCTTAATTAGGAATCGATTGAGAGATATTGATCCATCAGATGAGGTATTCTCTTATGTATTCCAAGGGTGGGTAGTAAAGTTTACGACCCAACCGAGAAAGAAAAGCATTTCTGTGAGTCGAACGAGACGTCTTTTTCACCTCAGTCTCCCTTCAACTCAACAACTCGGCCCATCGTTACTCGAGACCCTTCAGCCCCTTGTAACAATAGCTTACGCCTAAATCAGAAAAACAGTCATCAACGGCATGGCTTCAGCATCCGATGAACATTGCTCTGAACATTGCTGAAGAACCTTTCTTTCCTTCAAATTTGAAAAGAGGAAAAACATCCCGAGGAGTTCAATCCAGAGAGCAACGGTGGATACGAACGTCGTAGCACTGGGCACATGCGTCATCCAAGCCACGACCATCTTTTTCCGGATACGCAGTTCCTCAAGAAAACTGTGTGCCCTTTGGTCCAAGACGTGAGCAGCCTCCGCTATCTCTGTCAAAGTTGATGGACGCTCGTCGATTAGGCTTTCGTAAACGTGATCGATCATTCCTTTCGCAGTTGCCGTTCATGGTCACCCAAAGTAGTCCTCCCCAAAAATATCCCACCTCCCACGTTCCGACTCAGCAGCCCAGGTTTTCCGAATCGTGAAGGAAGGATCTTCGTGCACTGAATCTCATTCAACTTTGATTTCCGTTGGAGTTTTCCCTTCCAAATGAAGGAATATTCTCACGTCACGATACCCCGAAATTGTCCATTGTTGACAAAGTGTCACTCTCGATAGCTGTCAGACCCAAAGTAGTCGCGAAATCGACATCTGACTTGCCTCTGTAATTTTGTCACCGCTATCTATTGGCAAAGTGTTGAGGTTCGGCTGAAATCTTTCTCCTTGTTGGTCTGGTCGGGTAGTTTTTACCCTCGTATACATGTGTATAACTACCAAGGGACTTCGCTATAGAAGTATTGAATAAAAACTAAACTAAGGGGTGACGCGCCTTTCTTTGAGGCCTAATTGCACCCCTGAAAACCGTTTTTCCGCGGTTAAAAAAAAATACGTGTCTAATAGTTTTCAATGCTTCGTCACATATATGAGTTTCAACAAAATCGAAAGCGGACACTTAAGGATGTTGAGTCCCAAATCGCAAATGATGATAAAATTCTGAAAATTTGGTATGTTTTTGTATGAAGAATTTCAGAGGTCGTGTAAAAATTTCACGACAATTAGGAAGCTCGTTATTGAACAATTAACATTCACAAATTAAATGTTGTTTTATGGAAACTGATGTAACTTTGCAATACGTTTTTTTTTCGACCTCTCGATTTTATAATATCTACAATATACTGAAAGCAACGGAAACAAAACGAAGTTTATTGATACATTTTTTTTTTATTTCTTTTAAAAATTGTTCTTAACAAAATGTTAATTTTTTAATAACGAGCTTCCTAATCGTCGTGAAATTTTAACACGACCTCTTAAATACTTCATACAAAAACATACCAAATTTTCAGAATTTTCTTATCATTTTTTATTTCAACGCTTAAGGAGGTTGAAGTAATGATGATAGAATTCTGAAAATTTGGTATGTTTTTACATGAAGTATTCAGGAGGTCGTGTAAAAATTTTATGACGATTAAGAAGCTATTTATTGAACAATTAACATTAACATGTTTCATAGGGACTCAACATCCTTAAGTGGCGTTCGTTGTGAGACACATATAGGGGAATATGTTCTTCGCCGTGACTCTCGTCCTCATTGCGGTCGCGTAAAGTAACATTTTTCTCTTGCCCATGAACATATGAATTTTATTCAGTACGACCTTCGAAGCGTGTGTTTTTGCCTTAATTTTTTTCGCAAAAGGATATTTTTAGCCGGAGGCACATAAAAAATTGAGTCACGGCGTTAAAGAAAATTAGGTCGTTCTCCCCTCGGTTGCGCAGTCGACGTTCTTTCCCCATGAAATTGCCTGCGTGTATATACATATGTCCTCTTAATCCACGATATATATATATATGTATATATACCTAAGTGCAAAAAGGACGCTTCTCGGAGGATGTTGGAGAGCCAGAGGTCCCAGGGTAAAAAAGATGGATGCTAAATCGAATTATTTCTATCGGAGCTCGTTACAATGCAATTCCTGCGGCCCAACGTCTTGCCAGGTCGTATTATTTAATCCGTAAACCTTGAGCCAATCGACCGTACAAAATGTTCGGAAATTAGGACGAGAGCTTCAAGAATGTTTTTTTTTTTACTTTAGTTACACGTGTCGGTTAGAAACAATTGAGGATGCTAAAAATGGTCGTGAATATTTCTCCGATCTTACGTACCAATGACAATTGCGTTATTGTTAAAAATTAATAGCACCGAACTTTTTATTCCGAATAATCGACGGTTTTTTTCTGCGATGCTGAAAATGAAAACAAATACACAAAAATATCTCGAATAAGACGGATACACCTGAAGCGTAATTGATGCGCTACGCAGAAAACTATTCTGCATCACAATTCTATAACATTGATTGATTGTAAGTAGCTACATACAGGGCTTTTTTTCATTCTGATCCATTCGGACAAACGAAGGTCAGCAGTCACCAAGAAAAGTATACAAAAAAGGGATAGTTGCAAAACGAGCGGGCTAAAAAGGCAAAAGTATTGTTGAAAAAACGCGAATTTGTAAATGAAAAACCGCAAAATCACCAACATTTATGCGAAACCTTTACACATCTTTTGTTACCCTCCTCTGTAAATGTGATTTTGTTGCGCTTCAAATTTTGATAAAATGAAAAAATTAAATCCTTTTAATTTGGTTTAGTTTCATCTCGTTCACCTTTTTAAATAACGCTACATTAAAAATGTTTAATACATTGGAAAAGAATGTTTTAATTCAAGCTAATTTTAACCTACCTATGCAAATTTCATTTTTATTTAAAAATGTAAATTTATGGTCGCTAACGATCTCTGTGATTACTGAAACTTTAAATAAATGAAGAAAAAAAACAAAACAAAAAACACAATAGTCTACCCTTAACAATATCATTATTTTCCATCCGCCGAGTTTGAAATCCACTATGCCATATTTATCTAATAACCCAACTCCCAATCGTTAATCCTGAGTGAAAAAAAGCATTGAATTTCATCATCTTTTTGTCCCCGCATAACGTACCCAAAGTTAGCGTAGATTAAAAGGATGGTTATGATTGCGAGGGAGAGGGAAAAAACGCGACAACTTACAAAGTTTGATGTAGAGCAGATGTTGCATGGATGATCTGGCGTCCGTGTCGAGTATGCTCCCTCTCGTTGCCAAAATGCATATGGAGAATTCGATGGCCATTGATGCAATGAGCAACGTGAGGTAGCCGAGAACGTATTCCCATAAGACCAATGTACACGTGACTGTGCGATCCCACTCGAGGATACCCAGTAACACTGCGAGAATCGTCACCCTGAAACGAGATGAAGGGAGCCTTCGGTCAATTATCGCAAATCAGCCGAGTGTTAATATGAACGGGAGAAGCGGACCGAGAACTTTCGATGCACTGTTCGGTAATACTGTTTCGGGCCTCTACGTACCATCTACGTAGAGGCCCGAAAAACATGGCCAAATACCGAATTTTTTTTCTGTATTAATAAATAAATGTATTTCTTTTAACACAAAGCTACATATATTAAGAGCCTTTGCAAAAAAAAAACACCAAAAAATACAGAAAAACATATATGTTACAGAAAAACAGAAGATACAAAAAAACAACATATGAAATAAAAATAATTTCGGAAAATGCAACTTTTTCACCCATATAGGTAGAGATGTAGCACGTTAGACGTATAAATCTTGAAAAAATTGTGCCTGATAACTGACTTAAGTATTTTTATGAAATTGAATTTCCAGCTATCTTGAGAAAGCGATGCATCTCGAATTTTGGGGAAACGCGTTCAACGGGTTGAATGAGGAAGCTAAAAAAATACATTTTTTCCATGACCTAATGTTGCGACCGCAGTTTCGTAAGCATATTTTTGGTTAGGGTGAAAAAAATGAATTTATCCACCTGATATTCCCGATTAGAAACAAAAACCCGAAAATTTACTTGCATGACCATCAACGCGGGATTGTGAACAACATTTTTTTCAAAGCGCATTAGATTCCATTAATCTACTTAGATTTAAATCATTATATTTTTCATTCGCATACCACGATTAATCTTGATTACTTTGACGAAGTATTATAATCTATGCCTTTGAGGTAGGTATCGTTCGGATGCAATAAAGATTAAATGTTTTTATTATTTCCGTTTTATTATTATACAAAATCTGTTTTGGAACATTTAGTTTATAGGTCTCGAAACGAGCATTTAAAAAAATTCTTGGGCCATTTTTATCCGATGACTCTGCCAAGAGAAATTTAAGTAATTCAGAATAATTAATGTTCATTGCATTCCAACGATGTAAACTTCAAGCTCATTACAATCTAAGGAAAGTAGATAGCAATATATTAAGATTTTTTCCCCTCGGTCCGCTTTTACCAGGGTACATATAGTGCCGGTAATTTTTTTTTCATTTCCATGGGGTTGTAGATTGGATTGTTGGAATGCACAAAAATTCTTTTTAATTTCTTATTTTTATTCAAATGCAAAATCATATTTTGCAGATTTCTTGTAGATCGCTAAATAAGAATCCTAAAAAATATTTGCCTGATTTTCGTAGCTCGAATATGCGAAAAGCATACATAATTTGTATTAGCATCAACAGAGAATATATCTACATTCGTAATGAACTATCGGATAAAAGAATTTGCACAAACATCCTTTTTCAAAGAGTCACTTCGGAAGAGCGAAGTGTGCAAATATATTTTTTTACATATGGGGCATATGGGTAGATGTGAGCACATGTACAAGTATACATATGCACATACATGCACATATTCAAAGGTTTGTCAAATTCGTCCATCATGCTATCGCGACTTCGATCAGAAATTTATCAATAATTTATCACAACCCATTTCTGATAAAATATTCAATCTCTATCGACCTTGCCCACCAATCATCATTGTCGAATAATTATTGAGTCTGAATTGCAAAAATGAAAATCCAGAAAAACCTACAAACGCGTGCACTACTTGACAGTATTGATATAAAAAAAAGTTACCCATATCGAACCGCATCAACTGTTGCAAAAAGGTCGAGACCCTTCCGCCGCGAATATAAAAGCGCGCGAGAATAACGCGAAGGGGTTCATTCGATATATCACCGTGACATGATTGAATAATTAACGTCGTACGGTTAATCACGTCCCGACAAAGATTCAATGGGCGCTCTCGAATGGCGCCTGGGTACAAAGTATGGAGTATATCCTCATGCGACCTCATTCTATTTTCAGTTTGCATCGATTAAAGGAAAATTCATATATATATGAGGTATTCCACGTGAATCCGGTGGACTTTTTCCCTGACGCCCGCCAATTCGATTAATTTTTTTATATCTGATTCCATCAACTCTAAAAGACACCCTGATTTTTTTTTACATTTTTCGAAAGAACCCTTAGTCAATTTTTTTTTCGAAAAAAAACGCCCTGATTTAAAAATATGAAAAAACTCCCAAAAATGCGTAATTATATGTAAAAATTTTCAAGCTATCATCCGCAGTGGAAGTATGATTTTTTCTTTGCTGAATACGACTTCAATTAAAAATAATACCAGAACTTTTTGACTGCTAACGGAAAAATCATACTTCTACTGCGAGTGATAGCTTGAAAAATTTTATATATAATCACGCATTTTGGAGAATTTTTTCAGATTTTTAAATCGGGGCCTTTTTTTTGCGGAATTTTTTTTCGACTAAGGGTTGTTTCAAAAAATGTAAAAAAATTCAGGACGTGTTTTAGTCAATGGAATCAGATAAAAAAAATAAATCGAATTGGCGGGGGTCAGGGAAAAAGTCCACGGGATTCACGTGAAATACCTCATATATACCTTAAGACCGTAATGACCTTTCTTTTGTTCAATATTTCCGTCCTTTACAAAACGAGCAGAGAACACGAAATTACCGACGCAAGTAACGATGAAATTGCGTTATTATATCGCAATTTTGGTAAAAAATAAATAAATAAAAGCTTTCAAGAGTAATTAGGAACTGTTGCTTTTGTCTGATCGTTTAAAAAAGGGAACAGTGACTGGAGACGGTAACGTAGACAATAAACAATGTAGACCAAAATAATAGACGACCAACATGTTTTTTATTTTTACAAAAACACGGTTCAGGTTTTTTTTTCAGACAACGATGTAATGGTTAGAAGTTAAACTCACGCACAAGGTGAACATAACCTCACAAATTTACGAGCAGAGTTTTCTCGTATATCAGTTTTTAAGAAACAACAGATCATGCAACACATTTTGCCTTAAATATCGGTCATCTCTGTGAAATTTCCGTTTGAAAATGTCAACTTTATCGCTCGCTCTGGTGTATCACGTGGTGCAACTGTCACTTCGCCTTAACACAGCTGGAAGGTTCATAAGTGTCCGGGTCGATTTTTTTTACTAGAGAGAAAAAGTATATGTGGAGAAACATTGACGGGGAAAAAAACATATCCGTAGAGACCCGTGAAAGAGTTTGTTTTTTCCCATCTTTTTTTTTGCGACAATCCAGCACAAAAAATGCTCGGTTCGCAAGGGGCGAAGTCGCAGATATCGAGGAAATTAAGGTCGTTTATTTCGGCAATAAAAGGAAGGCTGACTCGGTTGAGATTGAGCTGTCGAAAGCTAGGGGTATGATCAGTAGTGCTGGCGATCTTTTGTCGGATATTCTCGATCAGATTGGAGCGACCTAGAATAGGTCGGGATCTTGAAAACTTGTACGACAGGAAAATGAGACCCTTCGTCGTGTTATACGCGTAAGACAAGTTCCCTCTACTCATCGATAGATACCGATCTACATGAAACATATATATATATATATATATATATTTCTTCAAATTTCTCATGAAGAGGTCCAGACGTAAATTGGTCATTGGTTACATGCTCTACCAAGATGTTCCAATTTACCAGGAAAATGGCCCCCATATTCAACCGCATCATCAACGGGCTGACGATGACTACTTCCTTGGTTACCTTTTATGACGTAGAGCCCACGAGGGATAATCGATCGAACACGAGATCGGGACACTTATCCGTCGTGTGAGAAAATAAATGACCCTCTTGGTAACGCGGATTCGGCAATGTTCGGCATAACGGGAAACCCGTTTCCCTTAACATCGTCCACGACATTCTGCGGTGCATGTGTCACGCAAAATAATGGCGTGTACAGTCCTTTTTTTTTTACAAATCTATCATTCATTCTGTGCTCAACTAGGATCCGTTTTATCCCGGAAAGCTCGAATCCGTTCCATTATTTCTTACGCTCTTCCATCATCTTCGGATGCCAAGAAAAGATACTGAGAAGAATTCAGGTCCGTATGTTTCGTAGGATGACTACATTTTTGTTTTGGCGCAAGAGAAAGTACAATGATGGCTTCAGCTAGGGATTTCAGTGAAATTTCGTTAATGCTAACTATTCTTTTGAGGTGGGAGATACCTTCAGGAAAGGAAAAAAATTGCTGAAGTTCATGATTTTTTTTTAACTGGAAAGATTTCTTTACCATAATGGAGACTTAGGGTATGTTTGATTACTTCTTTTGGCTGTTACGTGGTATTTAAAAAACTTATTAATATTTAAAAATGGCGGAGGTATTTGGAGAAATTTGGTATAAATCTTTCTAAACTTCTCGTCTGAAACATGACTCCAAATGGTTTTTAAAATTGAAAAAAAAAGTATTTTCAATGCAAAATGTACCCATTCATTAAAAAAAAATTCAATTGTTTTGGTTCAAAGCGCACCATTCCATCGATTTTCAACATTTCTCCCTTTTTCTTGGTTCATATTGTGCGTATGAGTGTTAATGAAAGAAAAAAAGTCGTTGCTCCTTTTCTCGATTAATCCCGCCGACGCTACATGTCACGTGGCCTGACAACGTCCGCCGCAACCCGTTTAGAAGACCGTGCCATCCCACAGCCATTTTTGAAGATTAATAAATTAAAAAATACCATGTAACAGCCAAAAATAGTGATAAAATATAAAAATAAGTCTAAGTCTAAGTATAAAAGCCCTAAGTCCAAAGAATGATGAAGAAATTGTTCCTTTTGAAAAGAGATCACGAAAACGAGGAATTTTTTCCTCACCTACAGATATCTCCTTCCTTAATATGAATTTACGAGTGTCCAAATTGAATATCAATCAAAAACGGTACGCATTTTATTCAGAGAACCAATTGCATGAATAGGCACTTTTCTATCCGTCAGTAGTTGAACAACAAACTGGGCTGAAATTAATTAAATAAAGGATTTCACAGGCAACGATAAAATAAAGAATACGCTACATTTGTTTCAAGATAAAAAGTACCCTACACGAGACTGCGGATTTTCTGAGGTTTAGGGACGAAGAAAATTCACCGGACATAGGATGAAGTAAGTTATAGTTATGTGTGTATATACCAAGGTATACGAGCATTACGAGTGCATTGGATTGCCAATCGAGGTAAACTCTCCACTTACGTGAGATCGGATAGTACACAAGGTACGGGACAAATTACGACCATTTGTTGCCCACCCTATTGCGTCTTGATCTTACCCCTAAGTCCATCACATTCCCCTGAATACACTACACTATACATCCTCGACCGTGTGATCGAGCGGAACGCCAGACGAGCGAAGTGTCATCAACGAGCAAGATTTCTTTTTCACTTACATGCACATTTTCGGTGAATACTAGAAATTCTAGAAATTCAGGCAAATAATTGAGGATACTAGAGGTATCCGAATTTTGGCGCAAACTATGCAAAATTTTGATATCCATTGATGGTACCGAAGTTTGCATCGTTGGTATGCAAAGAAATGTTATTTTTTCATTTCTATATTTTTATTGGTCTTGAAACCCACTCTTCCAAGTTTAAGTTATGGAACCCTGATGAGGATCTTAAAAAATGTTTGAGTGATTTGTGTAGCCTAAATGGGTCAAAAAAATCGTTTCTTCCCAACGACGCAAATTTCAACACCATATCCATTCGCTCTGTATCCAGATGAGTGCATCTGAAACTAGTCACTCGATGTTTAATTTCGATTCGAAAAATTCGGAACCTGATTTTGGGTGCCTGATTTCTTTCTTCGGAAGCTTGAAATGGCACAGAAAAACCAAAGTGGAAAAAATCGTCCCGGGAAGGTCGGTAAACAATCAAAAAGTTGTCATCATGAATGTGATGCTGAAGACAAAAACTTTAGACGAGGATCACCCTCTCGCAGGTTAATAGCTTGTGGAAACGAGATCGATATAAGGGCTGCTTGTGATAGGTGGCGTAATGCAATCGTGCGAGAGACGTGATCTTGACTCGACACCCTTTTCAGAAAACAAAGGATCCACGACTGATGTATACCGCCGAGAGAAGGTGCACGTGTGTGGACCCCTATACGTGTATGACACGTAGAGAAATGCTGAGTAAGAGATTACCTGAAAATGCGACGAAAAAGGGAACAGCCGGGTTTTTTTTTCTCTCTATATTCGACGATATTGGAAGACCGTGTGTATTATTTATTCGTTATTTATATTTTGGGAGAAGATCGATTACGTGAGAAATATTTTTTTAGGATAAATTCCAAAAATATATGCTCGTGCCATATCATAGTGGATGTAGGAAAATCTAGATGAAAACTAAGATTTGTTGACCAAGTGGTATATGAAGGAGGTACCGTTTGTGACGCAGAAATAGCAGATTGACCGTAACAATTGGTCCCCAGTCGTGTAAAGTCTCCATTCAATCCGTAGAAAAAATTCTGAACGGGTTTTTTCCTCGAAAGATGTTTTTTATAGCGGTAAAGTGTGCATTGTTAAAATGCAATGAAAGTTCATTTTAATGTTTTTCATTCCTTTTTTATCGTTATAAAAAATCATTTTTGTCGGTTTAGTTTTTAGATCTTTGAATAAGCATTAAAAAAAGGTCGAGGAATATTTGTAGGCAGAATCTGCCGAAAGCAATTAATGCAATTGAAAAAATAAATTTCCTTTGTATTCGAACGATGTAATCGCCAATTTGATTTTTTCAAAGCCGAGAACCATCATATTTCGAAAACGGGTCCGATTGATTTTACATTTGGCGTGTAGATGGATGTGATTCTATCGCACGAAGCAACAACATCTATGAAATTGTGAAAATTTTTTTCCGGATGTTGAACGATCCTCAAAAGGGGCAAAAATCGTCAGTCTTTGTTCAAAAGACCGCCGACTTGGATTTTCATACCCTCGAGCTGTGAAGATTCATGTGACAGCCACACCTCCAGCTATTAGTACTTTTTTTTATTCCTTTGTGGCGGATGAGCGGAATATTTGAAATTACGACCGCTGGTGCAAGATTTTTTCCAGTACTCCGCTCAACGCCGCGTACCGGTTTTAATTGAGTTTTTATCTACTTCATAGAAATTGTAGACTACCTCCAACTTGTAAGGCAGTTCTATGATAACCGTGGCGCCGCGATTTAATGATGGATTCTTGTGTATCTCGACGAGATAAATCGAAAGTGAGGAACACAATTTTTCGATATCAATATTACTTTTCGAGGAATCGAATTTTGAAATAATTTTTTTTTTTTTTAGATAATATAGTAAGTCTATCGAATTACACACACACGCGCGCACACACGTGTATGTCCCAAATATTCATTCATCTAAACATACATATCTGAGCCACATATATCCCAGATATTCATTCATTTAAATACTATATTTTTGTTTTAGGGGGTGTCTGACCCCCCCCCTCCCCCATAAGGGGCTCTGCCTCGTGACTCTGCTGGGGGGTTTCACCCCCCAGACGCCCCCTATTCATCACACCACAGAAATACGTTCCAATAAGTAGATATTTTCAAAAATATATTTAAAAAATTCGATATCTCGAAAACTAATATCGATATCGAAAAATTGTATTCTTCACTTTCGATTTGTATCGCGGCGACACGGTTATCGTAGAATCCCCCCAACTGACAACAAAGATGAGGGAGAAATATTAATTTCAAAGTATCAAACAGTATCTGTAAAAAAAAAAATCCTAGAAAAAGCCCCAAAGTTCATTCGCCTATACGAAAAGACTATGCCTAAAAATCCTCTATTTTATGTTTCAAATCTTATTCTTCTTGAGCCAACATGGGTGTGCAGGTAATCACTTTGTACCCATAATCCAAGATGGATCGAGACTTAGTTGTAAAAAGAGATTCACCGAGCTAAGTTTTCGGCAGAGCCAATACACCATCGACATAAAAACAATCAGGTAAGTTGCACCGATAAAAAATCCGAGGCTCGTTGAACACAGGGACATAGAAAAAACGAAGAGGCAGTTCGCAAATGATCAGTGAAACGAGCGGAAGTGCTTTCACAGCGTATCAACCCGCCCCTTCTTCCTAATCTTCTTTTCCGCCATATCTAGTCGAAAGAGCACAACCTGGAACCGAGAGATACAGAGGGGTATATCTCTAGCATTGCTCTCATCGGACGCCTCAACGCTGTCCGTTCCATTGTTCCCTAACGACAATGAGCGGCAGTTAGCGAATTCTGCACAGATAAACCCGGCGAGTGGAAGACACAGCAAGAAAAAGTAGATTGCGTTAGCCATAGTTGCCTACGTAAGATGGCATTTTTTGGGAGCGTTATATCCCGTGCAGGAATATCATCAAGCGTACATCCGACTTCTGATCAAATCCGGATGGTGATTCGCCATGGGTTTCTTAAAAAAGGTTGTCCTGGCCGGGATCCAGATTGCGCGAAGGCCATGACATAGGTGACGTCAGTGACAGACACTGGTGGTGTGGGCGGTCGGAGTTCCCTCCAGCGGTACTTCGAATTGAGCAGCATTATGCATGGCCGATACTCGGAGCGGTGGCCGGCTGGCGCATCAAAGTGAGCCTAAGGCCAATACTTCTGAGAACTTCGTGTAGGTACTTGAGTAAAACGTCTATGCACCAGAGAACCAAACGAATATAGTCATCTATACCGGTACGGGAGTGTTTGGGTTCCAATGTTTGGGTTTGCGTATCCAATGAGATTATTCAAAGCTGTCGTTATATCCAGATTTTCGCTAGAAATTCACTGGGTGGCAAGCGCTTTCGCGTGACCGAGCTGTCAATCCTACTGATGTTCCATTTTTCCAACAAACTGTACAATAGCATCCCCCAATGACGGATTCTCTCAGCCCAAGTAACCCTATAGCGTACATTTTGGCGCACAATCTCAATCCCCACGATGATTACCGAGTGATGTGCGTCTCGCTCACGATGTACATATTTGATACGTATGGTGCATACAGTTGCAACAAGAGCTGACCGTTGCTTTTGTACACCAGTAACATTATATATTTACCATATACACACCAGCATACTCCCACATCCACAATAAACCCTAACACACATACACCAGCGTTTCCTCCTCTTAGTCCCGTGAAAGAGGAGAATCCCTCCGGGTTTCGCATTTCCGGTTGTCGAACCGCACAAAACCCAGATATTATGTGTGCGAAATGTGGCGCGGGAGTATACGGCCCTCTAAATTCATCCTGATTGTTTGGTGGGTCGAGGCGTATGTGTCAGCCAACGCCATGCTTTCACGGCACGAGAAAAGCCTTTTTTTGGCATTCTCGCTGAAACTATTATACGCGCGACTTTTCGGACAATGGATCGTGATATACACGCGAGTATACGTAGTCGCTGTAACGACCAACTATTATCGGACAAAAGAATCGTGAACGATGATTCTCTATTCGCTGGGGATTTTCAGCGCGATCGTTGTGAACTCGAGAAGATCGTTATACCGTTGACCCAAATAGCGAACTAGCGATGGGGCCCCTGAATGAGACTTTGATTCGACAAAAATCACCATTCAACCCTCACGTATGTAGAATTCTTGCGAGCACCCTCACATTGCAGGAATCAGAGACCACAAGCCAGTCTCACGACGCAATTTCTTTTGTCCCCGATCGATAATCCCAATGATTATAATATAGACGCTACTTAGGCATTCCGATTGGTGCACCAAGGGTTGCAAGTCTTCGCAAGTACGTGGGCATTGCTGGAAATGTTTATTCTCTTTCAGAAAGATCTCTTTAGGGATGCCTGAGGCTGAAACGGGGCTTGGAGACAGTTTCCAAAAAGTTGCTCATTTCGGAAGGCAGTGTTTCTTATCTTCCTTGCCTGGACTTTTAACTGCCATTGCCCACAGCCAGACCCTGGGCAATGGCAGTCAAATATGCCTCTGTGTGTGTGTGTCTCCATTTCTACCTGATGCTGCCCCACGAAAGCACCAAGAAGTAGCCATAGGACTGTAACGATAGTGGAGATACTGGCAATCACAGCGTCCAAAATTAGAAGGGACGCGGAGGGCAAGGGATGACAAGAAATGCAAAGGCCTGAAGGTTTTTATTTATACACATCGTTGCGTACATCTGTGCACACGCATATAGAGAGGGAGAGAAATAAAGGCTCCTGGATGGTTGCGTAGCTGGTATCGATTGTCGTAGAATCCCCGCGTGTGCGTTTTTCTCGCCTTGTCTCGCCCTCCCTTATCGTTATTCTGTTGCCTTTTCCCGTGTTAGGCATCGCTTGGAGATATACGAGGGATCTCGCGCCAACTTATCCAACGCTCCCCCAGTCATTCCCCCATTTGATAGCTCATTTTTTTCGAGTTCCCCACCTAGACTGTCCTTCGTTCCTTCGTTCCAATGTAACGCGGACTTCGATTGGCAGCTCCGCATTCATACTGTGGACGAAAAAGCTGTCGAAAAGACGTTTTTTTCTTTCCGGAATCCCATGAAAAATACGACTTTGTATGATTTTTCGATGTTGGCTTCATCACGGTATTTATATTCTATCAACACTCCGAAGAGGTAGTACTGTTCAACTGATTTTTCTAAATAATTTCCCTGCGAATGATAAATCAGTGCTAGATGTGCCAATTAGTCACAAAATTTCGAACGGCACGAAAAAAAAGTGCACGTTGTCGTAAGTTACTTGACACGGTGTTGAAGTTGTCATCGTTGGAAGGCAACGAAAGTTCTGTTTTTCATTTTTATTTCCTTACTTTATTGGTATACGAAATCTTTTTGTGAAGATTTGGGTTTTGCATCTCTAGCAATTAAAAATGTTTGATTTCGGTAGCTAAAATCCTCCAAGAGAAATTTGAGAGATAGAAGAAGAAAATGTTTATTGCATTCCAACGAAGCAAACTTCAAAGTCATTGCTTGACACACGTGGCAAACTTTAGTTCTAAATGCAGTGATGATTAGAATACATCGGTTTTCACTGAAAGTTGGGAAAAGTAGTGAGCGATTTTACGACGTTAGGTTGATGTCGAGGATAAAACGATGCTTGTGGAGAAATGAACAAAATACAGACTATTGTTGAACAATTTGGAGCATTGGTGGTCTAGATGGGAATAAATGGTGAAACCCGGTTCGGAATGAAATTGCCCATGTGTTTTTTAGTACATATATATATATGCGGAACCATTTCGTTGTCTCGTTTGCGGACGGTTTTTCTCTCGCCTCGTTCGTGCAAACGTTCGAGGTTTTGCTTTTTTCCCCCTCATCTACTTCGACCTCGGTCTGTTTTCCATCCATACCACACCACTCCCCATCTTCCCTTCCCGGAAAGGTATTCAGTTTTCTCTCCATTGAAGGATGGGAGGAGGGGGAATTACACGGGAGTTTCCCGATGTACCGAACGCCACGACTACGTAAAAGACGAGCAAATCCTCCTTTCGGCGTTGATCCGCGGTTTACGTTTTCCTGGAGGTGGGCGAAAAAAACGAAACTTGCACACATCGATCGGTCGCGCCGTGGAATACGTACGGAATGAGATATAAGACAGGATTAAAAAAAAAGAAAAAGGGACGATCGAGATAGCGAGAAGTAGTGAACGTAGATCTCGACGAGCTTTCTTTCAACGAAATCTCTGGGCGTTCAGAATTTATACAAATGACTGGGCCATTTTTTTTAACGAGATGTCTATTTCGCAAAATTTATTAGAATTTATAGAGGTCGAAAAGATGTTAATTAATTAAGTAGTTGTTTGTGAAATTTCGAGGAGCTTTACCACTGAAGATTTTAGGTTTTAATATCGAAGTTAGGAACTTTTAACGCATCGGCGGTAGCAATTGTTCTTTCAATATTACAGGTGAACGCGTTGATGTATTTTCATTTAAAAAATTCCAGACAACAGCGGCCTATGCGGACGCGATTAGAAAAAAAAAAATATAGACCGTTTCGTTAACGAGAAATAATCACCAAAAAGATGAATTTGTAAGCAGGATTAGTCGCGTGAATTTATACGATTATCATTCAGGAGAATACTTGATAGTAATGATGGTGAAATCTGGATCGTTGCAATGTAACGAAAACTGCTTTTTAATCGGTTAAGTTTTTTTCCCGTTATAGTCTATGATAATCACTCAAACGTTTTTGCGTATTCTCACTAGAGATTCACGACGGTAATTTGCAAAGAAAAGGCTTTCGATAACGAAAAAGATTAAGGGGTTAACCCCACTTGCGATTTTGAAAAAATCGATTTTTTTTTATTGCATTTTTTGAAGTATAAGTATCTGAGAATATGTCCTGAAAATTTCGAGTCGATCCGAACAAAATTGACTGAGATATGAGCGTTGAAAGAGAAGAATCCGTGAATTGAAGAATTGAAATTGAAACTTTAAACGCGTTTTTCTCAAAATGGCATTTCTGAAGTCGGTGACCAAGATTACTCGAACACTAATGAACCGATCTTCTTAAAATTTTGCAGGCTTATTTAATACATAAAAATGTAGTCTTTAATCGTTCGATTTTTTTCGTTAAAATCGAACCATTAACTTTGACTGTCCGCCATTTTGTGAAAAATGAATATTTTTTAAAATCCTTCGATTAAAGACTAGTTTATACTTATATTTGACTAAATCCATCCGCATTTTTTTTTCAGATGATCCACTTCGCCGCAATGTTGGTCACCGCAAACCGTGTATATAAAAACATTATTTCATTGACGGCCATTTGCCACTAAACAATGTAATATTTTTCAATAAAAAAATTACTGAAAGTTCTTCAAGATGTGTTCTTTAAGATGGTATATTGATCGGTTAAAAAAGTTTTGCAGTTTTCTTTAAAAAAATTCATGAAAAAGGCCTTTTTTGCGCTACAAGTGGGGGTAACGCCTTAAGAAATAAAGAATAAACCAAAAAGATCGTTGAATTCGAACGATGCTAATTTAAACGTCATTTATAGTATACGAAGATGTCCGCATAGAAAATTCGTCCCTGTGTAACAACAATCCGAGTATAGACCCAGCCAAAAATTTGACCCTCAACGTTCAATGTCCCTATATATTTTGCCATGTGCACGAGGGAAACTTTTTTACACTATTCGAGCATGTCAAGGACTTCGATTACCGACAAACAATAAATTCCATATACACCTGAATTCGAACAGATTTACTCAACAACAAAAAATATTAATGGACCGACACTGGCGAATAGCCGGTCAGAGTTCGGCTCCGGCGGTACTTCGAATTAAGCAGGGTTGTGTATGGTTGACACTCGGAGCGGTGACCGCTTAGCTGTGCAGCAGTGAGGATACGTTGGAACTGGGGAAATTCAATTACTACTATTTGAAGGAAATGCATTGGTACACCGATACGAATACACATGATACGCGCGCAAATGAGTTTGGTGTACGTTCGAGTGGATTTAGCACTTCTGTGCCTTGTACATGTATAATGATCAGGCGCGCATTCAAGGCTCCAAGGCGGGATAGATATTTGGACGGGAGAAAATTAAGTAATTTTGAGGGGTTTGTTGAACTACGAAATAATTATTCTACATTTATCCAACTGTAGGTATACATTGATAGTATATTGGAGGATACTTTTTTATTGTTATTTAAGGCCTTAGGCCACAGTGACGGGTATAAAATCATGTGCGCCTTTAACAATTTTTTTTCTGAATTTCTGATTAATGGAAAACTTTTCGTTTAATGAGCAGTTATAACGAAATTTTGCACTGAAAATGCATTTATTAAGTTCAAATATCTGAAAGTTTTGAATAAAATAATATTTTTAAATTCCTTACGTACTTCTCTAGGTATTTTAATGTAGATTGACGAGAATTTCTGTTTTTTGTTCTAGATTAAAAATTGTGGATGCTAAATGTCACGCCGCAGAGCGCAAAAAAAGATAACAAAAGAAAATATTAGTCGTCGGCCATTGTGTACATCGAAAAAAATATATATATATTTTCTAACAGCTTGATATTCATACTAAATAGATGTGTAATTAATTTTATGAGTGAATCACTTTTTCATACGAAAAAAATTCGTTCAATTCGCACATGATTTTATACTCGTTACTGTGGCGTAAGGCCTCAATAATAAAATAATAAACTTAAATAATTTAACATATAATAATAATAAAAATAAAATATTATATTAATATAAATAAATATATATTTATTAATATATATAAAATATAAAATAAATTAATATATAATAAATAATAAAATAAAACTAAAATAATAAATTATTTTAAGCTAATTTATCATCAAAATGTCGAAGCTGTGGCAGAGTGTTATAGCAACGTTGCCAAGGGAGCTGTGTATCGGCGTACAGTCTAGTCTCCCGTACACGCGGATTTGCAAAAAAATTCAACAATTTGTTCACTTCGAACACGTACAGTTCCTATCTCATAGTAATTGAAATGAAGAAAATGCAAACTTAAGAGAACGGCACGCATTTACATAAAATTTCAAAATCATATCATCAAACTTTCATACTAAATTGCTGTAAAATATGGTTTAAAAAAGTCGTTTTTTTTGTTTTTGTAAAACAACTCTCATCAAGTAGAAGGTAGCGATATTAATAATATTTTTACGAAGTTTCAACTCAATCGGCTTAACAGTTTTTGAGTAATTCTGCAAGCCAATTTCGAAAATGCACTTTTGAGAAAACCACGTTTAAAGTTTACATACAATTTGAATTGAATTGCGCTCGGAACTTGTGGGAATTAATAACTTGAGTAATATATTACAAATTAATTAAAATACCAATTACAGTCGGAATTGTAATTGTTGATCGTTAATTGAATTACTTTTTGCCCATCTCTGTCTGCCTCTCTGCGCTGTTGCTTCCACCGAAGGCGCGCATTTTCTAAATCCGAGTGGTGAGACACAGCATTAAGGGGCTGTACCGTTTAGAGTTTTTCGAATTTCGCTTTGCAACTTTGTGAAAATATTCTACATGTATAGTTCTATGGTTAAAAAAGGAAAAAAAATCGTTTTTTTTTCATTGCTGTAAATGTATATCCCGCTTTAAAATGCGTGTAAGTGCATATGGGAAAAAGATGTCTCGTAAGGATATAACAACAAGCTTCATTACTCTACTTTTCTCTTTCTTTCTCTCTCTCTCTGTCTATTCCTCTTTCTTTCTCCATCACGCCGTTGCAAATCCGTAGGACATATACACCTATTTTGGTATAAAATACACAAGAGTACGTGATGCTCCGCAACGCATGTGGATTTAGCGAAACGTGGAAACGAACGGCAAAGGGAGCCGAAGCTTTAAAAGCTCTTCCTTTGATTTCCCTGATATCGTGGTAGGTACACACGTCCATATGTGTCTATATGTGTGTGTGTGTGTGTCTGTGTGTGGACAATACAGTACAATAGTGGTAAGCCAGACGGAAACAATTTTTCTTCATTGCTCTAACGATGCTTTATGTCCAGGTGTTAGTCAGTAGACGACGTCAGTAGAAACGTTCTGCGTGTGGTCAGACACTCTAATCCTCCACGTTTCCCGAGCTCGAGACATACAGAACTACTAAAAGCCACAAACGCTATTGGAAAAAACGGCCCTTTTTGTTATTCCATCGAGGTAGAGAGAGGAAGAGAGAGAGAGAGAGAGAGAGAGAGAGAGAGAGAGAGAGAGCTCATCGTCGTGTCGGTCTATTGGCTATTAAAATAAAGAACAGTCATTATTTTCATTATTATTATTTCAATGTTATTATTTTAATGTGCTTACCTGCCGTAAAGTATCGATGTTTTTTTTCTTCCTTTCATAGCGCAAAATGTTAGTATTTATACGAGGAGAAAAAATTCTCCCGCGAAGTAATCCCTATATTGTCGTCATATTAGAATTGATTTATCAATTTGAAAAAAAAATCAATACGTTGACGTTCCCGACGAAAATCGTACTTCTTCACTTTTAAAACCATTTCGTATCAATTATTTTATTCAAGTCTTTATTTAAGCCGTAAAAAACGATGACTTTTGGCCGGAAGTAGGAAAATGCCTATAACTAGTTACCCTTCTTTAAAATTGTAGTACAGGGCTCACTTTTCGCGGCAATCATTTGTTTTTAAATGATACACCAAAGTTTTTTGCTACAGCTCCAAAGAAAAAGTAACAAGGTTTCAACACCACCAAAATTACTAAAATATTAGCGTCCAAGACAATATCCGTTGCCACCATTCGGAATATCCAGAGTCCACCGTAATAAAAATATGCAAAAGTCCTAGCGCAGTGTCTGTACACCATTCCTATTCCATCAAGTGAAAAAAAAACTGAAGCAAAAAGAACAAGCTCGTGCTATAATTGAACTTTCGATAATACAATCCGTAAGTGGCGCCTGGCAATTATTAAGAGTGACGTTGAAGTTGGCATGATGTTGAAATGCAACGAAAATAAATTCTTCTCAATTACCCAAATTTTGTTCGGCCTATTTTCGCTGCGAAAATTGCTCAAAACTTTCCACAGATACTTATCAGAAACTTGCAAGCGCAATTTGCAAAAAAAGCCTTCGGGTAATGATAAGAATGAAGAACTATAAAAATGGAAAAAAATGTATGTAAACATCCACGTCAAAAGAATGATTCCTTTCGTGCCGAATCCCGTTCGCGCTGAATTCAAGCTACCGCATAGAAACGAAATTTTTCGGTGGATAAAACAAATGAGGAGACCCACAGGTGTTCCAAATATATTCGAAAGGCAATGAAGAAATCGATTCAGCTGACGATTTCTGTGCGTGAAGTACATTCCACTGCGAAACTCATTCCTCCTCTCTCCGTTCCTCATGTGTGTATGTGAACATTGCAAGTCGATCGGAGCTCGATGGCGGGTCATCAATTATTCAAACGACCTTTAGTACGTGGGTGGAGTATTGCAGCAGAGAAAAAACGGTCGTTGCCACATTATCGATGTTTTTACAAATTCGTGGGATCCTCTAAGTACTTTCAGATCAAATGCACCGTCCACGGACACCCTTTCCTCATTCCGATTCGAATGAAACAATTATTCGATGAAAAAGCTGTTTCTCGCGGTTACGTTTTTCGATAGAAAAAAAGCTGGAGTTCAATTTACAAAATTGTAACGGGAAAAAAAAACATCAAGTGGTGAACGGTTCTTACGTCGTCAGGGTTGGGAGTGAGGTGTTGGAGTTTTTGTATGGAACGTTTCACTGCGCCAGTGTACACACGGCGATATTTACACAAGTCGGATGAGCATCCACCGAATGCGATTCTTGTAGTTTGTAGTTTCTTTCAAAGAAAATAAGGAGCAAAGTGAGTTGGAATCTCTCATTGCAGTCACGTGTTTTTTTCACCGTTTTTCTTTCGTTGTAATTATTTCTTCCTTTCCTCTCTCTCTCTCGACTGGATATCTCGAACTTGCAGGCCATTGGAAATAAGAGGTAGGTACACTCCGCTGGCCTGTGGTATTAAACACATCGGTGATTTTCTCTCGAGTACAGGACTTTTAAAACTAACCAAAGCCTGAATTCGTGAGTGCATAACCGCGCGTATATCTTAAGGAAGCTTTCCAGTGTGACAGCCCGAAAAATCGCTGTTTTTCGCGATTTTTTTTTTTAAAGAAAAAATAATCTAATCGGTCTGGTTTTTTTTTTGTATATTAATTGGGTATTGAAGAATACAAAACAATTTTTTAAAGATCGATTTATTTATTAATTAATATCTATAAAAATGATGAAACAATTGTTGCAGAAAATGCACTTGGATGTGGTGTCCACGTTGGGGGTCACAATTTTGATCGGAAACAAAAAACACAAAAAGATTATTGATCGGTATATAATTGGCTTTCGTGCTATGGAGGCTTTTTTTTTTTGCAAAAATGGCGCCGGTTTGAACAAAAAGTATCGATTTTAGCATTTTTTTTGGCAGTTTTTTTTACAAAAAAATAGGAAGATGTCAAAAAAAAAAAGCTTCCATAGCACGATAAACAATGACGTTAAGAATATTGTGTAAAAAATTCAACTCGATAGCTTTAAAACTCTGCTTTCCAAGTTGGACACCGTTTTGAAAAATGCTGTTTCGAGAAAAACGCGTTCAAAGTTTCGCTGTAGCTGTAGCGCTCCGTTGCCTTCTTCCAAGAAATGCTGTACAGTAACCGAAATAATCTGAATTTCGGCATGAAAATTTCAGGGAATATTCGGAAGAGTGTATAATATTCGATAAAGCAAAAAAAAAAAAATCGATTTTTTGAAAATTTCACACTGGAAAGCTCCCTTAATAGTATTATAACATTGCAATGTCTGTCTGCAAACTCTCGTCAGGCTTCAATTAAGCCGGTCGCCTTTTCAAATGCCCAAATATCGATTTTGGTCTTCCGATTTCACAGAGGATCGCAAGGATTGGGTCACGAGGCTTATTGTTGTATTTTTAGATTCCTCCTTCGATACTCATTGGTTTTAATTGGCATATCAATCTCCGTCATCAGCAAGGTAGTTCCTTGATTACGTCGTTTTCTACAGGATATCCGTATTCTCTATCGCGCCATCACTTTCTTGCCTTCAAGTGTCGAATGGTGGCTGAATTTATGTATTTATGTACTATGTCAAATCTTACATAGAAGTCTTATATCACAATGTACTGTAGACTTCCATAGATGTGGTTTCAAATATTGATATATAAGAACCGGTTTTGAGGAAAGATTTTGATACTGTTATATATAATGATAATAATGGTAATTTAATTTCCTGCGTTCCAACATACAGGCTTGCGGGTTTTTACGTATCACTCGAGCTGACTAAATCGGTCATTGAGGGATGCCGTTGTATAGTTTGTTGGAAAAAAAAATGGAATATTGGTACGAGTGGCAGCTCGATCACGCGAGAGCGCTTCGCCTGAAGCCACCTGGCGGATTTCTAACGAACAACCGGATACACCAACGGCTTTGAATAATCCCGCTGGACGTGCATCAGCTGCGTAACTTCAGTTAGGTAAGCGGCGGTGTTGTTACTAAACCTTGCCACTGACGTCGTTTATTATTATTATTTCCTGAGTTCCAACGTATAGCCTTGCGGGTTTTGATGTATTACCCTTCCCAATTGAAGCCTTTCCTGTCACTCCCTACCCGCACTTCGCAGATCCAACATAACTTCCGTAGCGGCCGCAGCCGTCTTAAGGTAGTCCTATCGCTCACACTAGTCGTACCACTGATCATACTTGAGACCTGTACAATTTATATTTTCAAGACATGCAAAAAAAATGATTTGTAATAACGAACATTGTCCATTTGTAAACCGTTTAATGAGTGTTCACATTTTATTAGAAAAATGAAAAAATAGCTATTCCAACGATTCGCGTAGTATTTCTAGGTTTGATATTTGGCAACATTGGTTCTATCTCCGTCTCTTTTTACTCATTCAGGTGAGTTTGACCTTCGTGCTTTTCAACGTCGATCTGTCAAAACAATGTCAGGTGCGGGAAATGTAAAGCGCCGTATTCGGGCCACGACTGGTAAAAAAGCGTGGGAAATTTGTGTCGGTGAAATATGTCGGTTGAAAATGATATATATGTGTGGAAATTCGAATGAGTGTGATGAGGTTACGACTACAGTCAGCTGTTGCCTTGCTGTCGCGTCTCTTTATCGTAGCAAGTGGTAATAAATCCAATACCGGAAGTTCAAATTAAACTTGATATTATATAAAAATTAGGTCAATAAGCGTATTTTTTTCTGAGACCATTGAATTTCTACGAGTGTTAAGTATGTGAATCTGATTATTTTTAAGAATCTGACGGATTCTCACTATTGTATACACTTTTGTGGCAATCGCAATTGGATTCCTTCACAAAAGTACGCAATTTTTCTATTTTTTGTCTCTGTAATAAGGTCGATAACCGACCCTGAAATTTTCCAGAGACGATTATTTCATACTGATTGATAATCTTTCGGGTTTTTCTTTCAGACCATTCTTGGCGGAGTAGGACTCTCCACCGTCAGGCGCTATTTTTTTAGGCATCATTTTGCAGTGGCCCAAAAAAATATATAAAAAAACTAAAACATTGAAAAATATTTTGTACTTTTCTAAATATTTATTGCAAAAATAATATGTACAGCAAAAGTCATTTGAATAAACAAAAAAAAAAATCGGTCTGATTATCGATTTTTCAATCCATGAAAATCGGCAATTTTTATGCCAGTCACTCTGGAATGGTCTCTTAACTCGAAGTACCGCCGGAGCCGTCCCCCAACCGCCCATCCACTAGTGTCGGTTTGAAACTGTTGTACATTTATAAGAGTCTGTGTACGTAACAGCTCCACAAATGGACAAAAGTTACTTTTATTCTTCCCCTTCCTGCCACTCTAGGCAAGCGCGCAATTTCTGGCCATTGCACAACGTGACGCAGTTTTCAATATTACATAATATTTCATACCAAATGTGGTGGCTGGAAAGTTATCGCATTTACGAATTCCATCGATGGCGACCGAATCACGTTTACTCGTCGATACGCCAAACGGGTCTTCCATCAGTGAACAATTGTAGTTCATCGTGAGCAAAATGGGTGGGAGCTGATTCAACCCTTACAAGATATCACGCATATGAGAGAGAAAAATTCACTCGTTTTTAATGCCATTCGTGCCATTGCGTGCAGCTTTCGACGCGATAATTTTTTTATAACATAAAGCCCAATAACTCGAAAACCATGGGACCTTTACTTAACTGAAATTCCGGCATATAGTCGGACATGTGACCTATCGACAGTTGCAGGATTACCCGTTCGAAACAAGACACCCTTAATAGTGCTGGGTGCTATTAAAACGTAACTCGCGGTAATGGCATGAATACTTCGTCGTTCATGGAAAGAGACGTATGGCGTAGGGTGACCGCAATTTAGGTCGAACTCGACTAGTAATAATTTCCACAATTTCACGCTTTATGAAGACAGCCTCGAGTTCATATTTTTAAACATTTTTCGTGAAATATTATTATCGATAAAAATCTGTAAAAATTATGTTTTGAACATCAATATGTGTACAATATGTGTGCGTGATTTTAGATTTTTTCACCACTATTACGAGTTTAAGAAATAAATATGTTATCTCTCAGCAAAATACATGTGTTTTGTCAATTAAAATTCAACTCCTTACAAGCACTATTAAAAAAATTTTATCGCCTTCAAACTTTGCACACATTTTTTAAAAAATATCTTGATTGTGTTTTTACGTGGGGAATTCGAAAATTCAAGTTCGACCTAACTTGCGGTCACCCTAGTATGGCGTATCGAGTTATGAAAAACTAATGACCAGAGCAAATTTTGTATCTCCGTACTTTCTATTCTCGGCTGCATTTTGGTACTCTCGCGTTTCTGCACTCGTTGTCTCTTTTAGTTTTTGTGTCTGCGTCTCTCTCTCTCTCTCTCCCCCCCCCCCCTCTCTCTCTCTTCCTGCTTTCCCCAGCTCTCGCAACTCTGCGTAATGAAAATTCGGGAAAGCAAGAGGGGGGGGGGGGTGAAAGGTTCGTGTCTGGTGAGTAATGGAGCACGAAAGTTGGGCGGGAATTCAGACGGAAAAGAGAAACGGAGGAGACGGTTAAAAAAAAATCCTTCCTTCGACTTTCGAGAAACGTCATAAGCACTACAACGTCGTACTTTTTGTAAATCTCGCGCGCTCTTCTCGAGGAATACATTTTCCCGATTTACGTCAAAATACAAAAAGTCCCTTTATCGTTTAATTCGACAGGATCAATCGATCATCCAATGCACTCGAAACGAAGTTTCGGTGTACTCAGATTTCCACAGCAAAGCTTAGAAAAGAAAAGCTTGCTTCTCGAGCACGCGATATTAGGGGAGAGAATCCTCGGTCCGAAGTTCCCGGTGTCGTGATCCGTGTACATTAAAAAGTACAAAAATATCTTGTTATTCTCGAGGAGAGAGAGAGTTGCAGGACCTGTGTTGCATAAGGAGTACACAGTTTCGCCTCAAGGGTGGATAATATTGATTTTGAAAGAGAGAGGACAAGCGAGGGAGAAAAGGAGGAAGGTAGAGAAAAAGACAGACAGAGAGGGTGAAATAGAGAAACGGAGAGAGAGGCAGAAAATGTGAAGAGGTCATAGGTCGAACGAAATAGTCAGGAAGAAATCGCTCACCCTAGATACGTGCACTCCCCCGCACGCCCTCACTTGCGCCTACGTACACAGACGGAGACGCACACACGTTTCCTCTCGCATATTTTTTCCTATGCTACGGCGTATCCGCTTCAAGCTATCTCCCTACATTAAAAGGACCTCGGAGGGGATAGAAAAGTTCTATTCCACGATATTTCCTCGAGAAATACTTCTGCAAATCCCTCGCGCACTTGGAGTAGAATCTTTCATATCTCAAACAGTGTGTTTGTAGAGTAGTGTGTTATACGTACGGCAGACTTGACTAAAGCGTACCACGATCGTACTTCGCACATAGTGTCACACAGAACTACTGATGGACATAGACGTAGGTACTAGTCGACCATGATGGGTAGGAATAATCTTCCGGTAAATGAATTATTCAAAAAGAATATTCTCTCTTATTAAGAATATTCTTCTGTTCTACTAATATTTTAGTCACATCACACTGCCAAAAAATATATTGGGATTAAAGACGATCTATTTAAATCCAATACTCCTTGTCTCGCGGCCTACTACGATGCTATTTGTTTAAAATATATTTTTTCATTTGGTCCAGCTATTCTCTTTGGTCATCAAATATATTCAAATCAAATAAATAAAGATTCGATTCGAGTGGATCTTTAACGCGTTACCCCCACTTGTAGCGCAAAAAAAGGCCTTTTTCATGAATTTTTTTAAAGAAAACTACAAAACTTTTTTAATCGATCAATATACCATCTTAAAGTACACATCTTGAAGAACTTTCAGTAATTTTTTTATTGAAAAATATTACATTGTTTAGTGGCAAATCGCCGTCAATGAAATAATGTTTTTATATACACGGTTTGCGGTGACCAACATTGCGGCGAAGTGGATCATCGGAAAAAAAAATGCGGATGGATTTAGTCAAATATAAGTATAAACTAGTCTTTAATCGAAGGATTTTAAAAAATATTCATTTTTCACAAAATGGCGGACAGTCAAAGTTAATGGTTCGATTTTAACGAAAAAAAACGGCCGTTTTTTGGCTATAAAACGGCCATTTTTTTCGAGAAAAAAAAATCGAACGATTAAAGACTACATTTTTATGTATTAAATAAGCCTGCAAAATTTCAAGAAGATCGGTTCATTAGTGTTCGAGTAATCTTGGTCACCGACTTCAGAAATGCCATTTTGAGAAAAACGCGTTTAAAGTTTCAATTTCAGTTCTTCAATTCACGGATTCTTCTCTTTCAACGCTCATATCTCAGTCAATTTTGTTCGGATCGACTTGAAATTTTCAGGACATATTCTCAGATACTTATACTTCAAAAAAATGCAATAAAAAATCGATTTATTCAAATCGCAAGTGGGGGTAACCCCTTAATTGCTTACAATATAAGTACACTGCAAATTCAAGCGCACTCTATGCATAGAATATTTCATACATCCAAAACAAAATGGAATACTTTATTTAGAGTTCTACCACGATGATTTTGTACCATAATTCGTCATTTCGTGGCCTACTGAAATGATTTTAATCGAAGACATTATTTTCCGTACATGTGGAGTCGAACCTACAACCAACAGCTACGCGAGCTGGCCCTACGCTACCGATTGTTTGTAGCATCTTGGTCGCAGATATGGCATAAGAGACCAGATGAATTCCTATAACTATTCGCTGCATCACATAAACTATATCAATTAGTTATCATTTTGATAATTAGAGAGTTTTATCGAATATCATGCTATGGCTTTTTCAAACATGACCTATATATATATAATTCCTCTCTCTCCACCTCCACTCTCCTCCCCTTTGATATGTGTATTGCAATAAAGACAGGCTATTGTATTTAGTCAAATAGACAAATGTTTGTCTCTACGAAAATTATATTTCACTTAAATTGGAATATATTATACAGATGCGTTTAGTGGATTGACGTAAATTGTTTCTTTGAACAGATGATTCGGTATCACAGATTTATTAGGAGTAAATAAAATATTTCGTTATTAGACGGTATTAACTAGATTTTCCCACGAAAAATCTAGTTAATTCAAATTAAAAAATAAATAAACGCATCTCGTTAATATCGATAGAATTTTTCTGTCAGTACATTTTTAAGCTTTTGCAAACACGAAACCCGAATGAAAGAATAATCCATACAGAGGAGGGACTGGTTTGCATCCTACCTGCGTTTAAATCGTATCACTATCGTATCTCGCACGTTGCGGGTTACACAGCACAATTGATCGATGTAAGTGAAATTACTGATCGTCCATGTTGGGTAGCGAGAATCACAAAGATGTACTGCCGCTGCTTGGTAGAATATTCAAACGGTCTACATTTTATCATGTTTTACTAATATTTTAATCACATCAGTGAGACTATGTTGTACTTGGTGTTGTGCAATGGTATATTTGAGTGGTGCATACGGAAAGATAGTTCTTCATTTTCAAGAACGACAATAATTTTGATAAGCTCAAAAATTGCGTTTTCAATCGGTATCAATGATTCAAGCATAATTGTACGATCATTCCAGATGGACTTAATTTTGTGCAAGGTCATTAACATCGTACGAGGATATTCGATAATAGATATGTTGATCAAGATAAAAATGAAGTATAGTTAAGCACTTTTGAAGAATGAATGCTCTATAAACTATATATATATAGTTATAGCTATAGCAATAGGATTATTCCGTAATCGTGACGGTACAATTGAAGAACAATTCGACGGTTGATCCAAGTAGGCTTGACTTTGTTTTGGGTCCTCGAACTTTCTGCCAGTCATCTCTGCAACTCCTTCAATACTCTGTTAGATTCTTTTTCTTTCAAGTGCGATTCGATATAAGCCTCGCACGTTTAAAAAACAATGTTCCTCAATAATCTCTTTGGGATGTTCTTCCATAGTATGCATAGAATGTGCCTGGGTGAACGATTTATCCACTTCGAGCTCGTGCTATACAAGAACGATCAATACATTAACCAATAACACTCATCGCACGCACGACGCACCGCACGCATCCCATGAGCTAGAAACCAAAAAAAAAAAAACGTCATCATTCCCCATATTTCGCTGACCCAGGAAGATCACCTGGCCTACGCATGTAGAAAAACAAACCCACTCTCCTTTCACAGAACGCCCGCTCGCGTTATTGAAGTTCGCATCGTTGCAACGCAAAGAAAATGCATTCCCTCAAAACGTCCAAATTTTCTTCGCAGCCTACAAAAATCACTCAAACGATCTCTACGATCTCCTATCACGAATCTTACAACCTGAATCATCATGATTTAGGATCAATCGTGATTCAGGATGATGGCTTGAAAGATAAGCAAAATAATTTCCGGTGCATTAGAACGACGCGAAGTGCAACGCGACAACGTTCGCTAAACTTGCCACGAGACACGTTACTCGAGATATGGCAGAGCTGGAGGACTACGAAGACGTGACATCTGGTATCGCTGCAAATCGATATCGGAGGAGGACGAAGATCCGCCATCCATTATCGAAAAAGTCAAAATGCAACACGGCTGGGGCCTCGTATACTTGTGGATGCACATATATTCTGCTGGGCAAACATACGTGGAGCTTATCTCTCCCCCCTTCTCTCTCTCTCTCTCAGGTATAATATCAGAACACGACGAGGAGCATCGTAAACCGGAAAATGCAACATTGCACATAGACAAGCAAACCAACAGCGCCCTAGATAACGGAACATGATTCCTGGTCTCTGCAGGGGAGTACATCACGTTCGTCCACCACCCCTGTGCAGAGGGTGGTGAACTATAGGCACTAGTTTATAGTGTACATGGCTCGAGTGAATGCGCGAACTAATTCGGGCATTTTGCGAGAGAAATTTACGCGTTTATGCAAGTATCGTATCGTACGGCAAGACAAAGAAGAATTCATGGAGCATGATGGTCTATCAATCACACAATGCATGTATGGTGGGTATTTACAATCATCGATCTGATGCTGCGTTGGCACATTCGATTGTGACCCCCTCCTCATGCTTTATCCGCCTGGTTTTTTTTTCATTCTCTCTTCGCTTCTGCTTCTCACTATTCTCTCTGCATATCTCCTCCGTCCCTTTTATTCCCCCCGCCTCCCGACTTCTTTTCATTCCGAATACCCTTTCCCTTTTTTATCTTTGCTTCACTTCAACTACCCCGTCCTGGCTCCCTCCTTGCTCATTCTCTCTCGCGTTTTCTTTCTTTGTCTCTCTCTCTCTCTCTCTCTCTCTCTCTCTCTCGATCGTAAAGTAACCAGCGAAAAACCATAAACCCGGCGATTTAATACGCGGTGCAGTGCATGCTATGGCCTTCGTTTTGGCAGATTGTGTAGAAAACTAACACCGAAAAAAAAATAAGTTGAGATGACCCAATCCGTCATTAGGAGACGCCGACGAATTGTGTATTGCGAAAAATGAATTGTTAGCGCATTTTTATAATTATTTATTGTAAAGATAGAATAGAGTATTTTGGGAATTACTTATTTCAAAAATGGAATGTTAGGTCATTTCAAGAATTATTTATTCAATAAAAATTGAATATTACGGTATGTCAAGAATTATTTATTGCAAAAATGGAATATCAGAGTACGTTGAGTATTACTTATTTCAAAAATGGAATGTTAGGTTATTTCAGGAATTATTTATTCGATAAAAATTGAATATTACGGTATTTAAAGAATTATTTATTTCGTCCAACTAACGAACACCCGAGATAATCAAATGTTTTATTTTCATTTTAATATTTCATCCGCCTCCCGTAAATAAACATTCTCGTTGTCTCGAGGGATTTTTTTCTGTCTTTTTCCACGCTCGAATTACGCGAACGTCACAGTATTATCGAGTTACTGATCGATGCAAAAAAGAAAAGTTATTCAACGAAGTGTCGTGGTCGCGATAGCGTAATACTATACCAGTAGCAGAAATAAAGAGGAGAAATTCGAGAGTAAACGGTCACGATATTAAAAAAAATTGCAACGTTGGAATGCAACGAAAATTCTTTTATATTTATTATTTCTTTAATTTTATTATGACCCACAATGTTTTTTTACATATTTGACACGCAGATCGCTGATAAGAATTCGGAATGAAAATTCGGTGATTTTTGTAGGCAAAGTTTGATCGGGTCGACCAAATTGATTTCCATTGCGTTCCCACGATGCGAACTTTGACATCGTATATTGACCGTGGCCGAGGTTGCGCACTATGAGAGCAATGATACTCAAGTGGAGGGTTGTTATAAACGAAAAAGTCGGTTATCCGATAAAGCATCACTATCGAGGGACAAAGCTACCGAGGAAACTGATAATGTCACGAGAATAGCCAGTTAATTGAAAGAGCCCGAGACCGAGATTTCTGGTCTACATATATATCTATATAAAAGAAGTCTCCAGTCAAGACGCTGCCACGCCTTTGAAAATCGGACTTATCGGTAGACTTATCGTCTGGAAGTCAAGAGTACATGAGACACTCCAAGTGCAAGAAGGTCGGTGGCCATGACCGTTGGTTCTTTTTTCCCCCTTCAATTCTACCCCGTTATATACCGTTGCGGCAAAAAAAAAAACGCGGCCTAACGAGCCTTGGAACTTTTGAAAAAATAGATGTATGCGAGCATTCAATGAATGATGATGCCTCATTATGGATAATGCGTTCCCACGCAAACGTTTCATTTGATCCGCATTTGAATATTTCGCGAGACGGCGCAAATTCTTAAAAAAACAGTCGTGACGTGCATTGATTTATATAATGGCAGAAGATTATGAAAAAATAATGGCTCCGCTATGTGAAAAAAGTATGTTATGATAGACAATGAGTTTCTTGATTTTTATGAATTCCTTTCGTTTTTTTTTTTTTTAACAATTTGAAGAAATGGAGACCCTCTCATGTGGTACGTACGAGTAAAAAATATGTCATGATAGACAGTGAGTTCCGTGATTTTTATGAATTTCTTTCTTTTTTTGGACAATTTAAAAAATGGAGATTCTCTAATGTCATACGTTTATTTGTTGAGACGCTTCGCATTATCCTCAAGGAATTTTATAAACACAGCGTTTGAAAAGACTCGTAGAGGAATTAGTCTGATTATTTTATATTGATATTATTTTTATTTATTTTTACCCATTATTACTTCAACA
Source organism: Ophion costatus (assembly GCA_951751655.1). Classification (NCBI taxonomy): domain Eukaryota; kingdom Metazoa; phylum Arthropoda; class Insecta; order Hymenoptera; family Ichneumonidae; genus Ophion; species Ophion costatus. The sequence continues at coordinate 39,137,420 of OX632359.1, read as the reverse complement.
ATTATTTATTTACCATGAGCAATTTCTCAATGCGGGATACCACTGTGACGAGTAAAAAAAACAATTTTTTGCATTTTCGCGAAGCAGGTATATATATTCAAGAATATGTGAAAAAATGTAAAGTCAAAGTATTGAAAATGGACCAAGTTATAGATGATTTAGTAGGTAGCGCAATGATTTGCGTATACTATAACTTTCAATCGGATTTTTTTTTCGAAATGACTGCTCGACCTGGCCAGAATCATTATTCTAACATAATTGTTCGATGGTCAATTTTAAAAGACGACAATTTCGTAATTGCATCAGCTAGGGTTGTACGTACACGTTTTTTTTATTTACTATTTTTCAACCCCCGCATATAAGTAAAAATGTCACCAAAATTACACTTTTTTAAATATCCGCCATTTTGTGATTTTTTTTGAAAAACTGCTACCTACAACCAGAACTACATGTATCGATATTATAAAACTTTTTTATTTGTATTTTTTGGACAAACTGTTGCCAAGTTATATGGGCGTTGACCACATTTTTTATACAGAGGTATAAAAGGTTAATTTGACGTTTTTTTCTTAAATTAAAATTTACACGAAGAAAGTTTGATGTATGCTTAATAACATACCGTTTTTCAAATCCAAAATTAATAATATGGTGAACAAAAAATATCGAATAAAAACTACCTTTGGTAAATATTCGGAAGTGGGGCTCTCGCTAGAGCAGGATAATTTTACTCAAAGCTCCAAACAACCCCAAACAAACCCAAACAAAAATTAGCCTGATTCTAGCAGGAGCCCCACCTCCGAATATTTAGCCTACCTGGTTTCGGCCAGTCACAGTGGTTACCCCCCTTAGGAACTTTTTGCCATTTTCATTACTCGCAATCAATGTTCACATCTTGAATATGTCAGATTTTTTCCCCGATTCTCGTCGAATCGCAAAGCACCAAAATGCCCTCAAATAAAACTTTTGGAAATACATCTTCGATAACTCATTTCTCCATTATTAATTTCAAGCAAAAAACAAAAATTTCCTCCAAAGTATCAACGACGACCACAAATGCAGAGCACCCCAATGAACAGAATGGAAAGTTGAAGTCATTTCTATCTTCTGATAACGAAAGGCACATCAGTTAATATTCGAATGGCTCTTGAGCCTACAGTTCGTTTGCGGACGAACACCCGAGTAGTATAAGCTTGCTCAGAAAACTTTATTCTTTCTTTGATCTCCGCCTCTGTCCCTTAACTTGTCCGCGGCTGATAAGATTTCCCATCTCTGTTCCATCGTCGAGGTATCCCAGTGGCGATGGGCAAAAAGATCGTCGGAGTGGGTGCGGGAGGGCTCGAAAAAATCCACTCGGCAGACAGGGCATGGGGCGAGGAAAGTACGATGAGTGAAAGCAAAGAAAGCACGAAGTTGCTTTATCCGAAAAATTTTCCGATCTCCGCAATGATACTCGAGTGTGGATTTGCCACGAAGTTTTTACGATCTCTAGCCAATTCGGCGTCTTTTCTCTCGATACGTATCAAGCGAAGAAGCTGAGGAAACGTCGCTTCATGATCCATCATGATTCACTTAAAATTAAATTGATGAGGAAGGAAACAATAATTTGCACCAGTGAACGAAGGAAAAAAAGGACAGAATATTTTTATGCCGACCACCACCAGCTGCAACTCGACTATGATTAAATTCCATGACGTTGAAGTTTACATCGTTAGAAAGCAACGGGCCTTTTTTCATTTTTTTTCGTGAAAATTAATGCTTTATTTAAAAAAAATCGTTCCCAATGCTTTCAAACGTTTTGAAGCTGTCGTATGATCAACTCCTAATGATTCTGCAAGTCCACTTAGCGATTGACATCAGTCTTCATGAAGTAATGCCTCCGATTCAACACATTAAAATCATTATTTTTGAAGCGTTTGAACCACTAGTTGCCAAAGATCTTTTCGTGAGTACCACTTCAATAAAAAAAAAACCAAGCCCGCGTGCCTCTTATACTATATAACCAAAATGATTAATATAAAATGAAATCAGTTTTTCGAAATTTATTAACTTAAAATCTAAATTTTTTTCAATGCCATAACAATTTTATAATAATGTTGAAAATCACATATAGTTATTAAATTTTTATTGGACAAGTGTGCGCATTCTTTTTGCACAACTTTGAAGAATCATCAATGAAAATCACATGTGCTTATTTGAGTTTAATAACAAATTTTTATTTATTTGAAGACAAATGTGCAGGTGTCTTTTTGCACAACTCTTGCTTTTTAGTGAGTTTGAGTCTTAAGTCATTTTCGAGTTGAAGTCGATGACGTTATTCGGTTTTTCTGTTTGTCATAGCTGAAAATCCGCTCTCGCAAAGGTACCTAGTGCAAAATGCTAGTAAAAATTTCAATGATGCTTTGATAACGTGATAAATGTCCTCTAGTCAGCCCAAAATTAAGCGGTGATTGCTCTGCAAAACAACTCTTGACTCTGCTATTGCATGAGATGTCTATTAAGGGGCTATACCAGTGTGACACTTTTCAAAAAATCGATTTTTTTTGCCTTTTTCGACAGTTTATACTTTTAAGAATATCCTGTAAAAATGTCAAGGCCGTATCTCTAATACTTCCCGAATGGCAGCCTTCCAAAGAGCACCCGCTCGTAGGTATAAAATGCCCCAGTTAAATCTTTAAACGCGTTTTTCTCGAAGTGAGATTTTTCAAATTTGCTGATATTGTAACTCAAAGAGCAATTATCCGATTGACTTGAAATTTGAACTGAACACTCTTGAATAAATTTACTCTACAATGACGCAGGATATTTTGGATTGGATGAAAACTGACAATTTGGCATTGAAAAAAACGACCATTTTATAGGTAAGAAAACAGACATTTTTTTCATAAGTACGCCATTTTGTTATATTTTGATATTTTTCGAAAATCCTACGTCATTGTACAGAAAATACCTTCCAGTTTAACGACAATTTTTCCCTTTTCGGTTTCGGCTACCCAACCGGCCGGAATCATGTCAGCAGTGGAGGAACTTTTTTTTGGCGCCTCCGAAGGCATCGCATAAGTCGCTTGGATCTCAATATTTTTATATGAAAAAATTATGTAATATAGAGCAAGTATAGCCAAATATATGCTTAATTTTCCGAACTATTTAATTGAGTACTTTTCTTCCAAAAAATTCCCGAAAATCACCCAAATTTTCAGCCTTCGCACTGGTACAGCCCCTTCATTCCTCTTGGTCTGAGATTGGTAGATATGGTCGGTGGAATGGTTTGCGAAAGGGTTGTTTGAGTGCTTCGCACAACCACGGCCTTTTATAACACAGATCGATTGACCAAAAATATACATCTTGATGATTCTAATATTCGCGTAATCGTTTTTTACTCTGCATGTTGTTTCCGATAGAGCATGGTCGCCGTAAGTCACAACAATAATTCTCTGTTCTTCAGCTGCAAATATTTAAAAAAAAGTTGGTGCAGTAAAATTCCCCGCCAATACTCTTTATTGACACGAAAATTTTGACATGTTTAACACTATAAAAAAAAGTTGTTTACACTTCGGCGAAATTACATGCACCGAATTTCAAGCTTTTTATAAACATGCTATAAACATTGCTACAAGCAATCCATCAAGAAGTACCATAAGTACTTTCTCATGGATGCGGTATCCGCACGCAGTTCTGGTAACGCCATCTTTTGAAAAACAGCGAGAACTTATTCACCGTCCTAATATTTCTTTATTTTCATGGTATTAAAATTTGCATCGCTGGAATGCAACGAAAGTCTTTCGTGATTTTTCCCTTCCTTCATTTGTATTATTACCCAAACTCTTTTTTCCAAGATTAGCTTATGGAACCTTAATAAAGATCTTCAAAAATGTTCCAGTAATTTTAGTAGCCTAAATGGACCGAGAAAAAATTGGACAATATCAAAAACATATATTTTCGTTGCATCCCAACGATACAAACTTCAATGCTATTTATTTTTATCATCATCCGAAGCCTTTTTGTCGCAAATTAAGGTCGCTGATTTCTAACAAGAATACGTAGAAACCATTGCGCGATTTTCACAGTCTCGACCAAATTTTGTTTTCAATTATTAAAAAGAATCAATTTTCGTTACACTCCAACGATGGAAGCTTCAACGTCATAAAATTCCATAAAGTATGACCAAAAAGGAAGTGCCAGGCTTCAATGAAACTAATAATAATAATAATAAATCTGGCAACGAGGCTTCGTAGAGTAATTCGATATGTCCGTGCAGCCATAGCGCGCGTTTGACTGCACTAACGAGCAACTCTGAATTTACACTGTGAAATGTGCAAGCTGCGATTCAATTGAGTTCCTCTGTGCGATCGTCACAAAGGCGGATATAGCGCGCGGTGAATAAGGTATAATAGCCTGCATTTGACACGAGGAAAAGTCAGCGAGACTCGGGAGCACAGAGGAATAAAATATTCGCGAGAGGAATATTCCGTAGTGTATCCCTCTCAGGTACTCGACTCAGGGAGAATCGGAGGGCCAGAATTTCGAAGTGTGAAAAGCCGAGAGGGAAACAAGCGACGAGAAAAAAAAAGAAGCAAAAGAAAAACAGGAGGAACGTCTATGATCCCAGCTCGTTACATTAGGAGACAATGGACTGAACGCGCTAAAAGAGATTGCCGCCCCTTCGTGCGGTGAATGCACAAGGCTGTCCCTCGTGGGTTCTTACATATTTATCACCTACCCTTGCGGACCACCATCGACCTTACGCCTTCGTTCCTTTTTTTGCTCTTCCTCTCGGCCAAGTGTCACGAGGACAGTCACCCCTTTTTTTCTGCCAAAGGGCCCGCGAGTGTCCCTGCCTACACGCATACGTGTAGGCAGTGCCTTCTTGAACGAGCGTAGGTGCACTTGACGGTTTTTTCAAAGAACGGCTAAAGGGCCAACTCCGTATTTGACAAGGTTCCGATTATCCCGTGATCGAAATATATATTTGATTTTTCGTGTAATGGCTTTTGGTGTGGTTTTTTATACGATCAGTGTATATTCGTGTATCATTTTTGTTGGAATCGAACCGATTGGATCGAAACGAGACATTTCAGAATCAATTGCGGTGTTGCAGTTTGCCGATTTGTCATGTTGAAGTTTGCATCGTTGAAATGGAACGAAAATCAATTATTTTTCGTTAATAATTATTCAAATCAATTTTTTCAAATGATTTTCACAGGCAAAAAAATTGACTCAAAGAATTATTAATTACTGAAAATTGATTTTCGGTGCATTCCAACGATGCAAACTGCAACATCACGATGGAAACTGAAATTCATCGGTGCGATTCCATAGGTTCGATTCCAACAAATTGGCATAGCTCCGAAGTTTGCATCGTTGGAATGCAACGATATCTTTTTTCTTCATTTTTTATATCATCAATTTATGCTTATACAAAGCCTTTTTTGTTGGAAAATTTATACCCAAATCTTTTATAAGAATTATTGTCGATTTTTTTAAAGTAATTTAAAATTGTTTGTGTTAAAACTGTTGTGTGGGTTTATGGCGTGCAACTCCGTTGGAATGCAAGGGAAATTCTGTTTTATTTATTTTTTTCATTTTTTTTAGTCGTATCGTTATCTAAAATACTGTTGTCTAAACATTATTTAGATCTAAAATGTTAATATCTATAAAATATAAAACGAAATATTACTGTTTAAAATTTCATTAAAAGAATATAAAATAATCGTTGCGTTTCTATAATTCAAACCTCAACGGAAAAGATACCTTTAGGCGAGGAGAAAATGGCTGATTTTCATGATTTTTTTAACCCTGGAACTACAAACCCATTTTTGTCACCCTTTAAACTGCATTCGCCTGGGGTAGATATCAACCCCGGTTTGTAGTTCTAGGGTTAAAGGAAAAATTGATTCAGTATTTCCGAAACTTAGAGTATGTTTCATTACTACTTTTGCCTATTACATGTCAATTTTTCTTTCATTGATCTTTAAAAATGGGGGCGGTATGGCACGGTCTTCTAAACTGCATTTTCAAAACTGGCGTGACGTATAGCTAAAAAACTATTCGACTGCTGCTGATGAAATTTGGTATAAATCTTTCTAACTCCATTGTCTAAAACGTGAGTCTAAATGGTTCTGAACTGTTTAAAAAGAGTATTGTTTCACTAAAAAATTTAGATGTTTTTTTTTTTGGAAAATTAGATATTTTTGTTTGAAAGCGAACCATTTCATCGATTTTCAACATTTATCACTTTTTCTTGGTTCATATTCCGCGGATGAGTGTCAGGGAAAGAAAATTCTTCGTCGGTTTTTTCAGATTAACTCCGTCGACACTGCGTGTCACAACGTCTGACAACATCCGCCCCAACCCGTCTACACGGAGAGAATTAAAAAGTAATTTTTGTGGTGAATTTCACGGTAAAAATTACCGTGATATATTTCAATGTGGTGACAAGTGAGAAAAACATAATAATTCGTATGCGTCAAGTTTTTGCTAACTCACGTTACAGAAAATTTCAAATACGTAGTTCAAATTTTACTATACAAGAAGGGTAAAAATTGGAGACAGTAAAATTTAGCATGTATGTTCGAAAATTTACCTACTGTCGGTTAAAAATTACCAACCGCGCCGTACGTTATTTTTACGGTGCTGCACAGTAAAATTTATCTGCGTCAACCTCGGAAGAAAAATTCCCTATAAGTGAGTCAGAGATGTGTGCGGCCGTGTAGATGACAAGATAGTTTTGACGATTCGGCTTCGATCCGGCCAGTGAAGGTTATTCCAAAGTCACCAGTGGAATTAGAAGATGTTTACGTTTCGGCCCTCTGGTTCGGGTCGTCTTCAGAAATTTTATTTTTCTGTATATAATATGATACACATTTTGTCATAATAATGTTTGTTTTGTCATAATAATGTAAAAACATTATTATGACAAAATGTGTATCATATTATATACAGAAAAATAAAATTTCTGAAGAGGACCCGAACCATAGGGCCGAAACGTAAACATCTTCTAATTCCACTGTTGACTTTGGAATAACCTTCACTGGCCGGATCGAAGCCGAATCCTCAAATACAATTCCCTATAAGGCTGGTAAAATTTAAATTCTTCGATTGAAGAAATCCTTAGTAAAATGTATTTTTTCTTCAAAAACTGGTGCTATAATAATCATAATAATAACCGAAATAACAATAACCATAATAATAATCATGAATATTATTTACTATTGAAAAATTGGTACAAATTAATGCTGTTTGTTTTTTGTTGGGAAAATTTTTTTCTTCCATATAAATTGGTATAGTCAACAAACGGATAAGGAGACAAATTTAATCATTAAAATTTATTTTTCGTTTAATACTAACATTTATTTATAATACATTTTGTAACATCGTAGGCTCCAGTGATGTGACTAATTTGCGCACATATTACTTCGTCATCATTTAACACGATCGCTACGTGTCACTTTCTCGCAGCGAGACACTGCATGCGACTGAGGCTTCAGGCTAAACTGAACCGGCGATGTACGCAGTTTAGACGAAATTTTTTTGGGAAGTCCCATCGTGCCATAAAGAAATCGCGCTCCCCTATTTACCCCCACCACCATACCATTCTGAAATGAAAGGAATGAAGGGGAATTTTTACAATGCAGTGCCTCAAAATTCCCGTACCGTACCGCACGATAATTTTAACCAAGCGCGCACGATAATTTTTACCGAGAGCAGAATACATTTTCCTGTAACATTCATTAAATTTTATAATAAATCTTAAAATAACTTTTATAAAGACGATACTTTTTTATAGACATTTCTGAAAGGCATAAAATGCTACAATGCACAGTAAAATTTCGCTGATATTATATATTTTTCAAATTTAAGTTTTGCGTATTTTGTTACACATCGAAATTTACTAGAAAATCTGGTAAAATTTTCTATCTGAAGAAGAAATTTTATTTTATTTTCGTGAAAATCTGTGTTCTACCCAACAATAATAAGCGAAGTTTCAGGGTTGTCATCTGGTTACCGTTACTGCACGGTAATTTTTAACATTTAATTCTCTCCGTGTATAAGAAGACCGTGCCATACCTCCGCCATTTTTAAAGATTATTTTTTTTCAATACCATATAATAGCCAAAAGTACTAAAAAAATATACCCTAAGTCTCAAAATTGGCGAAGAAATGTTTTATTTAAAAAAAAAATTAATAAAATCATCATTTCTTTCCTCGCCTGAGGTATCTCCCCCCTTAAAAACTGAACGTTCCACCCGTCGTGACAACAAGCCCTAAAGGTGTGTAAAAAAACGCTTCAAAAGTGCAATAGTAAAAATGCGGAAAGTCGTGGGTTTCACAATAGCGCACACACGGGAATATAGAAAAACTCGACGACCCAAGGAGGTAAAGCCAGATTGCACATCATGTGTTAAAAATTACATACTTCGCGGTGCACGAGCCTCGTTGAAGAGGCGAGGCGTATATGCGTTCAAGGGAATTTCAATACGATGCTTCAAATTTCATAATCGTATTACTGGAGCACGTAGCACTGCTAACCTACATACAGCCATAAAGAGCAATATGTAGGAAACACTTGAAAGGGCGTCCGTCCTCGACATACTAGCTATGTACATCGTTAAATATTATATTCTCGCGTTCAAGTGTAAGCACCCTTTGTCCGTCATTTTTACGTTCTGAGAAAAGTAGACTGAAGGGAAACAGAGAGAAAAAGAGAGTACCCGTAACGTACACGTATGACTATATATGATTATGGAAATATTGTATCGTTAAAATTCATATGATGATACCGGAAAATACCGCGTAATAAAATGGCAAACCATATATATTTATAACTATATATATGTGTAGACTGAAACTGGCGAATGGGCGGTCGGGGTTCGTCTCCGGCGGTCCTTCGAGTTAAGGGGGTAGTACCTTTAGGCGAAGAAAAAATTTCCTGATTTTCGTGATTTTTGTTTCAAAGAAAAGATTTATTCACCGTTTTTGAGACTTGGGGTATATTTTAATACTACTTTTGGCTGTTACGCATCGATTGAGGATTTTATACCAAGGTTGTTATGAAAAGCTCGCTTCCTATATAGTTCACTGAAAAAAAAATTCGTTCATCCATCCAAAATTCAGTTGGTTTGACAAAATGTATCTTTAAATACGTTCAACTTGACTTTTGATTGGCATAACAAAACAGTATAGTTGGTGGTAAAACAGTACAGTGGTGAGAACTTTAGCTTATTTAGCATGTCTGAGCAAACTGTTGAGACAACAAAATGCATTTTGCACATTCAACGATTTCTTTTTCTCAGTGTACTTATAATCACATTATAGAAATTAGGGTAGTCTGGGTACGATTGTGACAATTTTCACTTTATCGCCTATAATGTTGTTAGTATGCCAGCTAGCTGGAAGACCGGTGTTTTTATAGCAAAGTGTACATTTGCCCACGCATAAACACTCAAATGTTGTCCTTAAGTACAATGGTTAACTCATAGGGTTAAATTAGAAAAAAAAAACAAAATAAACTCACAACCGATCACATCCCAGGGACGATTGTGACAGTGCTTAGGGTGGGTAGTGACAGGTTTCAAAAATACACTAAAATGGTCTGAAATCACTTTTATTGCAAGTAATATCTAACATAATGCAGGATCACCTTCTTCTGGAAAAATTTAAAATTTACGTAACAAAAGAAGCAAAATTTGGGAACACTTTAATCGCTTATAACTAATAAGGCACTGTAAAATCTATAGTTATTATAAAAATCTTCATATTACAATCAGTCAAAAAAGTTTACATTACGGTGACTGTGCCAAAATACAAAACGAATATTAATAAATGTTATATAAAAATCTGTGAAACAAAAAGCTTAAAATGTCTTCTTCAAGAAAAAATAAACATTTGTGTAAGTATCAACATACAGCATAAACAAAAACAGGTTGAGGCTTGGTTCTAAAAACTTAAAAATAAGATACTGAGATTTAGTCAGACTCATCACAGTTATGACAAATGTAATGGCGACTACCACCTGCGCGAGTACCACGCAGCTCTGCGTATAGAAGTCCCGCGTTTCCCTTCTTTATAACTTTATATATATTTGGTAATGTCACACTGTCCTCTTTCGGTCTTCTTCAAGCGTTTTCTGAGCATCTAGAAGGAAAGAAAAACAAATTTTACTTGTGTCACGACCGTACTCAGAGAATATGACCCAACGCACTCTTTCGCAAAAAAAAATCACCATGACAATACAAAATAATCTACGTATAAAGTAAGCACCTCTCTTTAACTGCTAATGTTTAACTTATTGAGACGAAAAATATGCATTGCTCTATCTGTACATATATGACAACAATTATTAAAATAAATTGAAAAAAAAATCCTTACTTTTGACTGTTCAAAATCAATATAAGCCACTGCTAGCCCTTGCACCCCCTCCCCCGGTATTCCTTATAGTCTCGCTAATACAACGACTGTCACAACCATACCCAGCCTACCCTACATCACTCACAACTATACGTAATCGGAAAAGAAAACACCAACAATTCAGCCAGTCGATGATTAAAGCTAACAAAAACGGTCTTACGATGTGTATTTACTGAAGAGCCTTCTTGTGAATGCTGGATGGTATCCCATACCGTCCTTTTGAAAGGAACATCATGCTATCCTTTGAAAGGAAAATCGCATTTTCTCACCTTCTTCTTGACCTATCCGAATGAAATAATCGAACAAAAAGCCTTGCACCCATATTTGTAAACATTCCTTGAGGAATACGGTTGTTGGCCTGACTAGATCCATCCTTGGGGGATTTGAACGAATTATTTATTGAAAAAATAATGAAATTTTGGGCTATTTTAAGAATTATTTATTCCATCGAACTAAAGAGTGCTTGGAACATTTAAACATTATAGCGTTTCATCTCATGGGTCTGCAGTTTGCATCGTTGGATTCCAACGAATTTTTTGTTATTTTTTTCTTATTTTTCAATTAATTCTTTTTCGTGTATTTCGTATCTGGAATATCCGCGGAGGCCCTATTAAACGTTCACAAAACTTTGGTGAGCCAGTATCCACCCTTATTGAGGGGTTGAATGAGAAAAAGATTAATATCGCGGGCGGTACAGACCTTTCCATTTTTTTCTTTGCGTTATAAATTCTGACTTGCCTACGAAAAGCGACAAAAAAAAATTAGTAACGTTTTTTAACTTCCGGACCCACCCTTATCGAGGGGTGAAAGATGGAGATCCTATCGTTGGTGCAAAATATATTCTCCTCTCCTTCAATTACCTTACATATTCCTAGTGACTAAGGAAAGCCACGAAAAAAATTGGCAACGACTTTCAACTTCCGGAACCCACCCTTCTCCGGGGGTGTGGGGGGTGATAGTCGAATGAAAATCGTATTTCCGCCGGTGAAGACATTCTCATATTTTGTTTGCGTTTGTTTGCAGGCAAATTCTGAACACGTTCGTTTTCAAATACCAAAGGTTTGGGAAGAAAGTTTCAGTTTTCACGCCAACTCAGTCCGGACGGACAAAACTTTTCGAAATCATAGATATCATCTAGCATCGTGATCGAAACCTACCCGCGTAACTTCGGCCGGAACAAACGGATGTAAAGACTGACAAGGCGATTTTATAATAATATAAAGGGGCGGGCGTGGGTGGTGTGTGTGATACTTAGACGCGAACATGTATTTGCATATAGAGTAAGAAAACACATGTACAGATTCTTTTCGATGCGTCACATGATATGACATGCGATTCAACGCTGCAGTCGTCAGATTAGCATCAAAAGTCGATGACCTCCGGAAAGTGGATTGCAGACCCGCGGATTGTGGTAGAGTAGAGCCTCTGAGTTCGAGCAGTTGGTTCGTTATTTTCTACCTTCTATTTCTCTCCCTCTCTAATCCATGCCCCCGTGCGCTATGCAGCGTAACGTATTGCGCGCTAGATATGTGTCTCGTGCAGCCGTACAAAGTTACCCCTTGGCCGGCTGGATCGTCTGCAGATTTTCTCTCCTTTCTCTCCGTTTGAAATGTCGCAGCTGATCGAGTCTACACAGAGCGCTCCATGCCAACTGGACCATCATTCAATCTTGAGTATCGGGAACGACGTTTTTTTGTCATTAAAGGGGGTGATAATAAAATATATAGATCGTTTTTAGTCTTAGGTGAGAAAAAGATTTACTGATTTTCATGATTTTATTTTTTTAAGGACAGATTTATTCGCAATTTTGGAGGCTTGAGTATGGTTTATTACTACTTTTGGGTGGTACACGGTATTTTTTATTTTTATTCATCTTCGAAAATGGAGATATAGCACGATCTTCTAAAATGCATTTTCAAAACTGGCGTAACGTATAGCTAAAAAACTAATCAACCGATTCCGATGAAATTTTGTATAAATCTTTCTAACCTTATTGTCTAAAACACGACACGAAATATTTTGGAAAACAAATAAAGAGTACCTTTTATTGCAAAATGTAGCCATTTTCTTATGGAAAATTCATTTTTTTTGTTTTAAAACGTATTGTTTCATCGATTTTCAACATTTCTCACTTTTTCTTCGTTCATATTCTGCGTATGGTGTTTAATGAAACAAACGAAGATGTTTTTTTTCATCAACACTCATACGTAGAATATGAACAAAGAAAAAGCGAGAAATGTTGAAAATCGATGAAGTGGTACGCTTTGAAACGAGAAAAATTGAATTTTCCCAAAGACAATTTGCATTTTGCAATAAAAAGTACTTTTTTAAAATGTCTAAACGAAGACCGTATCATACCACCGCCACTTTTTATGGTGAAAAAAACAAAATACCATGTAACAGTCATAAATAGTAATACAACATTCCCTAAATCTCAATAATGGCAAAGAAATCTTTCTTTAAAGAAAAAAATTCATAAAAACCATTCTTTTTTTTCGCCTAATCTCCCTCCGATTCTACGTCGCCACAATCGGAAACAATAATCCAAATTATTGTTCCTTCTTGTCGCTTGAGCTATTTTTTGTCCTATACGTACTTCGATAGAACGAAAAAACCCCTGCTTCCGATTTCTCATTGTCAAGCAATTCATTCACGGTTTTTTCGTCGATCGTTCCGGAGGAAATATCTCGTTAGGTTGAACAAAAAAAACGGAACCTCGGCAATTTATTTTCCACGTCGAAACATTGATTTTCATCGGAGTGGGAAGAGAAGGAAAGCAAGCATTTCACCCCACCTGGAGAAGCGAGCAAGAACATTCCGTCAAAAAAAGTTAAATAAACCCGATAATAAATGGAATTATGAATCAGTCGAGTTGATATGGAGAGACTCGGTAGATGTAAATCTCGGGATAGCGCGTATAACGAGAGTCAATTAACTCCGAAAGGGCTAACATCGTGTGTAGAGAAAAGGCGTATATGGACCTCATTAATTGAACGCCCGCCCACAGGCGGTACGTGTATCGCATGTGCGTTCATACACAGCCCAACGTGCCCCGCAATCAATGGTCACTGGTAAACGTGAATTGTGTGACGTTATCATTATTCGCATTATATCACCCGCGTGTCGAATTACTTGTGACAAAAAAAAACCTTTTTAACAAGGCTGTAACTTGCTTCGTTGGAATGCAATGAAAATTATTATTTTTCTAATTGGCCGATTTTTTTTGCCGAACATTTCTTACGTAAATGCCTCAATTATTTTTCTATTTACTTATTTTGAGCTCTAGAATTCGAATCTGCAAAAAAGATATTGTTAAATAATAAAAAGGAGACAAAAATATACAAAACACGAAATTTCGTTGCACTCCAACGATGCAAACTTCAGTACCATCTTTTCGCGTACTTTGATTCTCATTATTTCATGACCTTTGCGCTTATTTTTTGACGACTATTGTCATATATGGCGACGATTTAGAATTCGTGGTGAAATATCAAAAACTTGATAGTTTCAGTGAACTCATCGACGAATTGCGAATAAAATAACGACAATACGATTATTGCTTGTTCGATTAATCGAGAAGGAAAAAATAAACTGCCAAAGAGAAGAATTTATGAGTTGAAACACATAAAAATTGTGCGTTCACGAAAGAATTCAAATTATTAATCGTCCGTGATAACGTAATTGGACGTGCTATAGATCCGACGGGGCACCCTTAAAACGGGGAATACATAAAGAAGAATATTGCTCCCTACTCTATGCGGAGCTGTGCATTTTTATTTGCAAAAGGAAATACTCCTACGCGTAGACTTAATTGAGTGTGCTCGTTTAATTAAAATTTCGACGTAACTGCGGAGCTAAAGTCCCACACATTTGAACCACCGTTTTTATTAATTTTCTACCGTATTTCTTGTTTTTCTTTCTTCTTTAGTACGTGACGTACTAATTGGAATATAAAAATGTGATATTTCATTAATTTGCACGTATGTGTACTTGGGATTCGCATTACTTCAGCTCTTCAGTTCTATCAAATAATAGTGTGAGGCATGATGGTCCAAAAAATTCAGAACTTTATTTAAGGGATCTACACGGGCGGCAAATTTAGGAAATACGAGTTTTCTACCATAGTTACATAGCCTAGGGTTTCAACTTCGATTTTCAACGGAGATGTTGCAAAAATGTCAATAATTGACCGAGTTATGGCGATTTTTGTAAAGGGTCAGATTTTAACATTTTCTATCCGTACGATCTGATGGTTTTTTTCATAGTTCGAAGGTCATCTTCCATGCTCAAAAATCGAACTTTTTTTTCTACAGCTTGCCATTGTCGGAATTTTCAAAATTTCAAAAAAGTACCCCACCATGCGAAACCTTTGTTATTATACTTAAAGTACGCAGTTTTTATTTTTCATTTAATATCACCATAGTTGCCAGAAGGACCTACACCATTTGGCTATGTAGCAACGGCGTTGCTTTATTATAATAATAATAACTACATGGCTTATTAATATTTAGTAGATAACAAAAAAACTCAAATTTGGAAAGACTGTGTATTAATTGTGTGTAGAACTCCGACCTCGTAATCCCAAAACTGTCATCGGAAAAAATATTGATAAACGACCTGTTTTTCGGTCCCCAAGTAGCTCGATAAAGCCGTAGGCCACAGTAACGGGTATAAAATCATATGCGAATTCAACATTTTTTTTCGTATGAAAAAGTGATTCACTCATAAAATCAATTACACATCTACTTAGTACACGGAGAGAATTTTTAAGTAATTTTTACTGTGAAATCACAGTAACTCGGTGACAAATGTGCAATTCTTCAGGTTTTTAGGAAATAAATTATAAATTTTCATGGAAATGAATCAAAATTTACTTTTGCGTAACAGAAATTTACAATATTTTCCAGAATTTTTACTGAAATTAATAGTAAAATTTCATGAAACGTAAAGATTACGACAATAAGTTAATAAAGTGCTAATATAAATGAAATTTTTCAGTGGAACATTGAGAAATTTGCGTGTTTTCCATAAAAATTTAAAAAAGGAAGCCGAAATTTTCCGTGCGTCCACCGGAATTTTACGTTCTTTATAGTAAAATCAGTTAGGGCTAGGTCGCCTGACCGTACGCGTGAGCTCTGTGTGCGAGCGTGCGTATACGTGAACGCAAGCTATGAGAGTGTGCTTGTGTATGACGCAATATGACGAGCACGAACGACGCCGACCCGCGTTGCGTAGCAACAGCGGTACCGCGCATGCGCATTATAGTACGAAGCATGGGCCAAGAAAGCCTCGTGGTCTCGTGCAGTCTAACGTGTTCTACGCAGTTCTACGAAAGAAAACAAAGAAACGTGAAAAGAAACTTCGATAAAGGACGTCTACAATGGTACGGAAAGATGATATGCTAAAATAAGTAGCAATCAAGAACACAAATGTTTAGAAACGCCGATGAAAAAAGTATTTATTTAATCATAGGGAATTAATTTTTCGCTAGGGATTTTATAAATGTCAAGTTTGTCCAGGTTATTTTTACTGTAGAAACTTGGAATTTTTGAGGCAGCCCATTGTTAAAATTCTACATGAGAATGTGTCCGAATTTTTACTGAAAGAAATGTAAAAAATTATGCTACTTGCTTAAATTTTTACATGAATGAAAGCAAAATATTAAAAGCTAGTGTCAATTTTTGACTATGTGCACATTTGTCACCGGTTTCAAATTTTTTATGTAATTTTTACGGAGATTTCACTGTAAAATACTTAAAAATTCTCTCCGTGTATGAATATCAAGCTGTTGGAAAATATATCTTTTTTTTCGATGTACAAAATGGCCGACTACTCGAAACTTCTCGAAACAGCTTTTTTCCAATTTGCGTGACAAATAACTTCAACAATTTTCACTCGATTTACTTCAAATTTAAAAGTTATGATCCTAATTGCATTTCGCAGAGAAATGCGTACGGAATTTCTGATTGATCGAAAACTTTTCATTTTATGAGCAGTTATAACGACATTTTTACTGAAAATTCATTTCTTAAGTTCAAATACCTACAACTTTGGAATAAAACAATATTTTTTTAACTCCGTACGTACTTCTCTAGGTCATGTAATGTAGATTGACGAGAATTTGTGTTTTTTGATCTAGGTAAAAAATTTTGGATGCTAAATGTGACGCCGCGGAGCGCCTAAAAAAAGATAACAAAAGAAAAGTAGTCGGCCATTTCGTACATCGAAAAAGAAATATATATTCTCTAACAGTTTGATATTCATAGTAAATAGATGTGTCATCAATTTTATGAGTGAATCACTTTTTCATATGAAAAAAAAATTGTTAAATCCGCACATGATTTTATACCCGTTACTGTGGCCTAAGGCCTTAAGAATTCTATACAGGCATATTATGCGATGCAATAAAGACTGTTTGAGGCAGGTAATAAATGCATTATTTTACATTAAAACTTTTCCCTTTGAGTTCACACGAGACCCAACCCTGAGAAAAAATGAATCGAGAATCGATTCTCCTCGGGGATCGTTTTTTATTCGCGGTGAGACAACGATTGCTCAATCGAGTGCAATGAAAAGTTCGTAGAAGTATAAATCAAGAACTGGAATTCGTAGTATTTCATTAAGCCACTCATCGAACTCGACTCATCTGGGACACAATTGGAAAATAATATAGAATGGAATGAGAGGCTGTTGAGGGCGCCGTTGATTGATCGATTAATCAAGGTGCAGTTCGGTCATGCAGAAAACGATGAAGTACGCATTAAGCAAAAACGATAAATATTATTAGAATACACGAGAGCTAAAGGTAGAACTCGATCGGACCATAACTCTTGGTGTGGCCCACGGTCATGGAAAAAAATCGATGTCCTGGGCTAAATAAGGCCTGAACGAAGCTGGGGCTTGAAAATTCGTGACTGCCAACTAATTTTGCATCGAATGACAGTCTATCCAATGCATTTGAGCGAGAAATAAAAAATGATCCAATTTCAGGTCTTGTCTCTCATCGGTTAAGACCAATTTTAGTCTAACGATCCAATAGAGTTCCCGACACCCTTATCGATGCAGAATCACCCGTTGATTACGAATTGTCCAGACAGAGTTCGATCGGATCAAAACTCTTGGCCCGGTCCCCATTTGTAGAAAAATTGATCTAAATGAGGCCAAGGAAAAAGAACTTACCCAATATACGTATGCATAAGGGTATCCTGATATGAATGGATAATCCTGCAACTGTCGATAGGTCGGATCGTGTGCTACTATATGCTGGAATTTTCGTTTAGTAGAAGTCCCACGGTTTTCGAGATAAAAATCATCTGGTTTTGGTTGTTCGCATGTAATTTCTGCAAATGAACACTTTTTTTAGCCAGTTAACAAAAAATTCTCTTGGTTATTTGCTTTACCCAGACAAGCCTTCCTTCTAACCTCAAATGTTAAGGAAACTTTACGAAAACGAATCTTATGCACAATTTTCATACAAATCAATTCGAATATCTGACTTGGATAGCCTGCAGTGTAAAAAAAAAGTACTACGCAGTAGTTTAGTACTAGTAGTAGTAGTTACGCTTAGTTGGAAGCAGATTATTTTTTTTTAATGACATAAAGCCCAATATCTCGAAAACCCGTGGGACTTTCACTAAACTGAAGTTCAAGCATACAGTAGGACATGCTCAGACCTATCGACAGTTGCAGGATTATCCTGCAATCCAATCATAACAGGACACCCTGTGTATATACCAGGTGTAGAAGTATGAAACCGGAATTTCCCTATAGATGGTCCTAGTCATCAGCTTAGGGACCGTAAGGCCGTTTCTGCAGCGCCATCATCTCCCTCTAACAGCTGACGAAGATTTTCCACACACAAAAACCCAAGTTCCCTACATCGGGATATTTTTCTATAACCTTAAACATGTCGAGTTTTGTGCCTACGAACTACGATTTACGGACAGCATTGGTTATCTGTTATCATTTGAAGAAAACTGCTGCAGAAGCGCATCGAATGCTTGTCGAAGCTTACGGTGAACATTCTCTTGGTAAAATACAGTGTTTCGAGTGGTTCAAAAAATTCAAAAGTGGTAATTTTGACGTGAGAAACGAAGAGCGTGGGAAATCACCGAAAAAGTTCGCAGGCAACGAATTGCAAGCCTTATTACATATACATCGGTTTTCTCGCACCCACTATTAAAAGTTCAAGTACAATCGCAAGCGCTATTACTGTTGGTAGAGATCTTGAATTCCGAAAGTTCACGCTCCTCCAAGCTTGCTCTCGAGAATCTCTTATCTCGATCGTTATCGCGAACGGAGAAGTTTTCAGACGCTCATCGGATGCAATATGCGAAATGGCAATTTCGCTTGAAACAATGAATACAAGCAACGCGGTAGTAGCGCCTCTCGGCACTGATCTCCTTATTCCTGGCAACCTGATTTTCACACAAGACCACCGTTGAAGATAACAAGAATATGGTGAAAGTAGTATGTCTTTAGAATGACGTTGAAGTTGGCATCGTACGGATGCAATGATTTTCTTCCGTTTTTCATCTTTACCATTGTCCAAAACGTTTTTTGCATATTTAGGTGGTGAATCCCGAATACGGGTACGTAAAAATTTATACGTGATTTTCGTAGTCGGCAGAGAAAAAAATTGATCGATTAAAAAGGATTCATTTACGTTGCATTCCAACGGTGGAAACGTCAACATCATTCTTTCGATGAAACTTGATACTCATCAATGAGGCCTCTACGCAAAGTCCTAAAGACACAAAATAATTGCAACGGAAGCTCCTTAATGCTCGTAGTTACGTTCAAAATCGTTCAGACGATGTCGAGATATCACGATTTTCAATGTGAGAATACAACTTGTTTGCTCAAATATTTAAATAGCGTCGACTAAAAATTTTAAAGAAAAAAAGCACGAGAATCAGCCACAAAAGAGTGTGGAAAGGGAGGTACAGAACAGATTCAAAAACTTATGATCACCGGCCATTTTAGGACAATCAAAGTTGATTGCATAGACATTCATTTAGAATAGCAACAATATCACTTTCTTCAAAGAGTCATTACTTTTATTTTTATTTTTTTTAAACATGTACGAATCCTTTCAACATTTTCTCAATATCTACGTATTTGATGTAACTTGTGGCTTGTTATTCGCCAGGATGAGAAGCCAAGTAGCAGGGTCACATGTACACACCTATACGTCTATCTATATATAATCATTCCACTGGGTCACGAACGGGTCGCGATCATTAATTACGATAGGTCACTAGTGGGCAATCTATCGAACTCTCGCGACAAATTGTCCCTCAACTGCAAACGGAAATGAACATACGTGTTGTAGTCCTTTGTATCCATATATATCGAATTGTATTCCCATGCAGAGAAACGGGTATTGAGGGATGACCACATCTAACGCAACCTGTTCAGATGACCGTGCCATACCTCTGCCATTTTTAAAGATTAATAATATTAAAAGAGTAATCCTCAAAAACGTTTCAATGATTTTCGTAGCTCACAATCAGATGTGCCAAGAAATACGTAATTACCAATAAAAACATCTTTTCATTGCAGTTCAACGATGCCAATTTCCAAACCAGTAGAACTGTATCTCCCGTATGCTTAAAATTGAGTAACCACAGGAAAATGGGTTATCTTCGAAATAAAAGAGATTCGAGTGGTTCATAGTGGCGCTAAATCCGTTTCAGTGACCAATGTTCCATTCTCTTTCAATTTGATCATCCATGATGGTGCTGAGGCTCAGCGAAGGAGTCAGTGGATAGGGCACGAGGAAGGAACGACAACGGGGATAAGTGTCACTACCCCTGCAGCGTTCAACGTACATTCTCCCTACGGATCAACAGCTCTCTCGACGCTTCCATTTCCCGCGCACTTCCGTGTATACGTATACATATACACATGCACGTGCATGCATGAATCGTTACGTGCGGAATCGATTGACTTTTCCAGTCTGACATTATGGCCATTCGTAATTTCGATCCATGCATATATCGTCGCGTGCTGAATGCGCTTAAAACCATTTTTTTTTTTTTTGCAATTGGTTCTTTTATCTATCTGTTCCCTATATCATCCAACAAAAGTTGCCAAGACCGAAAAAAAATGTCAATAAACTTACATCTAAACGCACAACGAGAAATTCTACCGACGATTATTAATGAGCTTGAAGTGTGAATAGTTGGAACGCAACGAGAAATCTTTTCAGTTCCCTATTTTCATTGTTCTTCAAAATCGCATTTGGCATATTTGCTGTAGACTGCTAAATAAGAATCTTAAAAACATTCGCGTTGTTTTCGTAGCTCAAATCTGCCCAAGAAAATTTGGGAAATTGAAGAAAAACATCATTATTGTAGCATTCCAACGATACAAACTTCAACGTCATAATTATTACCAGCGTTCCTTTTTTGTCCTTATTTTCTCTATTATTTTGATACGTAACAAAGTGTCTTCAAATAGTTTACGTTTAAATAGCGTATTTGATCGATTTTTATCAAGTCTGATTGAACTCAAGGGAGAAAAGAATACCTTGCAAAGAGAAATACCGTCTTGTGGTGCAGGGTTTTTCTTTCCAGAAGTGGAGACGGCCAACACGTAGAAGGAGAAAAAAATCGTTATACCCGAAGTTTTATGGTTGATGGGCGAAAGTCGTGCGCAATTTCACGTTAATCGAAGCAATGTAGGCCCAGCCATTCTTTTGGAAGTTGTGTATAGAAATCAAATCGAATGAAATGCCGTGGAATAGCCCGTATATAAAAGTACATAAAGGGAACGCTATTTAAAGCACTAGAATGGGAATTCCAAGTGGGTAACGTACTAAGGGAGATGCGAGACAAAGACCCATTTATCTCGATGAGCAAGACCTGATGGGGAGAATGGAACCCCCGAAGCTTAGCGTAGACAATTTAAGCCATATATATACACCTACATACATACATACATAAAATACAATACATATGAAATACGTTTAAAAAAAAGCCCTCAAAAAAACCAAAATTTTGGATGAAGCCTAAGAGTCTACCAAGTTGGTATTCATTTTCAAAATAACATTCCAAATTCCAAGCAGATCATTCCAACCAAACGGGCACATTTTTCTCTATCAATGTTAAAGGTTCCATATAGGGAATTTTTCACATTCACGGATGCATTGTTTACGTGCCTTGTATAATTTTATCACGAGAACGCGGGGCTTCGTATTTTCCGGATGGAAGAGCTGTTTCGTTAACTTTTTTTCTGCGCTCCCGTTTAAAGCGTTGACAGCAAGGAGAGTCTCGTGCACGCTCATAAGCGAGGATACACGCGTGCAGGCATAAACTTCGCTATATTTTTTTATTTTACTCTCCCTCGCTCTCGTTTTTTCTTCAACATTTAAGCGTTCGTTTCCGTGTGTGTTTCGATACGGCTGCGTGCGATCACTCTCTCGAGGCAGCCTGCTGAAACGACGGTATAAACGAAGTTAGCGAAAAAAAGGCGAACCAGGGTAATGCATTTTGACTGCAACGAAAGAGGGAAAGAGAGAAAAAGAGAGCCGCTGGCTCGCACATCGAATGCAAAACTGGTGGCGAGAACCTAAAGGGTATCGCGATATTGGAAAAAATACGAGGAAAATTACGAGGTTACAGAAATTGAATTATCTTCGGGCAACTTCAAAAATGGTTTTTTTCTTGCTTTTGTTGATAACGATACGCTTACACACGTATGCCAAAAGCGTAGGAAGCATTTTAGCGTGTGCGAAGTTAACAGCTCATTGATGGCGTTGACGTTCACATAGTTGGAATGCGACGAAATTGCTTTTCAACTTTTTTCATTTCTTCATTTTTATCACAATCTATAATTTTTCATAACGATCATTGATCTTTCATGATAAGAAAAACCGTTCGAGTAATTTTCGCATCCTAAAACGGCGAAAAAATGTGAGCAATAGAGAAAAAATGAATTTTCGTTGCATCCCAACCACCCAAACTGCAGCATCTTCATTCTGAACCCTCGTGAGGATGACCGCGACTCTATTCGGATTTGCTTGAGAAAAAAAGCTGATGAATATAGTCGGGATTTCAGGTGACTACATTATCAAAGGGGTGGCGGAACAGGGGGGGGGGGGTGCACGCAATTATGAAAAGTTGACGCGACATTGATGCTGTAGCAAAAGATATGCGTATAGTTTGCCCACAGTGTACGTGAATGTGGAGCATAAAGCGTGGAGAAGTTATTCACGATTTGATCGAGACCACAAAAGAGTCAGCGACGGAGAAAGAGAGAGGAAGAGCAACGTTCAGAGTCTCAAATTTCACCTGGCAACTGAGGGTGATCATGGCTCATACCTCCCTCTCCAGCTCATTTTTTCCACTGACTGTTGCTTCTGTTACGCTTCGCTCGGAGTCTGCCAGAAATTATTTTCATCTCGTTTGTATACTCCCACGAGTCAGGGATGTATATACCCGAGTCTCGTACGATCGTTATAAGCGCGTATATTGAAATACATATTTTGAGTGCTGCTGGTGCGCGCTGAAGGCACATAGACACACGAGCAAAACGTATCAAATGCAGGGAAAATATGAAAATAACTGTGCCCGAAAGAAGCAACCAAAAAACTACTATACAGACAACGCGTCGAATAACCAATACGAAAATAATCAGTCGATAGTCAAACAAGTACACATCACGGTAATGGATAGATAAACAGTAGTAAAAAGTATGGTCACTTTTGGACTGGACTGCAACGAAAATATATTTTTTTCGTATTGCCGATTTTTTCGACGCATTTAGATCTCGACAATGACGAAAACATTTTCGAAGCTCCTTATTGAAAATCTATAGACAAAACCTGGAGAAAAGTTTTAAGATAACAAAAATAAAGAAATGACGAAAATCAAGAAGAATTTGCGTTGCACTCCAACGATGCAATATTCAATACCATTTTTTCTCACGATGTTGAAGTTTGCATCGTTGGAACGCAACGAAAATTCGTTTCTTTTTTCATTTCGTTATTTTTATTACTACCCACTCTTTTTTTGCAATTATAGATTATGGATTCCCAATGAGGATCTTCAGAAAAGTTTGGTTGACATCTGTAGCCTAAGTGCCGAATTGTTGAGACAATGGTAGGTTCGCGGTACTGTCACCAGGCGTCGCTGCTTTCTGGTGCCATTCATCAAAGTAACCTCAAAATTTCATCTATCAAAATTTTCACGCACGTATAATTCTTATTCGTAATAAACAGAAAAAAAAATATTGACCGTCATTGGCGGATGGTCGGAGCGGTGACCGCTTAGCAATGGCTGGCGCATCAACCAGTCAGCGGAAGACCAATACTTTTGAGACGTTGGTGTAGATACTTGAGTAAAACGTCTGTGCACCATATAATGAGAAGAATATGGGGGTGTCTATACCGGTACGCGTTTTCCACAGTTTCCCCGTTCCCTCGGCATATGCGGCACAGTGTAGCTTAAGACGGCCATGGACGCAACGGAAGTTAGGTTAGGTTAGCTAAGGGGAAAAAAATATCGGGATGTTGAATAAGTTCTCGCTGTTTTTTCGTGAAAAGCAAATACCCTTTTTTAGCACGGCATTTTACACGTTTAAAACTATGAAAAAAAGTTGTTCACACTTCGAATGACATACACGCAATAAAATACACCGAATTTCAATCTTGCTTATAGAACTTCCGTATAGGTGCGTTACGATATTAAGGATGTTGAGTCCCTATGAAACATGTTAATGTTAATTGTTCAATAAATAGCTTCTTAATCGTCATGAAATTTTTACACGACCTCCTGAATACTTCATGCAAAAACATACCAAATTTTCAGAATTCTATCATCATTACTTCAACCTCCTTAAGGGTTGAAATAAAAAATGATAAGAAAATTCGAAAAATTTGGTATGTTTTTGTATGAAGTATTTAAGAGGTCGTGTTAAAATTTCACGACGATTAGGAAGCTCGTTATTAAAAAATTAACATTTCGTTAAGAACAATTTTTAAAAGAAATAAAAAAAAATTTATCAATAAACTTCGTTTTGTTTCCGTTGCTTTCAGTATATTGTAGATATTATAAAATTGAGAGGTCAAAAAAATAACTTATTGCAAAGTTACATCAGTTTCCATAAAACAACATTTAATTTGTGAATGTTAATTGTTCAATAACGAGCTTCCTAATTGTCGTGAAATTTTTACACGTCCTCTGAAATACTTCATACAAAAACATACCAAATTTTCAGAATTTTATCATCATTTGCGATTTGGGACTCAACATCCTTAAACTACACGTATGCAGTTCTGGTAACGCCATATGTTGGTAAATAGCGAGAACTTATTAAACGTCCTAATACTATTTATATCATCATAACATAGAAAAAATAGGTTGAAGGAGGAAACTTCGCTGGTGGGATCAAGCCCGGAAGTTCCAATACAAAAGGAGTTTACAATTCATCAGCTGTTGGAAATTCCGTTGCATAGCAAGTTGAATCGATCGCTAATTTACTCTTGATTGTTGCGAAGTAACGACAAAGTTATTCATTCGGCTCATTTATTGGGGTAGATAAATGGCAGCAAGGTAGACAACTTCTAAGAGCTTCAACAAGCGTTTCCCATCATGATAGTTCCAAGTTGCAGGATTTATGGATGTGCGGTTACGTTTGATCGTTTCAACTTTCATCACTGTCGTTTTTTGGATTCGCTTTTCTTAAAAATTGGATTGTACGATGATTGAAATTTGTGCGTGTTTCAGATACAACGATCAAGTTAGTCGTTCAGTTCGTCTTTCAGATGCGGCTGCTGTCCACTTTGGCGACCCTCCCGCATGCACATGTTTTCACGATCCGCGCAGTATGAATTTTTCCATTTGTCGATTGGGCTCGAATCGTTTGAGTTATTTTCAGTTGGCGATTCTGACGCTGCATCTGTTTACAAATTATCGCTTCTCGCAGATCTGTCAGTGTACGTGGAATAGTGTAAATAGTTATCCCGATAAACGCGACTTGCTTTGATATGCAGCATGTCAAAGCGAGCTGAGAAGCTATTTTCGTCGCCTTCGGGACCCGTTTCGGCGACGAATATTCCTTGCCCTTGTCTTCACCACCTCACCCTTTGCTGATACCATACACCCACCGTCAAAGCTGAGAATTCATTATGCAGTCCTTTCACTTCGAATTTCACTCTTTGGGCCGAAAACGCTGGAGGAAGAGATTTCTTTTTCTGAACGAGTCGAATCTTATTACTCCAAGGAGAAGCGAATGTATATAGTATGTCCTTATTGCCCGTGGAACCCCCTAAGGACATTTTTATTGTTATTCGTAACGTTTTTAATGGCAAACAAAAACGATGAGCGTTATTAGTTAATGCATTAAATCCTGTATAGCACAAACTCGAAACGGAGACATCGTTGACCCAGGCACATGGTATGCACATTTTAAAAGAACATTCGAAAGAGACGATTAAGGAATATTGTTACTTAATCGTATGAGGCTTATCTCGAATTCTACTTGGCCCAACTAATTATTTCATTTACATCTACCAGCAGTCCTGTGTGATTCGCGAGAAACGATCGCGGTACGATTCAAACGCAGGTAAGATTTGGGCAAGTCACCCCTTCGTATGAATTCTTTCCATTCGAGTTTTGTGTTTTGCAAATGTAGGTTATAAAACTGAACAAATCCCAAAAGGAGTTTTAGTGAGTCTCGCAGGTTTAAAAGAGGCAACAAAAAAATTGGCTGATAACAAGTTAATTATAAAAAGAATAATATTTTCGTTGCATTCTTATCTATGAAAACGTCAACCTCACCAGTCTGATTATAATGCCCCTGGTGAACAGCCATAATGAGCTAATACGTCGATGCGAAGAGGCTGAGATGGGCCTTTGTCTGTCACTCGTGGTTTACCTCGCTCCTTCATTTGGCCAATGCTAAGGTGATTTAACGGAGGATCGATAACCGACAGGCTTGAACGACCATAATACCTCCGTGGATTTAGTATGCCCCGACCAGTTACGGAACAATGTGTTGGTGAATGTGTGTGTACGAGTTGCTCCAATTGAAATGCCAACCCAGATAAGTCGCAAAGATGAAGGCGTATAAGCAATGTTCCATACACTGGCTGAAATGATTTGTGTGAATGAACCAAATAAGTCATATGAAGCATCAGTAATCTTTTTTGTCGAAATAAAGTATTTATTCAATTTGAAAACGTACAATTTCGTCACATCGATCAAAAAACGATCAAATTAAATAAAACGTTATTCGAGTAAAACAAGAATTCCCTCTAAAGAAGAGTAAACATTTCATTAGATCTCATTGCACTCGATGAAAAAAATTATATTAAGTAATTATATGTATATCGAAGTGTGCAACGTTGAAATGCAAAGATTACTTCGCGCTGGCTAATATTTTGCCACATTTAGGCTGTGATAATCATTCAAACCTTTTCGAGCTACCTTATTCATAAATATGTAGCCTAAATCTGCAAAAAAAGATTGTGGCTAGTAACGAAAACAAAGAAAAAAAAAGAATAACATATTTTTTTGCGGACGGCCCAATGGTGTTGATGTGTGATCGTTGGAGTGCAACGAAAGTATTTCATTATATTTTTATGTCGTTATTTTCATTATTATGAAAAATCGTAATTTGCGAATTTTAATTCTAGACCTTTGAACAAGCAATTCAAAAAATAATTGACGGATTTTTGTAGGCAAAGCCTGCCCACAGAAATTCAAGCAATGGAAAAAAGGTACTTTCATTGCATTCCAGCAATGCAAACTTTAATGCCATCGTATTTTGTCTTTTCTTTTTTACCCGTATAGGCTTTTCTTCAAGCGCTTGTCAGAGAAATTTTAATTTCGAAAGAATCACGCTTCCGCTGTGTTCATGGGCGTGCGAAGATACAATACGATTTACCAATTGACAGCACCCTTATTCGTGGGTAGTTTATTACCCATTCTGAGTTTTTCTTTATTACCATTGGCGGTATACGTATTAGCTCGGTATATCCTGAACCATGAACTTTAATATACAATGGAATTGGAACTTGCGAGAGCACGCGATGAAACAGCGATGGCAGTTGTGCTAAAGCTCGAGCAGCAACCATTACCAACCACTCACACTAAAACAAAGTCGACGATAGCCAACGCGTATCGACAGCTCCGTAACTCTCGAAATGCACGAGATAATAGTGACGTATCTCTAGTACGATTCAATAAATCTCCCCGTGCAAGAAACTCTGCTCCAAACTGTTCGTTTGCGAAATTCTCTTGATGAGGTCACCAGGGCCATTGAATTGAGGTGTTGCATGCTCAGTCGTCATAGTCTGAAGAGCGCTTCACGAGAAAAATATTAAAATACATCCACCGAAACTGGTGACCGGTGAAACTGGTTGAAGTTTGCATCGTTGGAATGCAACCAAGATTATGGTCATGAAGTTTGCATCGTTGAAATGCAACGAACATTCTTCTTTATATTTTGATTACCTCATTTTTATTATTCTAGGAAATCTTTTTTGCACATAAATATTTTTGATCTCGAAATAAGCAATAAAAAAAAAATGATTGTGGATTTTTTGTAACAAAGATTTGCCAAAAGATATTCGAGCAATTCAAGAATAATAATTTTCGTTGCATTCCAACGATGCAAACTTCAATCTCATACGAAGATTCATATTTTTATTATTATCCAAAGTGATATTTTTCAGATTCAGATTGTAGATTGCTGAATAAGAATAACAAAAAATGTTTGCTCGATTTTCGTAGCTCAAACGTGGCAAAGGAAACTTAGGAAATAAAGAAAAAATTATTTTCGTTGCGTCGCAACGATGCAAACTTCAATGTCATCTTGAGTAAAATATCTAATAGTAGTAAGTATGCAAACTAGATTTTTTAAATATAGTAATGAAGTTTACATCGTTGGGGCGCGACGAATTTTTTTTTCGTCTTCCCCAATTTTTTGGCACATTTAGACTAAAAATGTTACTAAAATATTTTTTAATATCGTTATTAGGAAAGCATGACCTAAAACTGCTAAGGAAGAGCTTCGATAGTGATAAAAATAGAGAAATAAAAGAATATTCAACTTTTCTTATTTTGTTATTATAAATGTTTATTTTCATAGATTTATAGTGTGCATCGCTAAATAAATATTTTGAAAAACGGTTGAGGGCCTTTTGTACGCAAAATGTGCCAAAATAAATTAAAGTAATTCAGAAGTATTAATTTTCTTTGCTATGCAAACTTGAACACCATTTTTCAATGGATTTTACGTATAACATTAGTGCCCCACGTATGAGGTGAATGGGACAAGAAAATGTATGACCACCGCAAGATGTTTGCATCGAATAAGACGCAGTTGAAGTTTGCATGGTTGGAATGCAACGTAAATCATTTTGTCTCATTGCCAAACCTTTCTCAAGCACATTTGACCGGCGATAATCACGCAAACATTTTTTGATTCCTATTTGGTGATCAATGAACTGAATCTGTACAATATTTTGGATAATAATGAAAAGAAGAATATCAAACGGAATTTTCGTTGTATTCCAACGATGCAAACTTCAACCCCAGTGAATGGAATACATTGTTCGAAATGGTATTGGAGTTTGCAATACCATTGGAATTGCAATTGGAATGCAGCGAAAGTATTTTTTTCGGATTGCCGTATTTTTTCGAATACCGAGGCACGGAAATTACCGAAACATCTTTCGAGACTTCTTATTAATAATCTATAATCAAAAGCTGCGAAAGAGTTTGGCACGATATGCGTAGTACATTTGTTTACATCGCAGGCTATCAAAGTCAGATGTTCCAATTGGTTTGTCCGAAAATTCTGCATAAGGTCTTATTTCACAAAGTTTCCTCGACATTTAAGGTTAAAAAGAATACTTTTCTAGATAAAACAAATAACCAAGAATATTTTTTTTTTAAACCGGGTAAAAAAAGTCATCATTTGTAGAAACGACATGCGAAAAACCAAAAGCAGATGATTTTAATCTCGAAAACAGTGTGAGACTTTGACTAAACTGAAATTCCAGCATATAGTATAGGACATGAGCTGACCTATCGACAGTTCCATGATTATCCATTCATAACAGGACACCCAGCATATATTAAATAATTGCTTTCCCCACTTGCCTCCACCGTGTCTTGGCTAATTATGATCATTCGTACTATCGCAACGGATCCGGTTGCGCTAATCTCAATGTTTTGTCTCTCGCTCCTCCCCTTCCCTTTCTCCCATCGCGCGCTGTATGACTAATTAATTTGTAAGAAATCGCGCAGCGATTGGGGGGTTAACGGTCACCGGATTTGTCACCCGGTCGAACAATCTGGTGGCACGAGGAAAGATAAACCAATGGGAGGGAAGTCGGTGAAAAAGTGTAAAGTAGCAAATTACGACCCCAGGAAATGATACGGGGAAACGATAAGAGTAGAAAGAGAACATTCACGAAGCTGAAGAGCGGCGAAGACACAAATTAACAAAAATGAGGGAAAATTAACGAGAACGTTATACATCTATATAGAGCGATGGAAAAAGACGAAAAATTGAAGAAAAAGGCGGAAGTGGATGTACTGGTGAGAAAGAGGGGGGAGGAGGAAGAGAAAAAAACAAAACAAAAATATATTTTCGATGTTTGTCGCGTTCAGAGACAGGCATCGTTACGCCCACGCTTGTTCCCCACAATCGTTCAGTACTTTATTCCACTTCGTTATAAAACTCACGTACATCGAATAAATAAACCCCACGTCACGGCAAAACGAAAAGTATATCTGGGTAGAAGCAGAATCAACCAAATGCAATCAACGGCTGTGCAGTCTCGGGTGTCCAAAAGAACGGAGAGAGGATACAGAAGTATTCGTGGGCTTTTGCCTTCCGCACATCGCGTCGCATTCCACAGCAGTATTGCCACTCTGTGCGTATGCAGACACCCATGTGAGAAGGGACTTTACGGTAACTCGGGTTGGTCTATTGGCCCTTTATGGAACAGAGATAAATCCGTACTCTTAGTACTAATATCAGAGTTGGGCGTAATTCTATTTACAAATACGAATACGAATTTATTCACATCGTGATTTTCATGTGAATACAAATACAAATTTATTCATACTTCATTTATTTGTATTCACACGCATGCATACAAATACAATTGTATTCACAAATATTCTGAACATACAAATAAATTCACAGAAAAAATTGTGAATATTCACAAAAAATGTGAATATTTACAAAAAATCCTGTGAATTAAAAAAAAATTCACATATAAATCTGTGAATGCAAATGTATTCACAAATAATTGTAAATAAAAAAAAATTCACAAAACAAGGTGCGAATTTTTTCGTATTTAAGACAAATTAAAATGAAATTCACAATGATTAGATTAAAATTTACACCAAAAGTGAGTCCTTACGTATCTTGAGAGAAAACATTGCATCGAGGCAAAGAAATTTTTGCAAAAAAAGTTGTGAGTTTCAAATATTACATTATGAATATGAAAAAATTCACAAAATGAGTTGTGAAT
Source organism: Ophion costatus (assembly GCA_951751655.1). NCBI lineage: Eukaryota > Metazoa > Arthropoda > Insecta > Hymenoptera > Ichneumonidae > Ophion > Ophion costatus. The sequence goes on along the minus strand of OX632359.1, from coordinate 39,106,516 downwards.
TTCCTCAAGTTGAAGAAAATTAAAATCGAATTCACGACAATGATATTAAAATTTTCACCACAAGTGAGTTCTTACGTATTTTGAGAGAAAACATTGTGTTGAGGCAATATTTCCCAAATTTCCTTCGGCAGTTTTTAGTTGCGAAAATCACGCAAACGTTTTTTAGAAATCCTATGTAGTAATCTACAGCCTAAATCTCCAAAATGTGATTTTGGAGAACCATGAAAATGAGAAGTAAAAAAGAATTTTCGTTCCATTTCAACGATGCAAACTTTAACACCATGGACCAAAGATGGAGTCGGTTGAAAATGAAAATGAAATGAAATATTACCAATGTTATCGTTGTCTTACTAATAATAGAATATATCATAAAATTGTAGAACCTTTCTGTTAATTAGATTTTTCGCCTCTTATTGGCTAGTAGGATTAAGGGGTCTGCGTACGTTTAAAATTGAAAAAATGCAATTTTTGCATTGCGTTGTTCAATAAGGTCAAAAAGGTCGTTGTGTTGCGATACTTGTTTACATTACGACTGGGTATTTTTAACAGACGTCCAAGCTATAAAGACACCCAATTTCAGACCTGTACGCCGACTACATGTGTCGCTAGCGCCATCCATGTGTGAAGCCCGGGAACTTAGTTGCGCATCTAGTAATATGGTGTAAATCACTATTATATGGTACAAAACTATTGCAAATCACCAAAAATCTATTTAAACAGTGACTTGTATAAAGAAAAATATCAAAATGACATTTCAATAAAATACCAAATACACATACAGCAGGGCGTACCTTATAATATGGTACAAATCGCTATAAGCTTCACAGGTAACATTTTTAATCAATGTATATATATTTCAGGTCACTATTAGAATGTTCGGAAAGTAAATTTTCGATAGTATCGAGCAATATCCATTTAATGAATATCTACTATATTATAGAGCATTGAAAAACAAACGTATGTTTGTAATTATGGTGGCTGCGGTTAACATATGTGCATCATTTATGCAGGTGCTAAAATATCAATAAGCAGTACTATACTTTTGGCAGTAATTATGGCCATAAAATATTATTGTTCCCTCAGGAAAATATAAAATATAGTCAAAATATGTTTGAGAACATCATACATTTCTCTCGGTGCAGATCACCCACTGCGCTACGGCGAACCGCCCCGTTGCGATATACCCTTTTTTTACTTTTGCGTTTTTTCTCGAAACCACGTTTTATGAAACATGATGCAACGAAAATTAATTATTTTTAATTACTCAAGTTTTTTGGCCTGCCTTAAAGAGTGGAAATCGCTCAACCGTTTCTACGTATTTTTATTAGAAAATGACTACATCAACTCGCGATTTAAAAAAGCTTTGAATAATGATAAAAATAAATAAATAAAAATGAAAAAAAAACCTCGTTAAGTTCCTACGATAACATAACCTCATTATAAAACGGTTTAATTCAGCTTTCCATTTTCGTAAATTAAAAAAAAACGTTGATAAAAAAAACGTTGATAAATCGTACGTATTTTCTACTCGAAATATTTCTAACTTACGAAGCCGATCGAGCCGAACGAGAAAAAAGTCTCAAATCAAAGAAATCTTAAATCCAAGAAACCTCAAATCAAAAAGATCTCGGATCCGACAAATCCCAAATTTAAAAAAAATCTCAAATCGGAAAACTCTCACATCAAAGAAACCTCAAATCAACAATCAAACAAATCAAATTTACATTTAGCCTTCGTTACACGAAACCGCTTCACTATTTGCGGCGCGTCCAAAAGTACATTTCGCCGCAGGGGAAAAAATACAGGCGGGCGGGGAAAAAAACGAAACGCGCCTTTGATTCATCGACCTCGATGTCAGTCAGTGGTACACGTCAAGCGGACTAGCTCGAACTGCTCCTCTTGGCGGATACGGGTATACGGGATCACGATGACGTTATTGACTCAAAAAGCGCGTGGCGGCACAGGGGTAGAAGGTCGAAGGGTAGACAATGGAAGGGGCTTTCTCTCTTCTGGCTGAGACTACAGGACCAAGATCTTTTTTTTGTCTGTGCTGTCTGCAGGGTATGGTCCCCCTTAAATGATTCATTGCCCGAGAAGGCAGAAAGAGGCGAAGCAGAGAATACATACGTACATGTAGAGAATTTGTGTGGGTGTATATATATTCCTATATATACAGGGTGTCGTATTGTGAATGGATAATCCTGCAACTGTCGATAGGTCACCTCGTGTCCTACTATATGCTGGAATTTTAGTTTAGTAAAAGGCCCACGGTTTTCGAGTTTGTGGGCTTTATGTTATTTTTTTCAAATCATCTGCTTTTGGTTTTTCTAAGCTAAAAAACTAAGCACCTTTTTAAAATAATTGGCGCATGCGTAAAACATTTTGTTACACCGCAGGCTATCAAAGTTCGAATTGGTTTGTATGAAAATTCTGCATAAGATCTTTTTTCACAAAGTTTCCTTAAGGCGTTACCCCCACTTGTAGTGCAAAAAAGGCCTTTTTCATGAATTTTTTTAAAGAAAACTACAAAACATTTTTAATCGATCAATATACCATCTTAAAGAACACATCTTGAAGAACTTTCAGTAATTTTTTTATTGAAAAATATTACATTGTTTAGTGGCAAATGGCCGTCAATGAAATAATGTTTTCATATACACGGTTTGCGGTGACCAACATTGCGGCGAAGTGGATCATCTGAAAAAAAAAATGCGGATGGATTTAGTCAAATATAAGTATAAACTAGTCTTTAATCGAAGGATTTTAAAAAATATTCATTTTTCACAAAATGGCGGACAGTCAAAATTAATGGTTCGATTTTAACGAAAAAAAAACGGCCGTTTTTTGGCTACAAAACGGCCATTTTTTTCGAAAAAAAAAATCGAACGATTAAAGACTACATTTTTATGTATTAAATAAGCCTGCAAAATTTCAAGAAGATCGGTTCATTAGTCTTCGAGTAATCTTGGTCACCGACTTCAGAAATGCCATTTTGAGAAAAACGCGTTTAACGTTTCAATTTCAGTTCTTCAATTCACGGATTCTTCTCTTTCAACGCTAATATCTCAGTCAATTTTGTTCGGCTCGACTTGAAATTTTCAGGACATATTCGCAGATACTTATACTTCAAAAAAATGCAATAAAAAAAATCGATTTTTTCAAAGTCGCAAGTGGGGGTAAACCCTTAACATTTGAGGTTAAAAAGAAGACTTTTCTAGACAAAACAAATAGCCAAGAGTATTTTTTTAAACCGAGTCCTGAAAGGTTATCATTTCTAGAAATGGCATGCGAAAAACCAAAAGCAAATGATTTTTATCTCGCAAACCGTGGGACTTGTACTGAACTGCACTTCCAGCATATAGTAGGACATGATCTGACCCATCGATCGTTGCAGGATTATCTATTCATAACAGGACACCCTGTATACATATTCCCCTATATACAGCGTGAGAGAGAAAGAGAAAGGGAGAGTGAAATAATACATATATGCAGATACATACATATACACAGGGCATTCTATCAAATCGATGCAAAAGTAAGCCGCCGCAAGGGCCCTGAACCTCTGGAATTTCGGCCACGATATCTTTTTTTTCGCAGCCTTATCAAAACTCCCAGAAGGCACGTGCGAGTTCATTTTTTTTATTGATCTTCCAGCTAATCGATTAAAAAATTACTCACCCATTGACGGGCACTTGATCAACGAGAAAAAAAATGTATGAAACTTTCTACAGAACGTACCCTCTTGGAATGAGCTTATATTCTGTAATATTTTCCATAAGTTTAAATGTGTGTGTGTGTGTGTGTGTGTGTGTGTGTGTGTATGTTGTTTTGCTCATTTTTTCGCATTTGTTTCGGTAACGGATGCTCGAGCAAAAAAAGTCCGAACAAAGTGGCAGTGAATCAGAAGGAGGAATAAATTTACCGACGTACATTTTTTACTGTACGCGATCGAGGGTGATGATGACAGAGGCGAAAAAAAATTATCGTCATCGGTATCCCAGAGTTGGGCAAAAATTGAATGTGTGTCCATTTGTGTGTGCGCGCGCGCGCCTCTGTGTGTGTGTGTGTGTGTGTGTGTGTGTGTGTGTGTGTGTGTGTGTGTGTGTGTGTGTGTGTGTGTGTGTGTGTGTGTGTGTGTGTGTGTGTGTGTGTGTGTGTGTGTGTGTGTGTGTGTGTGTGTGTGTGTGTGTGTGTGTGTGTGTGTGTGTGTGTGTGCGCGCGTGTGCAAGTGTAAAATATGACGCCATTTTACCTAATGTGCGGAGGCGAACTGCACAGGCATCGCGGGGGGTGAAAGAAGCCTCCATTCACAGCCCAAATATCACTAGACCTATAGTACAGCATAGCGTGTATCGATCCATATATATACACGTACTACGTTCACGCATATATACTGACATGTGAGCATAGCAAACGATCCAACAGAAAGAGAACAGCATAATTATTTTTTCTCAGAGGTTCGCAAGCGTTCCAAAAATACCGATTTCCAAAAATACCAAAGATTCCATTATTATTTTGGATAATGAATCGAATTATTGTACAAAGAATATTCTCAGCTTTCTCGAAAATCGTAATGTGAACACAAATTTCATAATGTGAACTCCTACCCCCGATGTGCATTTTCGTACACTTGAAAAAAGAATTGCGGTAATTGCTTCTGCTTAAATTATGTCGTTTTTATATTTATTTTTATTCACCGCAATAAATCGTTGCACAGATTTTCGCGAGACGTACGAAAAAATTCCGAACCGTCGTAGCCTTTCACGGTACGGATAGAATTAATTTATTGAAAATATCTATACGTCGAAGAAAAAAGGAAACTTAAGGTTATGCATGAAAAATGTGAATAATTCGCTGGCACGTGTTAAAAATTACCAGCCATTCTCGTACTTGACACACACATTGATGACGTACTTTTATGATAAATGTTGAAGGCGAGAGTAAAGAAATCGTCAGACACCGCATGACGTCGAAGTTTGCATTGTTGAAACGCAACGAATTTTTCGTTCATTTTTTCATTCCTTTACTTTTATTATTATCCAAACCCTTTTTTGGCAACTAAAGTTGTCAATCTCTAATAAAAACTCGTCAAAACGTTTCAGTGACTTCCAAAACCTAAACTGGCCGAATAAAAAATGAAAACAGTTTAAAAAAATTTACTTTTCATTGCACTCCAACGATACAAACTTCAACATCGTGACATCGCCCACACGGGGAAAAGCGAATGAAATATTAATATGAAAGCAAATAATGATTTCGGGTATTTGTTTTTTCGATGCAATCAACAATTCGAAAAACAACGTAAAATTCGTTTTCTTTTCACAAAATTATTTGATTCCATCCTCCAATGAGGATTCGGGACAGGAGAAATTATTATTATTCTTTTCAGTGCACATAAAAGTTGCGCATAAATACCGTAATGTATACAAATGTGTACGTGTATGATGATCGATTTATAAATGATCCATTTACCGCGCCTGTCTCTATTCTTCGTCGATTTGCTTCGCCGCGGCAACACGTTGCCCTTGGCACGATTTTTGTCGTCTTGCATTTACATCCATAATTCTTTTGACCAAGAAAGTAGGAGCACGAATACGAAATTGTATTAAACATTAAACATGTACGTCAGGTTATTAAACTTTTTCATCCTTTTCATATATATATATATATATATATATAAATATATATATGCATGTATGTATGTATATATACACACACACACACACACATGACTTGTTCATTTTACGACGACGATAGTGGCCAAAGGGTGAAGAGAGTGCGGAGGAGAGAAAAGGCGAAGGACGAAAAAGGGCCACAAAAAACAATTATGGGCACTGCGGTTGGCTCCGAGAACGATTTTTTTTACGATAATTAACTGTAATGACCAAGCCGAGCGATAATTCGTATCGAGATGACATGGCAGAGATATATGTGCGCGAGAGACAGAAATCGTGGCGCTAAAAGCAGGGAGAGAGAGACATTTGAAAAAAAATACCTCCACGCATCACCTTAAGCCTGAAGATGGTATTGAAGTTTACATCATTAGAATGCAACGAATTTTTTTCCGTATTGCCCAATTTTTTTGCCACACATTGGCTGCAAATATCATCGAACTTTTTGGAAGATCCATATTAGGAATTCATAACCTAAAACTGCAAAAAAAGACTTTAGGCAGCGATAAAAATAAAGAAGCGGAAAAATAAAGAAGAATTTTCGTTACATTCCAATGATGCAAACTTCAACACCATACAGCTGTTTCACGTGACACGAGCGAGATATCTAACATTTTCAAACATTTTTCAGAAATAAAAAAAATTTACGGCAAAAGAGCATTGTCAAGCTTTGCATATTGATCAATTCTACAAAGGCCGATGTTTTCTTTTGTGAAAAAAAATTGATCATCTGTGAGAAAACTCTGTTGACAAATTTGCGAGGTTATGTTGACCTTGTGCATGGCCTTGAAGTATGAGAATATGACGAATTTCTTTTGCATAACGATAACTCGATACCGGCTACTTTTGACGCTTATAGTTCAGAGTACAGCTTGTGCTTTTAGTACTGTGCAATTATATGTATGTACATATACATGTATACGTATATAATGGTTGGTCTAGGAAAACACACACACACACACATACACATGTGTACATATGCGCCAAAAACAAGTGTACGGTACTGCAAGTTTCGGTATAGAGCTTTTAGCTCCGCAGCGAGTACCGCATCGGCCCTTCGCTCTAAAACAGCGATGCAGCACACACACACACACACAAGCATCGAGGCTTATAGGTTTCCCACCGGAACAAAAAGCAGTCGGTGAACTCCATGTTTTAATGCTGCATGTGTGTGTATATATATACACACACACGAGGGGTGGCCCCGAAAGTGACATCTAAGGGTAATTTCTAGATCGTATCAATCTAGCCTCGTATCAATATCTATCGCAAAACATACCCAAACCCTGTATGTTTACGATCTTTTTTTGGTTGTCGAGACAGAAGCATTTGTCAAATCTTTTTTTGAGTCTCCCTGTACCATAGGTTTTTATTAATTTATTTCTTTCTGGTGTGTGTACTTACCGTTAGAAGTTGTTTAAATCGTTTGGGAGTCATTTAGACTAGTATAAGTATTTGTTCATGATCATCTGAACTTTAGTGACTGATGCTCTAAAAGCAATTTTTTAAACTTTTGATCACAATCTAAGGCATTCACGTTGATGTTTAGTTGGTAATTTATTCATTGCTCGACAGTACACTTCACAGCGAACACAAATAGAAAAATGCTTTCTTCTCGAAAAGTAAAAAAGATGGTAGAAAATAGATGGTGCTGATTCCGGATAGGTATTGGCATCTAAATTTTTCCTTTTGGACGTGACTTTTCGAGTCATCCTGTATACTTAATTATATATAAATGTACGGGAATGTATGAATGAACGGGAATGTCACGATTAAGGCGGTTCAGACCTGCTCCACCATGCATAATTTGCTCATGAAACGAGACTAAAACAATATTCAGTGTTTTCGTATTCTCCGATGCATGCAACGCTGAAGTTTGCATCGTTAGAATGCAACGATGTCTTTCTAACTTCTGTATTCCGACATTGTTCCCATTGACCAAAGGCTTTGTTAGAAATTACGATCGTGGATCTCTAATAAAAAGACGTTCGAGTGATTTTCACAGTCAAAAAGGGCCAAAAAAACTGTTGAGTTTCGCATTTTTATAAATTCCTTTGCATTCCAACGATGCAAACGCCAACGTCGTTACATCCAACCTTCATAGATTATGTTTCGAGATATCCTTACGAAAGTGAAAGTATTTTCTTTTAAGCCGTTACCCCCACTTGTAACGCAAAAAAAGGCCTTATTCATGAATTTTTTTAAAGAAAACTACAAAACTTTTTTAATCGATCAATATACCATCTTAAAGAATACATCGTGAAGAACTTTCAGTAATTTTTTTATTGAAAAATATTACATTGTTTAGTGGCAAATGGCCGTCAATGAAATAATGTTTTTATATACACGGTTTGCGGTGACCAACATTGCGACGAAGTGGATCATCTGGAAAAAAAATGCGGATGGATTTAGTCAAATATAAGTATAAACTAGTCTTTAATCGAAGGATTTTAAAAAATATTCATTTTTCACAAAATGGCGGACAGTCAAAGTTAATGGTTCGATTTTAACGAAAAAAAACGGCCGTTTTTTGGCTATAAAACGGCCATTTTTTTCGAAAAAAAAAATCGAACGATTAAAGACTACATTTTTATGTATTAAATAAGCCTGCAAAATTTCAAGAAGATCGGTTCATGAGTGTTCGAGTAATCTTGGTCACCGACTTCAGAAATGCCATTTTGAGAAAAACGCGTTTAAAGTTTCAATTTCAGTTCTTCAATTCACGGATTCTTCTCTTTCAACGCTCATATCTCACTCGATTTTGGTCGGATCGACTTGAAATTTTCAGGACATATTCTCAGATACTTATACTTCAAAAAAATGCAATTAAAAAATAATCGATTTTTTCAAAATCGCAAGTGGGGGTAACTCCTTAATTCCTCGCAATTCTTTCGATCAGCTTTGCCCACGGGAACCCCTCAACCATTTGTTCCCCTCTTCAATCCTAATCGGCGAAAAGTACATTTTGGCATACGAATGAAACCAAGGAAATGTAAATTGTAAAAAAAGAACCTCCTTTGTATTCCAACAATGTAAACTTTTCAGCACCATCGTGAACATCGAGTGCGCGTCGGCGCACACATAGGCTCAGGGTTTAAGGGGGATCCCGACGAGCATATTCAAATTCTGAGAGGCACTCGCGTCCCGGACGATCTCTCCGACAAAGAAGATGCCCCAAGAGCCGCGGAAGAGGCCGCCCGCTAGTGCTCGTTTGGGGGATGGCTCGTTGTAATTAAAGCCAACTAAAGCTCGGAGGTTGGTGGGTCGGTAGGTTGCGTCTACGTTAAACGAGATGTATGATGCAAGCAAAACGCGGGCGCGAAGTTATAGGACTTTTGGGGCCTCTCTACGTGCGAAAATATATTATGCACAAATACACAAACACACATACAGGGTGAGGCACATAAAGTGTTACAGAGCAATAGCACTCAAACTATTGATCATATCCAAAAATGTTTCAGACAAAAGTTTGAGTGTTCGAGAAGGCCGTCATACTGGTTCACCCTATTTTTTGATCAGTCGAGGCGCTGAAGCAACGTCAAGGTCAACTCCACTTTTTTAAATGGAACCATGTATTTTTTTTTCGATGACATGATTACCGATTTTAAGACGAATTCAGCGACGTGCAATACAAGGTCATGTCATCGAAAAAAAATGCATGGTTCCATTTAAGGATTTTGAGCCCAAATCGCAAATGCTAATAAAATTCTGAAAATTTGGTACGTTTTTGTATGAAGTACTTCAGAGGTCGTGTAAAAATTTCACAACAATTAGGAAGCTCGTTATTGAACAATTAATATTGATAAATTAAATGTTGTCTTATGGAAACTGATGTAACTTTGCAATAAGTTTTTTTTTTACCTCCGAATTTTGTAATATCTACAATATACTGAAAGCAACGAAAACAAAACGAAGTTTATTGACAAATTTTTTTTCAATTTCTTTTAAAAATTGTTCTTAACAAAATGTTAATTTTTTAATAACGAGCTTCCTAATCGTTGTGAAATTTTAACACGACCTCTCAAATACTTCATAGAAAAACATACCGAATTTTCAGAATTTTCTTATCATTTTTTATTTCGACCCTTAAGGAGGTTGAAGTAATGATGATAGAATTCTGAAAATTTGGTATGTTTTTACATGAAGTATTCAGGAGGTCGCGTAAAAATTTCATGACGATTAAGAAGCTATTTATTGAACAATTAATATTAACATGTTTCATAGGGACTCAACATCCTTAAAAAAGTGGAGTTGACCTTGACGTAGCTTCAGCGTCTCGACCGATAAAAAAAATAGGGTGGTCCAGTATGACGGCCTTCTCGAACACTCAAACTTTTGTCTGAAACTTTTTTGGATATGATCAATAGTTTGAGTGCTTTTGCTCTTTGAAACTTTATGTGCCTCACCCTGTATATAGTCAGAGCAGCAACTGCACTATACTGTATACCTGCATGTATATATAGTGAAGGCAACTACCGAATTCCAATAATGTTGAAGTTTGCATCGTTCGGGGGCAACGAAGATACTTTTTGATTCTGATTAACTCATTTTCACTATTATACATCATCATTTTTTTCCTACCAACACTGGTGGATGGGCGATCGTGTTTCGTCTCCGTTATTTTCGTAGGCAAAATTTGCCAAGAGAAATTGAAGGAATCGAGGCGTTAGGCTATTGTGAAATGAATTATTCTTGACCGACGCTTTCCTTCTTTACATTCTTTTTTCATTACTTATTAACAATAATGTCTTTTTTTCTTCGATTTTTGTGTTAAATAAATTCAAAAAGAAATACTTGCTGCTTAAAACGCGATAACCAAAAAAGCTCGGTCAAGTCTTAGCAAATATTGTTCATTTTGAGAGAGAAACTCGTTTTTTTTTGTTTCGGATCAACCAGATTGCCAAAGTCAAGCACACCGTTAAGTCCCTCACGTTCAAAGTCCTTGAATCAAAGGTACGAGGTTGTTTAACCCTTCTGTAATTATAAATATTTTTCAATCTTACGTATTCCTTCAAAATAAATTTCTTTAAATAACCCTGATTTTCGGGTCGTCACAGTACCCTAACCCCTTAAGAACAATTAATTTTCATTGCATTCCAACGATGCTATTCGGTGAATGCCGACACGGTTGATAATACTGAAGTTTGCATCGTTGGAATCCAACGAAATTATCTTTCTTTCGTATTCCCGTATTTTTTTTGCACACTCAGGCTACGAAAGTCACTGAAGCTTTTCTGAGAATCCTTATTATAAAATTGTAACCGAAAGCTGCAGAACAAATATTTTAGATAGCAGTAAAAATAAAGTAATGACAAAATAAAGAAGAATTTGCGTTGTATTCCAACAATGCGAACTTCGACAGCATACACGATTGTGGGGTCAAACATGAACTACGATCTAAACTGACTCCTTTTGGACGGCGGAGGAAAGAGTGAGGGGTTGGGAACAGTTTGAATCGGCAACGGAAAGCAACTTTTTCGTATATGGCTATATATCCTTTTTTTCTTTTCTTTACCCCACTACAATTTTAAAGAATGCAAAAACTGCATTACAAAAAGAAAAGTGATACATATATATATATATATCACTTTTATATATAATTTAGTGATATATATATATATATATATGTGTATATTATATATATATAAGTGATATATATATGTCACTTTTCTTTTTGTAATGCAGTTTTTGCATTTTGCATATATATATATCCTTTTTTCTTTTCTTTGCCCCATGGCAATTTTAGCTTCGAGCCATTCTCCCTCATTCGTTCGTTCTAAAAAGCCAAAAATCACTGAAATGACAAATACACGGACAGAATTTTTAAGTATTTTTTACGGTGAAATCTCCGTAAAAATTACATTAAAAATTTGAAACCGGTGACAAATGTGCACATAGTCAAAAATTGACACTAGCTTTTAATATTTTGCTTTCATTCATGTAAAAATTTAAGCAAGTAGCATAATTTTTTACATTTCTTTCAGTAAAAATTCGGACACATTCTCATGTAGAATTTTAACAATGGGCTGCCTCAAAAATTCCAAGTTTCTACAGTAAAAATAACCTGGACAAACTTGACATTTATAAAATCCCTAGCGAAAAATTAATTCCCTATGATTAAATAAATACTTTTTTCATCGGCGTTTCTAAACATTTGTGTTCTTGATTGCTACTTATTTTAGCATATCATCTTTCCGTACCGTTGTAGACGTCCTTTATCGAAGTTTCTTTTCACGTTTGTTTATTTTCTTGCGTAGAACTGCGTAGAACACGTTAGACTGCACGAGACCACGAGGCTTTCTTGGCCCATGCTTCGTACTATAATGCGCATGCGCGGTACCGCTGTTGCTAAGCAACGCGGGTCGGCGTCGTTCGTGCTCGTCATACTGCGTCATACACAAGCACACTCTCACAGCTTGCGTTCACGTATACGCACGCTCGCACACAGAGCTCACGCGTACGGTCAGGCGACCTAGCCCTAACTGATTTTACTATAAAGAACGTAAAATTCCGGTGGACGCACGGAAAATGTCGGCTTCCTTTTTTAAATTTTTATGGAAAACACGCAAATTTCTCAATGTTCCACTGAAAAATTTCATTTATATTAGCACTTTTTTAACTTATTGTCGTAATCTTTACGTTTCATGAAATTTTACTATTAATTTCAGTAAAAATTCTGGAAAATATTTTAAATTTCTGTTACGCAAAAGTAAATTTTGATTCATTTCCATGAAAATTTATAATTTATTTCCTAAAAACCTGAAGAATTGCACATTTGTCACCGAGTTACTGTGATTAGACAGTAAAAATTACTTAAAAATTCTCTCCGTGTATATTTCCGTTTCGCGAATGGCTCAGTTACAAAACTAAGCAAGGGCAATTTGGACAAGTAATGAGAATTTTAAAAAGTAAAAGTATTACCCAATACCGCGGGATTGATTAGGTGGCGAATGAGCTTGTAAAAGAAATTCGACACTAACGAGTTCACGAGTTAAGGAAATCGAGGAAAGTGTATTCGTCGCGGTGAGCCATGGTGATAAGTCCGTGAATGAGATGGAGATGGAATGTATATCGCTTGAAAATCAACGAGGTTGAGCAGACCGAGAGATAGAGAGAGAGAGAAAGAGAGAAGAAGGAGCGAGAAGAAAGGGCACGAGAGAGATAGAAAGAGGGGAAAAGGGGATGAATTTCGTCTCCGGTAGAGCGAAAACTGCTTTCATCTCGATAGTAGGGCGCGAAGCAATTTATTGCCTTGATACTCTCATCTATCGTTCCGTCCTTTTCGCGCTCCCTCATATCCAGTGCTACGCCAGATTCCACTCCCCGCGAATTTTATCACGCTTTCGTCAGAATCCACTTGCTCCTCTTCCTTTCATTGCACAGCCTATTTCGAAGTGTTTTCGATCTACCGGAAAAGAATAAAAGAGAAGAAAAACTCCATGCTGTCTCTCCGCGGCGTGTTTTTTGTCGAGTATTCGAGGGTGTGTGGGTGCGTGCTGGCCCGATGGTATTTCTGGACATCCAGTCATTGAGTAGCCGGCAGCTAATATACGATAACGGCGGAATAAAAAGGAGAGAAAACTTAACGAAATCAGTATCGATGTCAGGATACATCAAATTCTCGGAGAGAATCGAAATGCATTATTGAACTAGATACTGGTGATTTATCGGTTTTTCGAAAGGTTTTTCAAACAGCCATAGCGATTGTCCTGTTTGAGTTACGGAGTTGAGTTGAGCTTACTTCTTCATATTTTATTTTCCACGTCTTCATTATTATAGATGATCTTTCTTTATAGATCTACGTTGTAGATTGCTAAACAAATATCTTTGAAAATAGTTAAAGAGCTTTTTTCGGGAAAATTAACCAAAAGACATAAAAGGAATTCACGAGTATTAAGCTTCGTTGCGTTCCAACGATGCAAACTTCAACCTCACTTCGAAAAAGGACTTTTTTAGACTCGGAGAATGCCGCTTGATTCATAGCGATATCGCGATTGTTTTTCCCGAGAAGTGCACTCGAAAAGTGGCCGAAAAAGATGCAGAGGGTCATGGGAAAAATCGCGAAGTTCGATGGTCCGACTTTGGAATTCTGCCAAAAATCGAAAAACAATCGTAGCTCGACGAATCAAGCCGCAGATTTCTGAGCAAACAATTGCGAAGAGAAAAAGCGTGGGGCGGAATTTTAAATAAAAAAAAAATGAAGAGAAATGAGCTGCGATTGAGTGAAGAAACATATTTTTGGCCGAGGTGTTAAAAAAAACACGACGTTGACGTTTGCATCGTTGGGATGCAACGATTTTTTGTCGTCAATCTTCATGTCTTTGCTTATCATTATCCAGAACCTTTTTTTGCAAATTGAGGTCGTGAATCTCTAACGAGAGTACGTAAAAACGTTTGGGAGATTTTCACAGCCTAAATGGGACAAAAAAATTTAGTGCACCCAAAAAAAATTCGTTGCGATCCAACGATGCAAACTTCAACGTCATAAGGAAAGGTGGAATTTTAATATTCTTTTATAAGCTATAAGAAAAGAAATTGCACATATCTGCATCGATGTTTTGCTCCCGCTCTGGCTCTGGCCTAATTTAAGGCAGGTTTCTACTTCGTTGGGCCAAAAAAATTGATTTTGCTGTGTCGAAAGAAAAAAGAGGAAGGTGTACTCTATGGTGCACTTTATGGTCCTGGAAACTTCATTCTATTCGCACCTAAACTTCAGTTTAACTTCAAACGCGTTTTTCTTGAAATTGAAAATTTGACAGGCACGTGTACAAGAAACGTCTTCGTTAGTTGAACTAAAATTACCCAAAAATATTCAAACGTTTTAATTTTTTTTTTAATTGCAAAAATTGTTGTTAAAATATTTAACTTCCTCTTCGACCGCTCACAACTTTTTTATTTTTCAATTTCTCTTCTCGATTCTAGTTCGACTTATAGAAAATATTGTACAAAGTAATAATACGTGGCTTTCCCACTCCCAGTACCATGTTTTGTCAAACTAAAAAAAATATTATGTTCAATAAGGACCGCGTAGCACATATACCAAATTTCAACATTCTATCTTTGTGATTTTTCGCATGAAAAATTGGTGAAAAATCGAACCTTTTTTTGGGTTCAACAAAGTAGAAATTTCCCTTGAGGCGTCAACCAAATCATGTACTATTTTGTTATTTTCGTATATTTTTTTTTTCTCCGTTCGATTTTTTATGCACTTCTATTTTGTTATTATTCTTTGGGTGTCGAGGCGGCATAAGGTGAGGGAAAAGAAATGGGAAGAGCGGCAAGGGGCTGCCGGGAAACAACAAAGTGGAAGAGGTCGGTCATCGTTGGCATACCAGGAACGATATACGTCGTCGCGACCAACGAGAAGGACGATCGATAGAACCGAGTGACACACCGTATTATACCCTTCATACGGGGGGTGTAGTGTCTAACGTCAACTGTATCGCGTTTTTGGACATTCTTGTCTTTGAAATGTCACTCTAAAATAAACATCACTAAAACGTTTTCTTTTTAAATTTGTATTTGCGTATTTTTATAATTATCTGAAATATTATAAATATACATTGAATATTGAATATTGGAAATATTGTGTAAAATATTATTTTTTATTTCTTCATTTTTTTATTATCCAAAATAGATATAGACATATTATGAGATAAATATGGCGCTGGAGTTTGCACGGCCCGGACGCAACGAATATTCCTCCCTACTGTTTCATTCCCTTATTTTTTATTATGATCTCTATTCGTACTTTTGCAGGTTTTGGTTATAAATTTTTTTTAATGAGTATCCTCAAAATTGTTTCAGTGATTTTCGTAGCCTGAATGGGCCGAAAAGAATTACGGCAATACGAAAAAAAATCTATATTTTCGTTGCGTTGCAACGACATAAACGTCAATGCCCTAGATAAATAAATATTATCTGAAATAGATATCTTATTAGAGATCTCTGATATAAATCTGCGAGAAACAAAAAATGTAGATAATAATAAAAATGAAAGAATAACAAATATGTATATAATTAATTGCCACAGAATGAAATTTTTAACTTAAATATAAGGATCCGTAAATATAAAAATATTTATAAATATAAGAACATTTAGAGATTCTTCTATTTAAACTGAATTCCATTTTAAGGAAATGAAACATATGTATTTGCCATTTCTTTATTTTCATTATTACCTATAATCTTTCATTTTTTGCAGATTTATATTACAGATCTCGAATAAGAGATCTGTTTTACATAATATCTAGTTATCTGATAATATGTTTATAATATCTATCCGAGATAATAATGAAAATAAAGAAATGTAAAATAATTTTTTAGATAATATTTATAATGTTGAATATCGCATAGTAGTAGTAGTATTTTTATTTCGTGTATACCCTTGAAGGCAGTTCACATACTTGCTTTTTCCTATCCCCACTTACATTATTCCTATCCCCAGCATTATATTTGATATAATTTGAATGCTTACATCTATTTGTACATAGGTTTGTACATTTGTGAATGCTCAAACCTACTTTCCATTCTCTTATTTTTCTAGCCTCTCGAATTGCCTCACGTAGTTACATAGTTGTTTTAACGGTTTCTTCAATATCCAATATATATTTATACTTCAGATAATAATAAAAATAAAGAAATTAAGGACAATTTTCATTGCATTCCAACGACGCAAATTTCTACACGCTTTTATTCGACCGTCCACTATCCACAAATACATACAGTATTGAAGTTAGCATCGTCGCAATGCAACAAAAATTCTTCTGTAAATGTTTATTTATTTATTTTTATCACTATCTACCATTTTTTTGAAAATTTAAGCCGCAGATCTCCAATGAGAATCCTGAAAACATAGTCGACGATTTTGGTACCCTAAATTCGCAACAAAAAAAAACAGCGATTCGACAAAATTGATTTTCATCGAAGCCCAACGACGCGAACTTCACCATCGTAGATATATTCAATCACGACTGTAATCTTATCGAGCCATCAACTTTATCGTCGGAATGGAAGCATTCTTTTTTTCTACTATTATTATTATTTCTCAATTTCGAATGTTCTCTCGTATGTCCGTTCGATTTTCGATCCCTAGTACTTACGATGCTTTTCGAGGCCTGGCTCGACGAGAAAAAAATTCGAGCGGTTCAAGAAGAAGAAAAAGAATTCTCATTACGCGTTCCAACGATGCAAATTTCGGAATAATTTACTTGCGCCTTTCACGGTATTCCTCATCATCCCCGTCGGCCTTCCTTCCCGTTCGATACATTTTTTTCAGCGAAAGGGACGAACGTTGAAAGGTTGAAAGGCCCATAGTGACGAAGTCGCCTTGGCAATTACGCGAAACGAAAAACTGTCGCGAAATTTCTTTTGTGTGCGCACGAGAGACTCTTTTCGAGAATAAAGACATGTACGTGTGCCTTCGAGTATACAGGAAGAGCAAGAATGATTTTAGCTGCGATTGTGCTGCTCCTCGCGAAACGAGCTTCACTTACGTAAAATCTAGGTAATGCGTTAAAGGGCATGGTTCATTCGTTGAAGGCGACGTCGCCAATGACGTCGCCAGCCGTGACGTATGTATATTCTTTCAGTTATCTGGAATGCTTTTCATTTTTTTGCTTACTTTTCTTTCGACGATTCGTTCAGTTCTCGAAAATACTCGTTTTTTCCAACTTTTTTTGCTCTCGAGCGTAAATTAATGACCTAGAAAAATTCGACTTTCGGGCAACTTAAACTTCTCCAATTATCGCCAACTTTGATTATTTTCTATCCACTTTTTCCCCTGGCCTCATCCATCGAGGAATTCGAAGGGACCACACATTTTAATTCACTTAGGGCGAGATGTACCTATACTTAGACGGGGAAAAATTAAGCGATTTTGAGGGCTTTTTTAAAGTGAGAAATAATTATTCCACATTTATCAAACTATGGGTATACTTTGTAAGTATATTTAAGTATACAAAGCGTTTCTTTTAATTCATTTATCATAACAATCCTCCCGTAGACTTTGATTCGCAAAAAAGAATTTTTTTTTCAGTCAGAACATGTATAATTCTATCTTGACAGTGATTAAAATTGAGAAAATGCGAATTTAACAGAATGTCACCCATTTACAAAAAAAAGCAACATTTCTGTAAAATTTGGTTTAAAAAAGTAATTTTATTTCTATTTTTTTCAGAAACAATTCTTGTCGAATGAATGATAGTAAAAGTAAAAGATAAACTATCAATATTTCTACCAAGTTTCAACTCAATCGGCTTAATAGTTTTTGTTATTCAGTTCGGTCGTTCCGTCTTGACCGACGTTCTTCATCTTGACATTTTTTTTCATCAGTTATTAACAATAATGATGTCATTGTTCCTCGACAAATTGAAGAAAAAAAAAGTTCAAAATCTTTTTTCGATAATTGAAACACGATAATAAAAAAAGCTCTGTCAAGCCTTAGCCAATATTATCTATGTTACGAAAAAAAACGCGTTTGTTTCGATTCAGATCAACGGGGTGGCCAAACTCAAGTATACCCGTGAGTCCCTCACGTCCGAAAGTCCTTCACAAGATTATTTATAACTTCTTCAAACATTAATACTTTTCAATGAAATTTGGTACACAACTTTGTACATACAAAAATTTGTACATACAAATAAATGTACAAACGATGTCATCATCTTGCCTATTACTTCGAAAGTATTTTTTTTCCAAAAAACCCTTAATTCTCCCATAATATTACATATGCACAAGTGGAATCAATTCTGGATACTTTTAATCAGCATGGGCGTTTTTTACATTTACGCACAAAACGTATAGTCTGCTACGCCGAAACGATACCGTAATATTCTTATTTTTATCGATAATGTTTCCACTCAATATTCGCCTTAGTAAGCCTACTTTGATAAGAATATAAAATATGAGTGATTATAACGTAAAAATTATAAATAAATGCGAAATAAAAAAAATTGTAAGGTCCAGATTCAAATCCACTTGTGTAAACACCGATCTCCTGTCAATTTTCTAACAAGGAACATCACTTTGGTGTCCTCCTCCGATTTTGTTGAAACTTTTTTATGTGGAACAGTATAAAAAACTAAGAGACACGTATTTTTTTTTATCGGCGAAAAAACGGTTTTAAGCGATGAAACGCATCCTCAAAAATGGGGATGTTTTTCGTTTTTCGTCGACAACGTTTTAACGGTACGAGATATAAAAAAAATGCTTATTTTGTTAGTGTACTATACATTGGAGATGAGAACGATAACGTTGTCGACGCAAAACCAAAAACACCCCTATTTTCAAGGGTGCGTTTCACCCCTTAAAACCGTTTTTCCGCCGATAAAAAAAAATACGTGTCTCTTACTTTTTGATACTCTTCCACATAAAAAGGTTTCAACAAAATCGGAGGAGGACACCACAGTTATGTTCCTTGTAAGCCATAAAAAATTAAGTCGTCATCAATGTTGTCTTCAATGTGCCGTGTAGACGCTTCCGATGATCGAACTTTTTAAATTTGAAAAAATACGAAGAGGAATTAATAGTGTCAGTCGAGCGTTACTACCCGTTGGAACACAAGCGCGATATTTCCTGGCGCACACACAGCAGAGAGGCTAGACGAAACTTTTGTGCATCAATATTCATCACGATATATTGTGTAGTGTTTATTGTATAATTCTGCACACATGAGGTGAGACGCCTTCCGTCGACGAAACTCGAGTCGCCGTATCCGGAATGCATTCATACGCATGTATACATCCACATACGTCCATATTGAACGGATTCAGTCGGGTAAAGGAGTTCCTTTGTGTTGCAGGAATCTTGGGAGCCATTCGAGTCGATAGAGGAGCCAGAATGTCTCTCCGGACCTCGTTCGATACGTCTACCCAACACGTTCGAATCGCCGATCGCGTATTTATTACCGACGAATGACCATTCAACCGTATATTAATTGTTTTCGAAGTCAACAATGTCCGGAAACCTGGACAGTGATGCGAGTCACATGAAATGCTAATTCAGCCTGTTTCTTTATATCGTGGTTGTCGAGTGCATTCGAGCGAATTTCGCGCTCGGTCTGATCCAAACGAACAAGTTGGACATCTTTTGTTGGAGGTGTCTCAACCTCCAGCAAAAGTTCAGCTTCGAAATGTCTACAAATTTTGCTACGTCGTTTCCGACAGATAGCAAAGGAGTGGAGGACGTTTAGTATTTTGTTTTAATTACGTAAATTGCACTGGCATTTGTTCAACGATTGCAGCTTATTGACGTCGTGCATGCAAACTTGGAAGGCGAACTTTAGACCGATCGGAGGTTAAAGAAAATTCGATATGCTTTTTTAACGCTGGTAAATATTTACAAGTGGGGCTCTAGCTAGAAAAGGGGTTTAGAAATGTTGTACCGAATCGATGCATTTCAGGGCAGTTTGTTTGTAATATTTAAGTCGGGGGAAGACAATTTCAAACCTTATTTCAATCCCCAGACGCTTTTTTTTTAAACTTTTATGAAGGTATGGAGGAAACGGGTTTGATGACATCAAGTGGGTCAAATGACATGGGTTTGGGTGTGTGGATTTTGTTTGTTTTTTTCTTAATAAAATACCCCTCCCCCACCAGAAAAAAAAACATATTTTCATACTGCAGAATAGCCCCGAAAAACGTGAAAACATTTTTGGAGCCGATTAGGGCTGGAGCCCACTTGTAAATATTTACCTTAACTTACTTAAATATTACCTTAACTTACTTACCTTAAATATTTACCTTACTTACCTTAACTTAACGCTTACTAGGAAAATTCTCGATAGGATGACGTTGAAGGTCGTACCGTTGAGATGCAACGAAAACTAATTCTGTTTAATAACTCAATGTTTCTAGTTTTTTTAATTAGTAATTTAGTAATTTAACCTGTGGCAGTAAGTTAGTAATTTAGCCTGTGGAAATCGCCAAACCGTTTCTACGTATACTTGTTAGAAGTTGAAATTAATGTAAAATTTGAAGAAGAAAAAAACTTGAAAACTCACTGTAATCCATGCAGAATGCCGAAAGCGGCGCCAGGTATGACAAAATCGTCGCTTCCCACTCGCCATCGACGACCAAAAGCAACGAGGCTCGGCATTTGAATAAAAATAATTTGAAAACAGAAAAACAACCGCACACACAGCACTTTTAATGAGTTTGGAGCGAATAACTCTCCCGACTGCTTATCAAACTTGTCATTTTATTCAGTGGCGAGAGGAATGTTCTGATGATTCACTGAATCCCTTTAAAGAAAGTTATAAAATGTTACTCAGACTTTTTCACATAAACAGTACTGTGGAGCTAGTCTAATGATACATTGCTTCCATCACTTGTAGTTCTTCGCATAGGCACTATTGCAAGTACAACGAATAGTGAGATTTTCCCCATTTTTATGGACGAACAAATTTTCTTCGGTTCACATGGTGTAGAAATTTATTCGCAGCACAAAAGTATTTGCAAAGAGCTTGCGAATTTTTCACATCGGAGGAAATGTGATTTTTCAAAACAATAATGATTATTCAGAGAACTGATGCCGAGCTTGTTCACATCGTTCTGTAATGCATCCGCAATGTTTGGACGCAGACGGTAGGAAATTATCGAGTGGTTTAACTTGTTCGAACAAGAATTGGATCGTGTGACCGTGAGAGGAGGAGACCGGAACTTGACTACAAAACTAATTAAAGTACGATCGAGTTGTGAGAATTGAGATTTTCCATTTATTTATTTTCATTATTATGGAAGGTCTTCTTTTTGCAAATCGAAGTCCTCACATTTCTAATAAGAATGTGTAAAAATGTTTGAATTATTTTCACAATGTAAACCGACAAAAAAAAACGAGCATTTAAGAATTTATTTTCGTTGAATTCCAACCATGCGAGCCGAAACGTCATCGCGTTGTTATACACCACTCACAAAAATTAAGAGAACAACAAAATTACCGAATTTTTCAAATTGCTCTATCTCCGCGGAAGAATCATCGTAAGAGAAAACTTAGAAGAGGATTTTGGAGCTTAGAATCTTTAGTTTTCGAGATTTTACTCGAAAAAAATTGTTTGTCCCTTTGTTATTACTAAATTTGAAGAAAAAAAACGACGCAAACGAGAAATATTCTTTTTTTTCAAAACGGCCTACAGACGGGCAAAAATTTGTTGCATTAACGACGTAATCAGACCCTTTTTTCCTGGAACTCCTTTATTTTGAGCTTTAAAACAAGCCTGTACGATGATTTGTCGAAAATTTGTGGCCATCAAAACCAAAATGATGCTTATGACTTCAATAATCAATATCTTATGAAGGAATGATCATACACGAATTCGAAGGCCAGTTCTGGAAACCGGGAACTATGCCCTTTAAGGTGAAAAAAAGAATTTTTAATACATTTTTTTCTCTGAGTTATTCATCTAAGAGAAAAGTAAAAAATTGGCGTTGATTACGTAGATAACAAAAGCTACGATACCTTTACAGATAACTATTGCAACTGTTGTTTCGAGATTTTTTTTAAGTTGCTAGTGTCCCCTAAAGACATGCTAGGCGAGAAGTTTCTCCGATCTTTTGCCCTGTGGCCCGATTAATGAAAGTTCTGAATTGAGTCAAAAAAAATTGAAGCAAAGTCATTATTAAAAGTCTGACGATCAAAATTTTGACCACAATTATTTCGTTTATTACGCGAAGAAATAAAAACTGTTTTTCGACATTTGCGGATATTGATGCTCATGTGAAGTGAAAATTTGTAGAAAGAAAAAATAATTGAGTTTTTTTACAATAAACAAAAATTTCTCGGTATTTTTAGAAGTGTACTTTTTGTCGTTTATTAATTTTTTATAGAAATATAATAAATATAGCCTCTGGAAGTAAAAAATGCAATTTTCAACGATTTTTTGTTTGATAACTGGATGTTGAAAGGTGTAATGCCTCTGTATTTCAGATACTTTTTTTAATGCGAAATTTATGTTCTGCTAAATTGGCATATTGTGATTTTCTGTATATACATTTGTAAAAAAAAAATATTTGTAAGATTTTTTTTCTATAAAAAGTGTAGAGTATTCAAAAGTAATATTTTCATTCAAAAGGCTTAAATAACCAATATCCCAATTAAGCAAAAAATAAATTTCGTATAAAAAAGTATTGAAAATACATTGTGGTATTAAACTTAAAAAATACAGTTCATTTTTCGAACAAAAAAACGGGTAGAAAAATGCAATTTTTACTTTCAGAAAGTGTATCGGTTGTTTTCTAAGGAAAAATTGAAACACGAATATTATACTTTCCAAAATAACAATAAAATCTCTTCTAAAAAAACGTAATCGGCCGAATTCCGAAAAAATTGAATTTATTTTTCTTTCTCCAAATTGCCACTTCACACAAGCGAACATACCGGCAAATTTGGGACAACAAATTTATTCCACCTAATAAATTAATTAATCATGGTTAAAAAGAATAATGACATTTCTTCAATTTTTTGTGCAAAAATTTTAAAATTTGATCGTTCGGGCTGCAGGGGAAAAAATCGGCCCTACTTAACGCTTAGCATACTTTTTGTAGAGACTTTTTGTAGAGACTATGAACTTGGAAAAAAAAGTCGCCATGGGTATGTGCAAATATATCGTTACTTTTGTAATTGAAGGAACATACGCCATTTTTTTATATCAACACCACACACGAGAAAATCTTTTTATTAAAATTCGTTTTCTTTTTACCTTAAAGGGCATACCTTTAGATTTCCGAAACTGCCTTTTGAATTTGTGTATGATGATTGGTAAATGGGATTTTGGTATACATTGTAGATCACGCGAGACGACGACACAGTGCGTTCAGATGAACACGCGTTCGTGATGAACGCGCGCTGTGACATCTACCGGTAGGTAGCAGTGGCTCGAATGAGTTCTGCGTCGGAGTTTTGCTTCGGGTGTCATTTCGTCTTAACGAGCGCTCGTCTAGTTCGATTCCCCTCAGGGTCTATTCGCCGGGATTCCCGATGATCGCAGACAAAGAGGAGTCACGTGTGCTCCGTATTCTCCCTCTCTCGGTAACAGTAGGGAGCTCGTAGTCGAATCTCTTTCTCTCTCTCACTCTCTCTCGGTCAATAGTAAGGCCGTAAGGCCACGTGGGCACATGCTCGGAGTTACGTACACTCGTCACTTCAATCGTAACAACTTGCACAAACTTGCCATTTTATATAATATTCGCGAGAAAATAAGTTAAACGAAAAAAGCCCGATTTAATGTCTTGAAACTATGAGACAATTTGTTTTTCTTTTTTTATCGTGATATTTTTTCTTTCCTTTTGTAGTAGTTTATTTTTGACAAATCCTTTGAATGAAGAAAGCGATAAAAACCTAGATTATGTCTCAAGCTCTTCTAACACAATTCTTCACAGTTTTAATTATTTTTCACATAGGTTTTTTTCTTCATTGAACTTGATAAAAAAAATTAATTTAATTGAATTGAAGTTAAGGTTAAAAGTTGAAGTGAAAAGTTGAAGGTTAAAGTTCAAAGTTAAAGTCAAAGGTTGAAGTTTCAAGTTAAAATTTCAAGTTAACGTTTCAAGTTAAAGTTACAAGTTAAAGTTTCAAGTTAAAGTTTCAAGTTAAAGTTTCAAGTTAAAGTTTCAAGTTAAAGTTTCAAGTTAAAGTTTCAAGTTAAAGTTTCAAGTTAAAGTTTCAAGTTAAAGTTTCAAGTTAAAGTTTCAAGTTGAAGTTTCAAGTTTAAGTTTAAAGTTAAAGTTCCAAGTTAAAATTTCAAGTTAAAGTTTCACGTTAAAGTTTCAAGTTAATGTTTCAAGTTAAAGTTTCAAGTTAAAGTTTAATTTTAAAGTTTGAAGGTCAGTGTTGTAATAAATAATTTGATCAGGATTGTAATTTAATACGAAGAACTTTTGATGAACGTACGATGGATGTACTCGTATAGCAGACGACGATCTCTGATCTGTCCATTTCGCTCGTCTCCTTCTCTCTTCTCCCCACTCCCTCGTCTCTCATTCTCCTTCCATTCGCGCTCATTTCCCTCATTCTCACCGCGCGAAATTTTCAAATCTAAATATGCCCACAGTTCGGCCGTCCTGCAAATTCGTCGTCCCCACCATTAATTCCAACAACACAATTCGCCCAAATGCAACTAGATGTAAGCCCCTTTTTTTACATCAAAGTTCTAATCGCCACATTTCCAATAAGTCGTCAAAAAAAAACGCGCTTCCCAGTACTAAATGATACGTAGCAGATAAGCAAGGTCTCGTCATATTTGGTTGCTTTTGAGGTTCGGGATCTTGTAGCGACCCCTTATAATATTTTTCAGTGGATACGTACTTCAAATGATCAATCACATCGATGCCCTGATAAAGCTTTTGTGTTTGACGCTCATTTTCGATATCCTGCACATCGTGAAGGTCATTTCCGGTAACCTCTTTGATTCCGCCCGTAGGCGAGGCTTCGGGGCGAATTAAAACGGCATCTAAACCTGCGGATGTTGACGATTTTTCACACGGAAAATGTTCTCTTAACAAATCTTTCCAATCGTTCCACGTACGCTCTTGTCGCGGCAAACTATCGCACCATTTTCGTGCAACTCCTGAGAGTTTCGGGAGCACGTGGTGTGTAATGGCTATATCGTCCCAGTCGTATAATTTCCCATACTCTTCAATCCTGTCGACCCACTGATCGATGTCGAGTTTATCATTCATCGGATCGAACTCAGGCAAAACGTTTTTCACGTCGGGCCAAGGGGGGTCGTCCTGCGTCGTCGATGTGTGTTGCGAGTCGTCAACCATCTTGAATATTCGGTCCCTTGTGCTCACACACAAAGAAAAATCGCACGACTGCCACAAGAGTATCCACAACGCACCACTTGACCTTTTTGTCGTTCACACGTTTCTACGCCTCGAGCCAATTGCAGGGCGCATGTTTTACTATTCGAATAGAGGCTTCCTCTATTCCTTCCAAGTGATCCCGCTTCTGACGTTGTTGTATTAAATATTTTGGTCAGGATTGCAATTTAATACGAAGAACTTTTATTCAACACATGATGGGTTATACTCGTATACCGGACGACGATCTCTGCTCTACCAATATCCCTCGTTTCCTTCTCTATTCTCCCCTCTCACACGCCGCTTATTCTCCTTCCACTCGCACTCATTTCCCACATTCTCGCCGCGCCAAACTTTCGAATTTAAACGTGCCCTCAAATATTAAAGCTTAACGTTAAAGGTTACATTTTATAATTAAAATTAAAATTGAAAGTTCAAAGTATAAGTTTAAGTTTAAAGTTGAAGATTAAAGTAAAAGTTTAAGTTATAGTTGGAGTTTGGAGTTCACTGTTGAAGTTCAACGTTAACGTTCATAGTTAAAGTTCAAAATTAAAGATGAAAATTAAAGCTTGAGGTTGAAGTTTAAAGTTTACAGTTCAACGTAAACGTTCATAGTTAAAGTTCAAATCTGAAGATCAAAATTGAAGTTTAAAGTTTAAAGTTAAAAGTTCACGCTCATAATTAAAATTCAAAGTTGAACAAAGTTGAAGTTTAAGGTTGAAGTTCAAAGTTTCAAGTTCAAAGTTAACGTTCACAGTTGAAATTCAAAGTTGAAGTTTTAAGTGTCAAGTTCAACGTTGAAGTTTGAAGTGTCAAGTTCAAAGTTAACGTTCACAGTTAAAGTTCAATGTTGAAGTTTAAAGTTCAGCATTCAAAGTTAAAGTTTGTTTTTAAATAAACAAAAGTGAATGATACATTTTCGATTTAATAAATTAATTGAAAATTTATATTTTCCAATGACATTTTTTAAAGAAATTTTCACATGGCTTGTGCTTTTTTTACCATAACCATTTTTTTCCTTTGATAATAGTAATATATTTTCGTCGAACCATTCAATGGCGAATTACATAACAATTTTTTTTTCTTACAATCATCTCGAGCAAGCCCGAAGCGAATTCGCCATAGAAACGAGAAGTACCTTTCACGAAAAATGACCACGTTGCTTTCGTCGAGAACGACCGAGCGCGACAAGCTGTGTTCGTTACAACGCGGCAAGAAAAACTGACTTATTTTAGTGTGCCAGTCGCGAGAATGTATTTGCGTAATTATCGCTCGGTATCTCGTCCTCTTCTCCGTTATCTGCATACGCCCGTTTCGTCTCTATTACGCCGTGGGTGATCGAGACGATCACCGACCTTATCGGCGGGAGACGATTCGGCGAAGCAACGCGTACGAACGTAAACAAAAACGCAGCGTGCGCGAGAGGACGGTCACGTGTTCCCGAGTGGCTGTTGTGTCAAGCGCTCGGTCCGGGAAGCAGGAATTTGAGGGAAAACTAAACTCTGTTATTTTAAGCGTCGCTAAAATTGAGAGATGTAGATGAGGCTGATGCTTATAAGCCGATGTATTTTTTATTTTATATCTGTATTTATAAATGCATGTATAATTATATATTTATTTGTTTGTACCTATGTAGGATTTTTCGAAATTTCGTCTGTCTGGAAGCGTCTTTCTATCTTTTTCTATCACATGATCACATCATCGGAGGAAAAAAAACAAAAAGTCAGATAATGATTACCGTTAAGGACGCTATTGTATATTGAGTTTTTATCGAAGAACTTCCTTATAAGTACGGGATTTTTTTAAGGAAAATTTTCCTTTATAAGAAAAATGTTTCCTTTATAAGGAAATATTCCTGCATTTATGTGAGGAATTATACAAATGTTGATAAGTACGTAACCGCTGTAATTTGATGGAATATTCTTAAGCCCGAGAGGCAAGAATGGCTAAATAAATAACAATAATAAAAATTTTGATAATTGTTAATTTTTATAAGGAATATTCCCTTTCAATTCAATTATAAAATAAATTTGAAGCAATAAATCAACGAACTTAGTAATTAGTAATACTTAATTTCCTTTGAATTAAAAAGTCCTTAATTACTATCTGATTAGTAATTCCTTAAATATAAATTAATAAATAATTCCTTAATTATTAATTACTTCACAACTTCTTCATTTTAAACTAAGTAATAATTCCTCATAAAAATGCAGAAATATTTCCTCACAAATGCCAGAACATTTCCATCATTTATGAGCAAGCTTTTCGGAAAAACGCACTATAATATAGTTTCTTTAGCTTCGATCATTGTCTGACTTAATATTTATTTTATTTTTTGGTGATACGACTATGCGTACAAAATGAACTATGCAGCAAACTTCCTTTTTTCTTTTAACACCATACAAAATGTGCTTTTCAACACTACTGTTTTTGCATATTTCTTATCCACTTATTGGTACAGACGGCCGTCAAATTGACGGATCTACGAAAACATTCGTCATCTTTAAAAAAATCGACTTATTTAATAAAAATTTTTACGAGATCACGGTCACTGAGTACAATGCTTTATCTCCGAAATTCCCATGCGAACTTCAACCTTACAATTGATTAGGGCTAGCCGATAGATACACGGAGAGAATTTTTAAGTAATTTTTACTGTGAAATCACAGTAACTCGGTGACAAATGTGCAATTCTTCAGGTTTTTAGGAAATAAATTATAAATTTTCATGGAAATGAATCAAAATTTACTTTTGCGTAACAGAAATTTAAAATATTTTCCAGAATTTTTACTGAAATTAATAGTAAAATTTCATGAAACGTAAAGATTACTACAATAAGTTAAAAAAGTGCTAATATAAATGAAATTTTTCAGTGGAACATTGAGAAATTTGCATGTTTTCTATAATAATTTAAAAAAGGAAGCCGAAATTTTCCGTGCGTCCATCGAAATTTTACGTTTTTTATAGTAAAATCAGTTAGGGCTAGGTCGCCTGACCGTACGCGTGAGCTCTGTGTGTAGCGTGCGTATACGTGAACGCAAGCTGTGAGAGTGTGCTTGTGTATGACGCAGATGACGAGCACGAACGACGCCGACCCGCGTTGCTTAGCAACAGCGGTACCGCGCATGCGCATTATAGTACGAAACATGGGCCAAGAAAGCCTCGTGGTCTCGTGCAGTCTAACGTGTTCTACGCAGTTCTACGCAAGAAAACAAAGAAACGTGAAAAGAAACTTCGATAAAGGACGTCTACAATGGTACGGAAAGATGATATGCTAAAATAAGTAGCAATCAAGAACACAAATGTTCAGAATTACAGTATATAGAGTATTTATTTAATCATAGGGAATTAATTTTTCGCTAGGGATTTTAGAAATTTCAAGTTTGTCCAGGTTATTTTTACTGTAGAAACTTGGAATTTTTGAGGCGGCCCATTGTTAAAATTCTACATGAGAATGTGTCAGAATTTTTACTGAAAGAAATGTAAAAAATTATGCTACTTGCTTAAATTTTTACGTGAATGAAAGCAAAATATTAAAAGCTAGTGTCAATTTTTGACTATGTGCACATTTGTCACCGGTTTCAAATTGTTTATGTAATTTTTACGGAGATTTCACCGTAAAAAATACTTAAAAATTCTCTCCGTGTACCAGCGGAACGTCTTGTTATTACAGATTCTATTTAAATGATTCTCAACTTTTCCATACTTAAATACAAAAGAATGAAAGAAAAAAGAGACTGCCTACTGCGCAATTAGAAACGTGAAATGTTTTATTGTAATTTTCATTATCGTGCAAAGGATGGCGCCTCCAGGTTTCTACGGGTACAAAAAAAAAGCACGGCACGTCGAACAGCGCCGAGTCGAAACGCTGAAAATACAAATGAATTAGTCGTACTAAAAGAACGCCCGTATGCACACGGGGTTAAAAATAGTGAATTGAGTAAATCGCGGTGACTCGTACGCGTGACAAACGCGATGTTTCTTCTGCGTGTATCGATAGGCTTGTCCCGGAGAGCGACGGTCTAGTGTTAAAATTCAAAATTAGACAACGTCACAGTTCCAGAGCCGCTTGCTCTATTCTACCAGCAACAACAAAAAACTCGTATCCCCGAACTCTGGGCCTTCTCTTATTACCGTTAGGATCTCGCTGCTTCATTTATCACTGTGAATTTATGATGTTGAAGTTTGCATCGTTGCGACGCACCGGAAATATACCGCGCGTCCCATTTTAATGTTGCACCTGATTTATCTCAAAAAATACTGGTCAAGTATTACGAATAATAAAAATTTTTGTCTTCAAAGGGGGACGTTAAAAAAAATCGGTTAGAGTGTACGTAACAGGACACTATGAAAGTAGGTTTTTGAAAATTTAATTAGCGAAACAAACCCAAACAAATCCAATGTTTGTTTGGGTTTGTTTGAGGGACCCTTTTGACCTTGTAACTTCGAGGTTATTGACCCTAGACATAAATTACTAAAACAAAAGTTACTCCTCTCTACGCTACCCGATGACACCATCAAAAAGGAGGGTTAATTAGAGTCGCCATGGTAGTGTTCCGTTACGTTCACTCCAACCTAATTTTTAGGTTAGAGTGCCAGTTTTTACTATTTAAGCGCTATCCAGAATGCACCACGCGCAGGTAAAGATTTCAACATTCCCTGGTATGCGTGTGTATGTGGATGTGAGTTTGTTTGCGTTCGTTTGGGTTTATTTGCGTTTGTTTGGGTTTGTTCGATAGCTCAAACAAGGATTAGGTCTCTGCAGCTCGTCACATTTCCGTTATCAAGCGAACCCAGAAAAAGTCACACGCAAACTTATACTCGGGTTATCTTAAGGGCTCTTCTCACTTTAAACGCTAAAAAAGGCTATTTTCGTGAATTTTTTTGATTGGTTTATATTATAGATATTGATATACAAGTCGTTACACTTAATAAATACACTTTCGAGATACGTCAAGAATTATTTTTATTTATTTAAGTCACTATTCATAGACGAAAATGGTCAACGAAAGCCGTCAAAAAACGTTATTTTGAGGAAAACGCGTTCAAAGTTTGTTTGGGTGTCATAAATACATAAAATATGTTTTTAATGTATTTCGAAAGTGTATTTATTGAGTGTAACAACTTTTATATCAATATCTATAATAAAAACCTATCCAAAAAGATCACGAAAATAGCCTTTTTTAGCGTCCAAAGTGAGGAGACCCCTTAACGTCCCCCTTTGAAGTCTAAAAGTTTTATTGTACTCAATACTTGATCGGAGCGGTATTTTTCGACATTAATCAGGTGTAAGATTAAAATGGAACACCCGGTATATATATATAATTTGTTTTCATTTATAATATATGATAATTAACTAGCTGCTTCATATATTCAGCAACCTGTGCGGACAGAAATATGTAAAAACGAGTGCAAAAAAATTAATCCTCCGAAAAAAAACAGTCAGATGAAGAGTAGGGACTTTAATGAGAAATTATATGCATCGAAGTCGGAAAATTGCAGGTTTATTTTTTTTCACAATTCGCGCACAAAGCCCTAAAAGAACAAGCCTTTTGATGGTTGCTAATGACAACTGTTGCTTATGCGATTTTTGAAGGCCTAAACCTAGTTGAATTTTGGAAACATCGCTTTTTGGCTTTTGACGGATTTTCAGAATATAACGTTTTACACGTATTCTTTGAAGATTTCAAGTTGGTCCTTTTAAAATTGAGGGAGCTATGGACGTTTGTAGGTGGGTTGTGCGAACTTTAAATCGGATGTTTCAAAATCAGTGACCACGATACCTATCTAAAAAATCACTGCACCGTTCGATTTCAGATTTTACAAGCCTTTTTTACATTTGAAAAGTAGTGCTCGAAGTAATTTTCTTCGATGCATAGTTTTTTCTTCAGCTACGAAAATGGAGTGTTTTTTCACCGAAAATCGATACTTCAACTTTGGACTGGACCATTTTTTAAAAAATATTTTATTAAACCCTTCGTCCAAGCACTGGATAATTCCAGGCCACAACTAAATGCGTTTGATTTGTTTTATTTCACCGCGTGGTCACCGCGAAGAACGTTTTTCAAACAATGGCCTGCACAAACCATTCTATCTAACAAATTGAAAAATATTTTTCACTAAAATGATTGTCAAACATACTAAAGGCGGAACCCCACTGTGACACTGTGACGCTGGTAAAAAAAAACGACTTAATTTACATATTCTCAATGTATACATATTCAAGAACATGTGAAAAAGAATTCAGGTTTGAATATTGAAAATGAACGAAACTACGGACGATTTAGCGAGAGCAGGTAGCCCAACGATCTACGGATACTAAAACTTGCAATCGCGTTTTTTCTCGAAACGACTTTTCTCGACCTGACCGAAATCATAATTCTTTCTATAATTGCCCAATTTTCAATTTAAAAAAACCAAAATTCCCGTAATTGCAGCACCTATCATTGTACGTAACCGTTTTTTTCCTCGAAATTTAGCATTTTCAAGCCCCCGAATATAAGTAAAAATGTCGCCAAAACTAAACTTTTTTTAAAACATCAACCATTTTGTTAATTGTTTATCGAAAAACAGCTACGTATAACGGGAATTACATTTATATAGGCTAAAAAACTTTTTCATTTTTATTTTGCAGACCAATCATCGTCAAGTTATCGATCCGGCCGGTGGACCACATTTTTTATACAGAGGCTCTATTATACCTCAATAGAGTTGTGGATTTTTTATTTTTCTCACAAAAATTTATACGATGTGCGTTCAATTAATAACATACTTGCTTAATAACATACCTTTTTTTCCAAATCTCAAATAAATTATTTAGTATACAAAAAAAATCCGAACGAAGAAACCTCTTTTTGGCCCTTCACAGTGGTATCCTCCCTGAAAATCATACTCTTCAATGTCAAAAAAAACGAAAACCCTGCACATATTGTTCCACAAAAAGTTCACGAAAATTCCTCTTTTTTTTCCGGCCACGAGCTAGGTGTAGCTCGTAAACGACTAGCGAATTAGTCGCCATGAGCCACTTTCTGTTCGATGCATTGTATCAGCACAAATAGCTCAGCATGAAGAATAAAAAACATCCAAACCCAATTAGCAATCTCCATATTCTATGGAAAAATTCCGAAGTTTTTATATATTTTTCAATGACACACACACACATATATATATATATATATATATATATATATGATACCGGATGAAAGAAATAGTACATTATCAGCTCGTGGAGTGTGACTCAATTCTTCAGGCCTGTCCTCACAATAAAAGCTACAAACATTCTACACATCTTGGAGCGTACAAATTCCGCTGGTTCTATAGTAGAGCCGAATGCGACGAGAGCACATGCGCGTGCAACTTTGTGTCCGACTGATATTCTATAATGCGCACGAGACGTATTCGTCTCCGAGAAGAAACAAATAAGAGAAAACGTGCTCAGCACAATGGGATACACGATTCGTTGTGCCCTGACACGTACCTGCGCCTGACACAGCTATGTTATTAATAGTATATTATCGTGTGGAAGTTTTCATCGTTGATGAATGCGACGAAAATTCTTTACTTTTTCATTTCTATTGTTTTATTATCATTCGTATCTTTTTTTAATTATTATTATTATTACTATTATTGTTTTTTTTTATTTCGTCGCTATTTCATAGATTTAGATGTCATTGCTATTGATATATGGTATTTATTATTTATTATTGCCCTTTTACCATTTTATTACTATTATTATTATCATTGTAATTTCTATGATTTTATTGTTATTATATTAAATGTTTTTTGCAGGTTTACGTTATAGCCGCCTCTAATGATTCCCAAAAACGTATCAACGGTTTTCGCAGCCCCAATATGCCGAGAAACAATTAATTGGGCAATACGAGAAAAAAAGGATTTTTTCGCACACCTCAAGACCATAATCATATCCCACGATACCACTCTGTGTGCGTATACATTTGCAGAATGTTGCGCGGCAGATCCACAAATCATATGGTGTTGATGTTTGCATCGTTGGAATGCAACGAAAATTCTTCTTTATTTTTCCATTTATTTTTTTTATCGTTATTTTTATTATAAGCAGT
Source organism: Ophion costatus (assembly GCA_951751655.1). Taxonomy (NCBI): domain Eukaryota; kingdom Metazoa; phylum Arthropoda; class Insecta; order Hymenoptera; family Ichneumonidae; genus Ophion; species Ophion costatus. The sequence goes on along the minus strand of OX632359.1, from coordinate 39,072,967 downwards.
GTTATGTACAGGGTGTTTGACGCACGGCCGACACATTTTTTTCTGGGATCGGGGGTGTCATTTCCTAATTTTTTCACTCTTAGAACCTATGTCCTAAGTGTCACGGTAATTGAGATATCATTTTTTTTTCGTTTTTTTTAATTACCCGTAATTTCACGTTTAAATCGTCATAACTTTTTAATTTGTGGTTGCAATAACACGAAATAACTTTCGTCCTATTCTGCAATGTATGTTTATTATAAATACATCATTATTTGATACAATTGATTTCAAGAAAGTGACCCTTGAGCTTCCAGTCTTAAAAATGTGTAAATGTATGAAAAATGTCAACTCTTGAATTCATTATAACAAAAAAACGTATGCTCTTTACTTTCGCCACATAACGAATGATTTCTACGAAATGTAGCACACCGTTGGAAAGGGTATGAACTACAAAACTTTTTGAAACAAAGCTAAGTTCAAAACAGCTTTGGGTTTTTTTTATAATGAATTTAGAAGTTGACATTTTTCATACATTTACGCATTTTTAAGACTTTTGAAGCTCACGAGTCATTTTCTTGAAAACAACTGTATCAAATAATGATTCATTTATATTACGTTCATTATATTCATTAATTCATTATATTTTCATTCATTCAGGTTCATTCATCATATTCATTTGCGTACATTGCAGAATACAAGAAAAGTTATTTCGTCCTATTACAACCACCAACAAAAAAGTTATGACGTACTTAAACGAACCCTAATAAGGATGTTCAAAAACGTTCCAGTGATTTTTTTAGCCTAAATGTGGCGATAAAATTTGGGTAACAGGGACAAAAGAAAATGTTCGTTGCATCCCAACGATGCAAATCTCAATACCCTACGAGTATGACGAGATGAAAAAGTGATTCACTCGTAAAATTAATTACACATCTATTTAGTATGAATATGAAGCTGTTAGAAAAAATATTTTTTTTTTCGATCTACAAAATCGCCGTCTACTCGAATCTTTTGGAAACAGCTTTTTTCCAATTGGCGTGACAAATAACTTCAACAATTTTCACTCGATTTACTTCGAATTTAAAAGTTATGTTCCTAATTGCATTTCGCAGAGAAGTATGTACGGAATTTCTGATTAATCGAAAACTTTTCATTTTATGAGCAGTTACAACGAAACTTTTCACTGAAAGTTCATTTCGTAAGGCGTTATCCCCACTTGTAGCGCAAAAAAAAGCCTTCTTCATGATTTTTTTAAAAGAAAACTACAAAACTTTTTTAATCGATCAATATACCATCTTAAAGAACATATCTTGAAGAACTTTCAGTAATTTTTTTATCGAAAAATATTACATTGTTTAGTGGCAAATGGCCGTCAATGAAATAATGTTTTTATATACACGGTTTGCGGTGACCAACATTGCGGCGAAGTGGATCATCTGAAAAAAAAATGCGGATGGATTTAGTCAAATATAAGTATAAACTAGTCTTTAATCGAAGGATTTTAAAAAATATTCATTTTTCACAAAATGGCAGACAGTCAAAGTTAATGGTTCGATTTTAACGAAAAAAAACGGCCGTTTTTTGGCTATAAAACGGCCATTTTTTTCGAAAAAAAAATCGAACGATTAAAGACTACATTTTTATGTATTAAATAAGCCTGCAAAATTTCGAGAAGATCGGTTCATTAGTGTTCGAGTAATCTTGGTCACCGACTTCAGAAATGCCATTTTGAGAAAAACGCGTTTAAAGTTTCAATTTCAGTTTACACGAAGAACGGATTCTTCTCTTTCAACGCTCATATCTCAGTCAATTTTGTTCGGATCGACTTGAAATTTTCAGGACATATTCTCAGATACTTATACTTCAAAAAAATGCAATAAAAAAAACGATTTTTTCAAAATCACAAGTGGGGGTAACCCCTTAAGTTCAGATACCTACAACTTTTGAATGGAACAATATTTTTTTAAATTCCGTACGTACTTCTCTGCGTATTCTAATGTAGATTGACGAGAATTCATGTTTTTTGTTCTAGGTAAAAAATTGTGGATGCTAAATGTGACGCCGCGGAGGGTCTAAAAAAAGATAACAAAAGAAAATATTAGTAGCCGGCCATTTTGTACATCGGAAAAAAAAATTCTAACACCTTGATATTCATACTAAATAGATGTGTAATTAATTTTAGGAGTGAATGGCTTTTTCACACGGAAAAAAATGGTTAAATTTTGTCCAAACATTGTTCAAAAAAATTGTTAAATATGTACATATTGTATTTGGCCGATTCGGGCTGCGAGAAACTTTCAAACGTTTTTACATACTCTTGTAGAGATTTACGATTCCAATTGGCAAAAAAGGCTTTGGATGAATATAAATGAAGAAATGGAGAATGACCGGGGAAGGTTGCATCCCAACGATGCAACCTTCAATCGCGCATCACGAGAATATTCGCCGTGAAGCAATGACCATTTTAAAATTTGGTTTCCGACGTCTGGCTTTTTTATTCCAACCCCCCCCCCCTCTCCCTTTTATGCAGAGATATATATTCCACCTGAACATTACATTTCTCCATAAAATATGTATTCCGTGTGGAGACCTGTGAAAAAAAATAAATCATAAGGCAATTGTCGAAGTATGGAAAAAAAATTCGCCACGTCCCAGGACACAAACTCTATCAAAACTTGTAGAATTGACGCCACGCGTGTATCGGTTCGTGTGCTCGAAGTCAGTTATATAGCGTGACTTTTATGCGAATAAACCGAGGGAATGTAAATTCGACACTACGAAGCCTCCACACGAACAATAAATGGGACTTTGTTAGGTTTCGTAACGAGAAAATTTCGCGTCGTATAGACCCGAGTGCACGCACTCATTACATTCCTCATATTGGGTTCGCCACTCATGGGTCTCGAGTTTGGATTCGTTCGATTACAACGAATATCTTTAATCTTTTTTCTCCAACGGTCGTTATCGTGAATATCTCGACTCTGGAATACCACCGGGGACCATAAAAAACGTAAAAAAAAAAATCGTGCGCCGGGATTCACCCCCATCGGTGAGTTAAAAGTGAAAAAAGATGTACATCCCCGACGGTAAAGATATTCCAATTTTTTGTTATTTGCATTGTGTATTCTCAGCGCTTGAGAAAAGACGCAAAAATATTGGCAACGATTTTCAACTTCCGGAACCCACTCTTATCGGGGAAGGGGAGAGGGCGGGGGTGGAAGTAAAAATAATCGTCTCCGATATTTTTTCACGATCCTGCAGTCGTATGTTCCCGTTCAAGCGCAATGCTTAAAATTACACGTCCGTTTGATTTTAATAAGAAAATTGTTACGATGGGACGCATCTCGTGTGATAGAGTTAAACGAAATTAATGCCGCGTCACGAGAACCTCAATTGTTTGGTCGCAGGTCGAGTCTTGAGGCTCTTCACCTCGATGAATTTGCCAGCGGTACTTTGTACGCGAAGTTTAATCGAAACTAACGATCGCTGCTTGCGTTTTGCTTTTATACTATATATATAAATATATAAAGCTCTTATACTATATATATATATATATATATATATACACGTTCAATTCGATATGTATAGCTCGGAGATAACACGAATCTCATCCTCGTCTAGCCTAGCTTCATTGAAACCAACCAAGTGCGAACAGTTGAAACGAAAACGACACTAGTCGTATGAATTCTCACAACGACGACAAATTGTCCTCAGAGGATGTTCCATTTGATTTTACACACTCGAAAAGGCTGCGTCGTACGAGAAAGTGTTTTTTTTTCTTCACAAATGATGTTGAAATGTCATTGAAGTAATTTTGAATGTATATACTTTTAGATAATTAAAAGCCCAATCCGAAATTTCAAATAGTTTTTCTTGAAAAAATGCACAAAAATGACCTTTTTCCGGCTCCTATCTCCCGTTAAAAAACAGGTTTTTTCCCCTAATACAAAAGCGTCGATCAGGCGACGGTGCACGTGCACGTCTGCTCCTTCGCCGCAAATAAATCTGCACATGACGTTGAAATGTCGTTGGCATGCAAGGAAAATAAATCCTCCTTGATCACAAAAATTTGTTTGGCCCTTTTCGACTGCGAGAATTGCTGAAACATTTCTACGTGTTCTTATTAGAATTTTGCGACTGGCAATTACCGACAAAAGGCTTCACGAACGAAACGAAGTAAACCTCAACGTCATATCTGCACCGGCGATCGCGTACGATAAAAACGATGCTACCGAGAAGTTTTCATCGTTGGAATGCAACGAAAATATATTTCTATCGTATTTTTTTTTAAACACATAACGGCTACGAAAATCGGCGAAACATTTTTGAGAATCCTTAAGGGGGTAGCCACACTTGCGATTTTGAAAAAACCGATTTTTTTTATTGCATTTTTTTGAAGTATAAGTATCTGAGAATATGTTCTGAAAATTTCAAGTCGATCCGAACAAAATTGACTGAGATATGAGCGTTGAAAGAGAAGAATCCGTGAATTGAAGAATTGAAATTGAAACTTTAAACGCGTTTTTCTCAAAATGGCATTTCTGAAGTCGGTGACCAAGATTACTCGAACACTAATGAACCGATCTTCTTGAAATTTTGCAGACTTATTTAATACATAAAAATGTAGTCTTTAATCGTTCGATTTTTTTTCGAAAAAAAAATGGCCGTTTTATAGCCAAAAAATGGCCGTTTTTTTTCGTTTAAATCGAACCATTAAATTTGACTGTCCGCCATTTTGTGAAAAATGAATATTTTTTAAAATCCTTCGATTAAAGACTAGTTTATACTTATATTTGACTAAATCCATGCGCATTTTTTTTTCAGATGATCCACTTCGCCGCAATGTTGGTCACCGCAAACCGTGTATATAAAAACATTATTTCATTGACGGCCATTTGCCACTAAACAATGTAATATTTTTCAATAAAAAAATTACTGAAAGTTCTTCAAGATGTGTTCTTTAAGATGGTATATTGATCGATTAAAAAAGTTTTGTAGTTTTCTTTAAAAAAATTCATGAAAAAGGCCTTTTTTGCGCTACAAGTGGGGGTAACGCCTTAAAACTTACGACCAAAAGTTGCAAAATGAAACATTTCAGAAAATAGTAAAAATAAAGATATCAAAAAAATAAAGAAACTTTTTCGTTGTATTCCAACGATACAAGCACCATGAAAAACAGTTTGCACCGTTGGAACGCAACGGAAAATACCTTATTTATTCCTTTTTCGCCACCCAAAAGATTTGTCTGCACATTTTCGTTGCAGATTTAGAAAAAATCCGAAAAAAACGTTCGAGTAATACTCGCGCCCTAGAATTGCCAAATTTGTTCGGCCACTAAGTTGATTAAAAAAAGCAACTTCGTTTCGCTCCAACGACGCTAACTTCAACATCGTAAAAAGGTAGCCAAGTGCGAATACGACCAATTAACTTTTTTTTAGCTAGATATTTAATTAGGGAATGCTTTTTTCTGTCTTAGTTCTTAGGTAGTACTAAACTGAAACCATATGGTGTGATGATGCCTGAAGAAAGCTTTGTATACTCCTGCTGCAAGCTAATAATGAAAATATATAAAATTATTGTTATTTAAATATTTACAATACCAAATGACTTATTCTTGGCTGGCACCGGTTCCAAAAATAAGTCATTTGGTATTGTAAATATTCAAATAACAATAATTTTATATATTTTCGTTATAAATTACGGTATTAAAGTTTGCATCGTTAGACCGCAACGATTTCTTTTCTCGCAGTGCCCAATTTTTTGCACATTTAGGCTACAAATACGAATGAAATATTTTTGAAGATCCTTATTAAGGATCCTTAACATAAAACTGCAAACGAAGGGTTTGGATAGTAATAAAAATAAAGAAATGAAAAAATAAATATAGATTTTCGTTGCGTTCCAACGACGTAACCTTCAACGCCATTATAAATGTATTGTATTATGTATACAATCAATTATTATATATACTACATTATGAATCGGAGTTTTCAGTATTTGTCGTTTAAATACAATATATGGTAAATTTACAGAAATTTCAAATTTCTAACTAGTTTAGTTTTTGAGTCTTCTATATTTCCTTCTATATTTCGGAAAAGAAAAAAAATATATATATTTCCACTCTACTCATTGAGCTTTAGGAAATGCCATCCCCCATGCCAGGGTAAGACATTATTTTCCGTTCCTTTTCCATGTATTTGACCCTCATGAAAAATAATTGAAGGCCTTTTTCATTTTTTAGTTATTTTTTATTCCATTAGTCTGAACGGTTAGGAATATTTTAAGCTTTGCAGAATTGAAAAATTCCAAAAATTGTCAAAGTTAAGTAAAATTGCATTTATAACAGATACCGCGCGGCGCGCCCGACCGCCAACTTCAAAGCCGTTTTTCCACGATTCACTTTCTTGAACCTTGCGTAAGTTCCAACTCTTGCACGAAGGTTCAGATCGCTTTGAAATTTCTACAACACATTCTTAGTATCATCGCCCATCGTGTGAACCACAGAAACAAAAATTTCAATGACACAACAAAAATATACAAAATAAAATACCGACAGAGAATTGAGTAAAAAAATGTTAAGTTTCGAATTTTTATTATAATAATTAAAAAAAAATAATATTGTTGATTCACACTGAAGATAGATTCACTATGCAATAAATATGTTCATTTTTTTTCAGACGACCACATCGATGCCGAAAACTTTCACCATCAACGCGCGCGCAAAAAAACATACATCGCTTTATTACGTTATATCTCCGCCATTTGTTAATATTTCTGATTTTTTTTTACATTACCCATGTGCATAAATGATCTGTAAAAAAATGTCAATATATGCGTCATTTTTTGTAACCCCGTCTAGAAAAGTACCTTAGAAAATCCTTAATTGAATATCTAATTCAATATTTGGTTTCGTGTCACCTTCTACGGACAGTCTTCGGCAGGCTCCGTTTTGCCCTTTGGTTGCGGAAGCCTAAAAACGATCGTGACGACAATTGATAAGAATGGAAATTTTCGACTCACCATATCAAGTGAAGACTGAAGAGAAAGGCGCCGGGTACGACGAGATCGTCGCTTCCGACGCTCCAGCGTCTACGAAAAACTACGATACCAGGCATCACTTTACTATTTATCCAAAATAAATAAATAAATAAATAAATTCGTCCTCTTCAGGCGCTATTTTATACCGTTTATCCGACTCACAGCGTCGATATTAATCGTTATTTCATATTCTCATATTCATACGTACATATATATATATAAATATATACACATATCTCGCTTATAATGATTACGATTATTTATTTATCTCGATCATCTTTTTTTTCGCGCACGAAATCACAAACCGAATGTTCTAACGGGCAGAGCTTTCCTCATTTTCGTCTTAATTTCCGCGCGCCGTGTCCAAAATATCCCGTGGCCAAAATGATGACGACGATATCTCGTCGACGAGGTCACGTCCTGGTGCTTGCCGCCATCGTCAAGGTCGCGCTCCACCGTCTCAACGATTAAGGTCACTCCCGTCGCGTCTATTCTCGTTTCGTCGCACGGTCTCGATACGCCGGAAATCACGAGGCGCCTCTTCTCCTCGAGCTTTGCCATATTTCGTCGCACTCTCGCCCTCTCTCCCCCTCCCTCCTTTGCCCCGCTCGATTGGTCGTGGCAAAACAAAAAATAAGCAAGAAATACGCACGACCGTGTGCGAGGGTCGAAAAAGTTTGGGGCGGAAGGAAGGAAGAAAGGAAGAAGAAGCGAACGGAGAAAGAAGAAAGTGTCAGGAGGGCAACGATATTGCCGCTTCGAACGTCTTCCAGAGGGCGCTCGAACCCCGAACGACCATTTCTCAACGACTTTTTCTCCCACTCGCCCACGCTGCTTCCCCACGGCAGATTTTAGGGTCGCCGCGAATTTAGGTTCACGATTATTTACGATCACTTCTCGAGCACCGAAGACTCGCTATACACTTTAATTCGTTCCATATTAGTTTTGCTTTTTCCCGTTGGTTTCTTGGTTGTCGTTGGTCCGAACGAACGAAAATCCACCAATCCGAGGCCTCAGCCACACGTGTCTTTATTTTCTTATTTTTCTTTATCAATGCACCTATAACGCGAGTGAGGCGACGCACGAAATGTCTAGTTTCGCTTGACTTTCTGTCGATTTCACGAGCTCGTTAAGTAAACACGTCGTTGCACATCGTTTGCTACGAGAAAACGTTTTTTTCTTTCAAATTCCATCGTACGTCACGTTTGAACTGCTCATACATGCACGTATATACATATATATATATATATACATTTTCTGTCGTAAAAGTGCATTTGTTCGGGTTGTAAGAGAAGATACATGTGCAATTTTCTCGATATTTTCTAGGTCGTCCCTATCGCTATATCAGGAACCCTATATCAAGAAAACGTACAAACGGAAGGAGGGGAATAAATTAGCAAATGTCGAACCACGTACTAAGAAATCATTTTGTTTTTTTTTATAAGGTTTTATTGCTTCGTACAATGCACTTTTTTTAGAAATCATTATAATTTTTGTTTTATCATTACGAATAATAGTAATAAATAATAAATGACAATATCGATTTTATCATCATAATTATTTATGATGATAATATTGTTATCGTCGTGAATAATTATTTTATTTTATCATCATTATCATCTGTAACATTTTTTAAGGTTTTTTATAGAATTTTTAAAGATATTATTATCATTATCATTATTATTGAAGAATTTATTTTCGGCCAACTTACCCAACGAGTTACTAGTATTATTATTGTATATTATTAAAGGAATTATTTTTTTTTTTGGATAACGCCAATCCTCAATTATTATTATTATTATTATTATTATTATTATTATTATTATTATTATTATTATTATTAAATATAAAATTTCATAATTTTTTTGATAGATTTATATTGTAGATATTGATATAACAGTTGTTACACTTAATAAATACACTTTCGAAATACATTAAAAAATTTATTTATTTAAGTCACTATCTGTAGACGAAGATGGCAGTTAGAAAAATGTCCTAAAAAAATTGTACTTCTGCGCTCTTGATGAAATCTCCGAGATGGATGATCCGAAACAAAAAACCAAACGATTTTAGATTCAGTTTGGTAATGGCTACAGCGCATATCATAGGATTTTTGATATATGCAAAAATAACCAAATGGCGGACGTTTTTCGAAAAAAAAAAACAATAAAAAACGTGTTTTTTCACAGTTTTTGGCAAAAAAATAGTAAATATCAAAATTTTTGAAAATCCTTGATATGCGCTATAGCTATAGCTGTAAAGAATGTGGGTTACAATTTCATAAGGATCGGTTCAGTAGTTTCGAAGATTTTATCACCAAGCCGTCGAAAAACGTTGTTTCGATAAAAACGCATTTAATGTTTGTTTTGGGTTACATCAATACACAAAAAAAATATTTTTTGTATATTCCGAAAGTTTATTTATTAAGTGTAACAACTTTTATATCAATAGCTATAATATAAACCGATCACAAAAACTCACGAAAACAGCCTGTTTTTTAGCGTCTGAAGTTAGAAGACCCCGCAAGGGACAGGAACTACCTAATGGAACGTATTTTTTTTTTCGAGTCACTGACTTTCTCTTTCTCCTCTGCGGGAATATTCGGAATTATTGCGATCCCAATGGGAGTGCTAGGTGCTTTTGGCCAAGCCAGTACAATTCAAGGATGCAAGACCGTAACTCAATTAAAGCATCTCTCAACAACCGCATAACCGAATCGTTGGCTCGGCAATTATAAATTTGTTCCAGGCTTGTAACGCCACCTAGCGTGCCCGCTTTGCGGGAATAAGTTCGAACCGGCACTCTCGGGAACTGCATCGCGTGGAAACCGACAACACGCGTTGTATCGCACTTTTCTCCTCTTCATCTATGCGCGATTAACGCCGTTAGCGCTGTCATCGTAATCCCTTCTCCATTCTACTCCTCGTGCCCGGCGCTTTCCCCCTACCATCCGCTTTTTCTGCGCTTCGCACGAACAATTTCGCGAGACCAGCTACGACGAAAAATTCATCGGGAAGGGCATTTTTTTTTGAGTGCCGTTGAGGGGCGCTTCCGGATTAAAAATCGGTCGCTCAATTTCGACGTTTTTTGGGTCGCAAATTGGTGGCGATTGCTACAGCGGTGGCGAAAGAAACGAATTCAACGGGCACGAGTTTTTTTTATCGACATTCCTGGCTGCGAATTTCTTCGAGATAAATTGCCTGATTGCTCGTACATCCGAGTGCGGATTTTTTGTGGCGTTGAAGTTTTCATCGATGGAATGCAAAGAAGATTCTTCTTTATTTTTCATTATTTATCCATGCCCTTTTTTCCCGAGTTCAACTTACGGAATCCTAATGAGAATCTTTGAAAACGTTCTGGAGATTTTAGTGGCCTAAATAGGCCGAAAAAATATGAGTTTGGAGTTTGCATCGTTGGACTGCAACGAATTTAATTTCTTTTGGCAGATTTCGCCTGCAAATGTTCTTCAACAATTTTTCAAGATACTTATTAGCTATCTACATAACAAATCTGCGAAAAGAAAGATCGCCCGTGATAATGAAAATATGAAAAGTAAAATGTAAAACGGAACTTTCGTTGCGTTCCAACGATGCAAACTTCAACACCATGATAAAATTGGGTAATACGTAGGAAGGTAAATATTCGGACGTGGGACTCCTGCTAGAATCAGGCTGATTTTCTTCAAGGTGTCGAACAAACCCAAACAACCTCAAACAATCCCAAACAACCCCAAACAAACCCAAACAAAAATTTGACTGATTCTAACAGGAGCCCCACTTCCGAATATTTACCCGAAGAAAAAAAAATACTTTCGATGCATCCCACCGATGCAAACCTTAATATCTGCGTAAGCTTGAAATTTCGAAATTGTTATTTTTTATTTTCGATTTATAGGCTCGGATCCTAACTATAATTCGCTAATAACAAAGATTTTGTAAAAATTCCCCTGATTTACCGAGTTATGACGATTTCTGTGGAGAGTCCGATGCCACGAGATTGAATTTTGCATCACTGGAATGCAATGAAAACTAATTCAATTCCTTTATTTTGTTTCGGCAGATTCTGCGTAGAAAAAAAGTCCCTCAACCATTTTTCAAAATATTTATTTCGCGATCCACAATATAAATCTATGAAAAAAAAAATATTTGCAATAATAAAATAAGGAAAATAAAATGTAAAACTGGAACTTTCGTTGCATTCCAACGATGGAGAGTTCAGGACCATCAGCGTAACACATTTTTACTTATTAACAATAATATTGTTGTTCGTGCTTGGAAAATCGAGAAAAAAAAATTAATAATTTTTTTAGTGTAATACGTCATTACTTATTAACAATAATGATGTCATTTTTTATTAAAGAATCGAAAAAATTAATTTTTTTCGATGATTAAAACACGGGGAAAAAAAAGTTCTCGATCAAGTTTTAGCCATAATTATCCATTTTAAGAAAACAAAATCGTTTTTTTTTTCATATCAACTGGGTGGAAAAATCAAGTACACCGTTGAGCCCCTCACGTTCAAAGGTCCTTCACAAGATTTTTTTATTACACGGGCAAGGCGTTTCTGTCGTAATTATTAATATTTTTGTATCATTAATATTTTTAATAACTATTTTTTTCAAATCATTAACATTTTAATTATTAATATTCACGTTTATGACTTTATTAATTATTAATATTCTCGATTATCAAAATTAACGTTTATAACTTTATTGATTATTAATATTCTTGATTATGAATATTAAAGTTTATAACTTTATTAATTGTTAATATTTTTTGTGAAATTTGATACGCAACTTTGTTAATGTACATAGAGATAAATGTCCAAACAATTTTTCAATCATACTTATTCCTTCGAAATAATTGTTTTCTTAATAACCCTGATTTTCGGCTCATCACAGTAGCCTAACCCCTTAACATCCTTGATAGACGAAACGAGTTAAGCACACGATTCAAATTTCATTACAATTGAAAAAAAAAACCGCAAAACCGCGACCCCTTGTTCATCAATATTCAGCGTTAGTTAACACACTAATTAATTAGTATACTTCGCTAATTGCTTCTCCTAATACGAAAGGCATTTCAAAGGAGCCGAGCTTCGTTGCTTTTTTCAGCGCAACCTTCCGGTCCGATTGCTCCGTTCCAAAACCGCAAAAACACGAAGCATAAAGAGTAGACCCATAAACCGGCGTCTCGCGATATATTTCTCACGATGAATAGCTTACGAAATATCGTGGAACTTTTCGTAGATCTGTATTCGCATGCGTTGAAACTAATAGCCCGAAACCTACTACTCTTTATTTCCTGGCCGGAGCCAAGCGCGCTCGACAAATAACGCCGTATCCTTTGTTTTTCCGCGATACGTTGGTTTCGGCGTTGTTCAGCGTCCGTGTCGCGAGTATAGCCGGCGAGTTCGCCTCGACTGTCGCTGTCTCTCTGTTTTTTTCCTTCTCCGCATGTCCTCGCAGTCCATTTCGTTACACTTTCAATGTCATCGCATCCTTTTTCCTCTCCTCTCTCATATCTCTCCCTGGCTATGCGCGTTTTTCGAAAGGTCCTCACACCGCGAAATGCATGCCGGGATCTTTCGTCACTCGCGTATTTTTATTTTTCATTTTTTCAAGCTCAGCGATGCCGTTGCCCAGGCGACGCACAAAGCATTTTTTGCGATTTATGACACTCGAAAAGCCGAAGTTTCGCGAGGGGTAGAAATCGCGTCCCGTCTTGGAGGCGATACACGCGAAGAGGAAAATTTCCACACCGGTCGACGTTCGACGCGAGACTGCCGCTTGTCAGCGCGCCGGGTTCCCGCTGGTTCCCGCCGCCCTCGCGACGAGTACGCTGAGGGCGGCGCGGCAGTGGCGGGAGCTCGCAACAAGAGGGGAGTCGCAAGGGAGCTTCGCGCTTCACTCCCTGCGGGAATTAGGCGGTGGAAAAGGGGGAATAGTCTCAGCGTTGTCGTCGGGACTCCGCACGTTTGTTTGTCGCGCGCGTTCTTCTACGAGCCCCTTATCATCTCGCAACTACCCGCGAGTCACGATGATGAAGTAATACCCAACAAATCAAACGAAAATGTTTAAACTCAACATTTTAAACGATATTGCGCCTTTTTGTAGATGAAAAATATTTACGCTCTTCCGCAGCATGGACGGGTTTTTCTGTCGGCACGTGACATACCATTTTCGGTTAAGGATGTTGTGGCCAAAATTGAAAATGGTCATGCAATTTTAAAAATTTGACAGGCCATTATGTAAAACATTTGAAAGGTTGTGTAAAAACTTTGCTATTTGTTTTCAAGAAATAGAAGAAATATTTATGAATGATCGTTTTTTTATTTCAAATATATCAAAAGACAAAAGTGGCTTTATGGTGCAAGAAACAACGTCGTCCGTGAACGAAAATGAGTATTTAAATTTCCCGCCACTTTCGGTCTATGCAACATTGCCCCTATATTCTTATACGTTTTTCCTCAAGTGTGATTTTTTTGTATTTTTTGCATCATTTTTTATAACAAAAAAAATAATAATTGCAAACTTACTTCAGTATCCGTAAGGCTGCGGGTAATTTGTGAATTCTAATTTCTCAGTAGACAGCTTCCTAATCGTCGTGAAATTTTTACACAATCTTTCAAATGTTTTACATAATGACCTATGAAATTAAAAATTTGTTATTACCATCTTCAATTTTAGACAAAACATCCTTAAGTACCATACACATTTTTTGTATTTAGCAGAAGCTATAAATGTGGTAGATACAATGGTTCGTGCAGACCGCTGTTCGAAAAACGTCCTTTTCGGTAACCAGTGCTGCTCGAAAATAAATCATCTGAAATTTCGTAAAATCAAACGTATTTAGTTTTGTCATGAATTTATCTGGTGCTTGGACGAAGGATTTAGTAAAATATTGATTGTTGAAAAAATGGCCGCAGTTCTAACTAATGGTATCGATTTTCGATTTAAAGCAAACGTCCAGCCACTTGCAGCAATCTAAGCGGCTTGTAAAATTTAAAGTTGATCGTTGCAGCGAATTTCGAGATATGGTGGTCACCGAATTCGAAGAAGATATTTTGAGAAAATTGTGTGTAAAGTTCGCCAGTTCGCGGAATCTACCTATACACGCCCATAATTCTCTCAATTTTAAACAGATCGACGTGAACTTTTCAAGACATATTTTGGAAATGTTATATTTTGAGAATCCGTCGAAAACTAAAAATTGGTATTTTCAAAAATGTTAACTAGGTGCAAGCCCATAAAACGTGAAAAAATACTCGATGATTGCGGTTTATTCTTTATTTGGAAAATATACAATCTATAAAAAATGGCTCCGTACATTGTATGGATAGAAAAGGAAACAGAGCTTGACAAAACGAATGCCCAGTTAATAATTGATTCTCATTTTCTTGTTGCAAATGTATGGGCCACACACACACACGCGCGCGCGTAGATACACGTATATACACGTACACATACACACATGCTTGTGTATATTTATGTTTCAAGGATACAAAGAAATGGCTTCCGACGTGTGTTTCCACCCATACAGTATGTCAACATTAGTCGCCGCGGATTTACGTCAGTTTTCAAGTTCATATCACGTTGCTGGTTGCATATCGAGCTGCACATCGGAAGTGGCGCCCCACAGCTGCTCTATACGCGAGCCAGGGGCCTGACACTGGGATAAATTCTCTTAACAGTAACGTATCCCCGTTATTGTCGCCACGTAACTAACCCACCATGCGGCGCTAGTAGTCACCCGCATGACCCCCACTCCGCAAAGCACCTCTCCGTTTTATCTTGTCATATTTTTCGTCGCGTGAACCAAGTGAATATTTCTTTTCGTTTTCTCGATCTGTCATTGTTCTCGAATAAAAAAATCGTAGCGTGGTGTTACAAAGTGATAAAATAATAAACAATTTTGGTGTAGCGATAAAATAAAAAACAATTTTTGTAGTTTTTCTGCTCATATTTGAGAATGCCTGCGTGCGTGGTGCTTGGCTGCACGTCAGGTTATCAATCAAACAAGGAAAAATCGCATTTTTTCAATGTACCAAAAGATCCAGAAGTCCTGGAATTATGGAGAAAAACCATCGGACCCACAGACAAATCCATTAAGTCTGGTCAATCAATGTGTGACAAGCATTTTCGAGAAAAAGAAATATTGTGAAAACGGGAACTGCGAGGCCCCGACTTTAATCGGTGTGGTGAGTATTATAATTGAGATGAAATTTTTTTTTTTATTCACACATTTTCAATTATAATGCTTTTTATCTTCTTATAATTCGCGCTCCCAAGGGTGTTGCAATTCCAGCCGATATCGGTGCCGCGGCGGTGAACCGCATGCCGAGGCAATTTTTAGTTCGCGTTATTGTCACCACGCGTCGCTGCTATCGAGTGTCGTTGATAGTCGTACCCCCTCCGCGTTATGGGCATAATGTCGCGCCGGCCCGTCGCTACTTCAATATTATATGTAGAACATTTAGTCAGGCAAGTGTCGCACGTTTATTATGCACGGGAGATCGAAAAATTCGATGCAAAAAAAGTAACGGTGGTGCGATTCATAAATTTCAATACAATAGTTGTTTACGATTTTTTAACAGTCGTAAACAATGTTTCATTGCGTTTTGAACTGATTGCTTATTTGCTCACGGTAGATGAGCGACTCGTGTTTGCTTATTCGGCTAATTCATAGAATGTAATAGCAGCGCGCTGGGGCGACGCTCGCGGCGGGATGGAAACTTCTGAGAGCTTCGATAAGCGGGTCAACTCATGAGAATTACAAAAGTTGCAAGACTGTGCGTTGGACATTGGACATGCGCGACCTCAGTTAATAGTTTCGGATAAAATTGCGTCTAGTTGTTACCTCCGATTTAGCTGAAATTTTGCACGGACCTTCATTTTAACAATTCAAGTTTTCGAACAAACACAACCAAGCCCACACAAATCCAAACACTTCCTTAAACCTAGAACCCAAAAATAACCCTACGAACACTAAAACCCATAAAAACCCTACAAAACCTAGACAATGCCTACGATACCCAACATGCACAACTGAGTTCTAACAATCCGAAAGAAAACCCACAAATTTCAAACAATCACGATTGAGTCCAAACAAACCTTACAAAACCCAAACAAACACAACCAAGCTCAAACCAACCCTACAGAACCTGCACAAA
This sequence comes from Ophion costatus, assembly GCA_951751655.1. Taxonomy (NCBI): domain Eukaryota; kingdom Metazoa; phylum Arthropoda; class Insecta; order Hymenoptera; family Ichneumonidae; genus Ophion; species Ophion costatus. The sequence goes on along the minus strand of OX632359.1, from coordinate 39,056,776 downwards.
TTCAAAAAATCCCAAACAAGCCGAAATCAACCCTTAAAAACCGACACAAAACCCAAACAACACAATCAAGCCCAAACAAACACAGAGACAACCGAACCTCACAAAACCCAAGCAAACCAAAACAAGCTCGCCTTGAATCCAACCGCGTTGGATTTGTTAGGATTTTGTGGCGTTTTGTGTGGGTTTGTTTGGTATCCGATCATGTCGATAAGGCTAGGGATAGCAGTCGCGCGCTACAATCGATATACACGCACGTTAAGACGGAATTATACCTCATCGCGGTCGGTATGGTAGAACAATTATAGATACCCAACAATCTCTGAAACGGCTCTTCAGATCCCGTCAAAACTTTGCCAAACGACGTCAAATAGATAGACGAACAGCTGTCTACCCCTCAAATTTTCTGAATTTGAGAAAAAAACGTAGATTGGCTTATCATCGCTGATCTACGTTTTTTTCTTAAATTCGGAAAATTTGAGGGGAAGACAGCCGTTCGTCTATCTATTTGACATCGTTTGGCAAAGTTTTGACGGGATCTGAAGAGCCGTTTCAGAGATTGTTGGGTATCTATAATTGTTCTACCATACCGACCGCGATGGGGTACCATTCCCTCTTAATGTATCAATTTTCAACTTCCAAATTTCGAAACTTATTGCGGTGCGCCCAAAATTCATTTGGTCATTGACTTTTACAATAAAAAAGAAAATTGTGCAAAATTTCAGCTAAATAGAGGGTAACAGCAATTCGGAAGTAAAGCAATGTCTCAACTTTCTTTTGTCGCTCCATGTCTTCTATTCTTTCATCAAAATGTTGACCCGTATGTTTTTGTCGTTTACGATCATTGCGACGTCGACCAATTCTACGTCTAATACTATGGTGCAAGATACAGTTGGCGGAGTCACGTGCAACTGGCAGCGCCATATTCGACAACTACACATGTATGTGTATATATTTATGTCGCGTATTCCGATGTCACGGATATTGTTGTCTATGCGCATAAGTACGAATGGATGCGCAAAAGCGCAGAGACGCCAACTACGAACAATCCGGGAAAACCACCTCCGGCATACTGGACATACTGGATATCCAGACTCCAGACGCGAAGCTTCCTACCCTATGCCCCCTTCTCGCGGGCGCCTGCGTATTTCCGCTGAAGCCTAACCCCTCCCACTTCCCAAATAACTCGCGACTCTCGTCGTAGTACATGACGCGACGGCATTTCCACCCCCGCGAAACCAACATCGGCGTCAGCAGAGCGAGGGAGCCAGATAGAGAGAGGGGGGAGAGAGGGAGAGATTAATCCGCAGACCCTCGAAGGAAAATCTAACCCTCAGCCGACGAGTCACGTTTCGCCCAAGCGTACATATATGTACATCGTGTAGTGATGCCGACGCACACAGGCGACATCTGCGGCTAACTAATCTCGCACTTTTCCTCCGTTAGGGTTTCCTCTCATGTTCCCCTTCAACTCGCGTTTGAGACATCAAACGCGCTTTTCCGGAGGACCACCGAGCATTCTCGTTAATGTTAATAATACGCCGCTTTATACGTGCTCAACGACTTTGAGTCTAACGCAAAAAGAAGAAACAAAACCTCAATAACATTCGACGCTTTGAGATTAATCGACACTAATTTATTTTACAGAGTTTACGGTTGTATTGGGCCAGGTAAAAATACTACTACCGAGCGAAATTTTTGTTCTGCAAGTATATAATCCCTTTACCGATCACCCTGTGCAGTTTGGGTACGATCCACCGTATCGTTTCCTAGAACAAAGTTACATGACAACTTTGAGGTTGGATGGGGCCTACCCGTCGGTGGCATAGTACGAGGGGAGCGCCCTGTGCTTATGCATGGAGCTGGCTGACCGTTACCAACTGTTAGCTATAAAATAATCGGTCGTATTAAATTACGTTTTCGAACTATCTTTTTACACCTGGTTAGAAAAAAAACGCATTTTTTAACATTCGATGATTACATGAAATGTTTTCATTACTTACTGTAATTGATTTCCATAATTTTTTGTCGCTCAATTCACGCGAGTGGAATTGCCAACGTCGTAAATCGTGGTATATGATGATGCTCAGGTTGGGAAAAGTGTCGCGATGGTAGAGACATACGCGCCCCGTTCATAACCTCAAAATCCGCCAGAGGTGCTGGAAACAATGAATATCGGTTCGAGTAAAACATTCTTTCGCTGGAAAGGGAAAGTTTGTACCCAAACTGTCTATTATCTGAAAGAAATCAAGAACTTCAATACATTTGCGATATTCTAATCGATTCTTTTGTTTGAAAAAAAAGCTTTATTTTGTCTTTTGCTAGACATTCCTAGAAACCTATCATTCCTGAGCATAGATTTCAAATTAATATTGACTATTTATTACTAATTAAGAGAATAAGAACAAATAATATTTCTCGTTAATTATCCTGACTGATCGTACCCTGGGTATAATCACCGAATGTCGATGAGGTTGGTAGCATTTATGCCGTTACGACGTTGCCATGTTCGGACAGCCTAATATTTTGTGTGCTTGATTTTTGCACAAATTCGCGATTAAAAACATTGATAGTATTACAACAGTGCTGTGAATCCTCATTTTCACGGTGTCCAGGGTCAGTCCGATGATTAGTCGAACCGTACGTATTTTTTTTAGCTCTCTGGTACGATCAGCAAAGGGATACTTCCAGAAGAGAATTAACCTCGATCGTAGCATTTTGACCTGGCCCGATAACAACCTTAATATTTTACAGATTTTTTAGCACATCAACTGATTCCATGCACTTGTAATATACTCCATCATATCAAGAATTTTTCGATATCGACTAGGGATATTTAATTTTTTCATAGTGAAATTCTCCTTTCATCAGCTATCGTGCTCGGCCTTAAGGAGGTTGTAGTAGTCCAGTTAAGTAAAATGACAGTTTATGCATCTTTTTCAACGCACCTCAAAAACATGCATACGAGGTGTAAATTTATCCTGTTGATGGTAATTTTTCATGAAATTTATGGATAAAGGGCAAAAGTATGCATTTTCATATTTTTATTAGGTGAATACGAAAAAATTTAGTGTTACTACCAACTTGAAAAAGTATAACATTATCGATGACTATTATATAGTCATTTATAACTATCCCTATTCATATTCGTTTCACGAGATTATTTATTATTAGAATTAATTAATATTAAATGTCAAGATACGAAATTTTTTAAACCTTGATTGCCCAATATTAAATATATATATATGGTTTACAATCGGCAAGATGGGTTTCTTTCGAAGTGTTTACGAACGTTTAGTTTGCGTTAATCCGTTGTTAGAAATGCTTTATCTTGGTCCTAAATAGCAAAGACATAAAATTGCATCACCCGTAGTGTGAACGTCTTGCCCATCTAACGGTACGTAAAATGACATTCGTTAAACTACTTTTTATGTCTGGTGTTTTTCGGTAAATACATTTCAGAAAATTCGTAAAGGCTCTAGAAAATGAGATATAAAGGATCATGTAAAGAGTCTAGACAATAATATACATTTTTATTTTCTTTTAAATTTGTTAAGAAGGGGGCCCCTCTGAATTATTTGTTAAATTACAGTGGCGCTTAATAAAAAGAAGTCACAATCAATTATCATACCTAACGACAAACTAGAATAAAAAATTCCGCGCATATTGAGTAGATTCATACATTTTTATATTTTCTCTGAAAAGTCGCAACTACCAAAATTCTTCTGCCAGTCACATTTTTCTAACTTCAATCATTAATATTTTCCTCACACATTCGGTGACCCACTGTTTTTGTTGTCGTTGCGGAATCTTTATATTTCTTCAAACTTTCGTTAAAAGTTCGATTATTTGGCTTGAAATTTTGCCACTATACTGGAATGTATTTTTACTTGATTATAGACAAAAATCAGTTAATCGTTAAATATTCGGGTTCGTAAAAGGAATACCTCGATCAATTGGAATCAGAAAAAAACGACATTTCACGACGATTGCCATCGGGTATTTCTAATTCAATTTTGCCCGAGTAAACCTGCAGTTAAATCGCTACCGAAGCGTGTGCCCGTCACGAGGACTTCGGTTCCGCGGCAATTGCGAATAAGTGATCACAGCTGTAAATTCGTAATAAAAAAGGCACACAGCATCCGGAGAGCTGTGCGATTTACGATGTTCCTGTAGCCTTTCGAAATAGTCTGACCTTTCAAGCGTTGCTCGAACCTCCGGCTTATAGAGCATTTGGGCCAATGTATACACGGATTTACGTACGAGAAATCCGAACCCTCGACTTACCCACGTATGCCCTACGCACGTCGATACCCAACTAGATGGCGCACCGCAATCTCTTCATCATTTTCCACGCTCGACGGCTAGATGGGGTATTGTATCCCAAAGCCTTCTTTTATGTACATTTTGTAATGTCAAATAAAAATAAAAAAAAAATTTCCACGCTCGGTAAATAAAGAGGCGTCAAAGTGTCTTCACATTTTTTGGAACACAGTACGACTGTTCTTCGAAGCGACCGAGAGGCAAACTCCAGCAAGGTCGATGGTAAGTTCTAAGAGGCGAAGTGAGCAGTGACGGATGGTCCCTTAAGATGTAATTACGCCCCGAGTGGAACTCTGAAGAACGTGGTCGGTAGGAAATTGATCGGAGGTCAGTCTCGACCGTCTTGTGTAGACGGAAGTACGTTCATTATCGATGAGCGAAGAAGACGGAGAATCCAGTCGAAATAAAACTGCCGGTGACACGTGAATCAAGTCCGCTCGGTCGAACGATTTCCGGCAAGATTCTATGATCGAGTATTTTTTTTTTCCGCCCGTTATAGCCTCGCTACCGACCCATAAAACTTTTATTGTTGAGGAAACGAGGATGCACTATCACGAGCGACCGAAACCTAGATACTGAAATAACTGGGATCAGTTTATTGTAACCTTGATGGGGAAACATAATGCGCCGAAAATTATTCAACGATGGATGGAAATCTGTACCTATAAAAAAACAATGTCCTGACTGATTCATCAACGCCAAGGCAAAGCCGCCGAAGATAACTACATGAAGTTTGGACAGTAGGTTGCTTTCGTGACGTGGCACCCGCACTAACAAGGAACATCACTTGAGGATGTTGAGTCCCTATGAAACATGTTAATGTTAATTGTTCAATAAATAGCTTCTTAATCGTCATGAAATTTTTACACGACCTCCTGAATACTTCATATAAAAACATACCAAATTTTCAGAATTCTATCATCATTACTTCAACCTCCTTAAGGGTTGAAATAAAAAATGATAAGAAAATTCGGAAAATTTGGTATGTTTTTGTATGAAGTATTTAAGAGGTCGTGTTAAAATTTCACGACGATTAGGAAGCTCGTTATTAAGAAATTAACATTTTGTTAAGAACAATTTTTCAAAGAAATAAAAAAAATTTATCAATAAACTTCGTTTTGTTTCCGTTGCTTTCAGTATATTGTAGATATTATAAAATTGAGAGGTCAAAAAAAAAAACTTATTGCAAAGTTACATCAGTTTCCATAAAACAACATTTAATTTGTGAATGTTAATTGTTCATTAACGAGCTTCCTAATTGTCGTGAAATGTTTACGCGACCTCTGAAATACTTCATACAAAAACATACCAAATTTTCAGAATTTTATCATCATTTGCGATTTTGGACTCAACATCCTTGAGTGTCCGCTGTCGATTTTGTTAAAACTCATATATGTGATAAAGCAATGAAAACAATTGGACACTTATTTTTTTCGTATCTGCAGAGATACGGTTTTAAGGGGGGAAACCACCCCTCAGAGAGAGGCGTGTCGAGGGGTGGTTTTGCAGTTCACCCACAAGCAGGCCACCGATCTGAATGAAACAAAGACCAAAATTCTTGTAATGTAAAGCGATGAAAAATCCACTATGAAATAATTGAAAAATAACGAAATGAAGGGAAACACGAATTTCTTCGACAGATCGTTTTCCCTCTTAAAAACGTTTTTCCGCAGATAAAAAAAAGACGTGTCTAATAGTTTTCAATGCTTTATCACATACATGAGTTTCAACAAAATCGGGGGCGGACACCTGAGCGATGTTCCGTGTAAGAGGCGATTTTTCGAAATTCAACACTTAAGGGGGCAAAAGGGGTGGCAATGTTTGTGTGGAAATATAAAAAATGCAGTCGGATTTACTTGAAATTTGGTATCCGTGCTTTTTGATACAATTAATGAAACACGTATTTCAGCGTTTTTAGATATTTAACCTTTAAGGGGAGAAAGGGGGGTGGCAAAGTTTGTATGTAAAATAAAAAACTTTGGTCAGAAGATTAACTTGAAACTTAGTATTAAAGCTCTTCAACACAATTAATGAAATACGTATTTTAGCGTTTTTGGAAATTCAATCCCTAAACGAAAATGGGTGGCAAAATTTGTACGGAAATTTTTTTAAAATTGGGTCAAATTTACTTGAAACTTCGTATCACTGCTCCTAGACACAATTAATGAAATTTTAGCGTTTTTGGAAATTCAATCCTTAAGGGGAAAAGGGGGTAGCAAAGTTTGTATGGTAGAAAAAAAGATAAAATATTGATTTTTGAAAAAAATAGCCGCCGTCCAAAGTGTAAGTACAGATTTTCGATAAAAAAAACCTCTAATTTCGTCGCTAAAAAACAAACGCGTTTAAGGGAGGTTTTTAGTTCGTTGGATAAAAAAAATTGATTTTGCTGTATCGGAAAGAGTTCGGAAAAAGAGGAAGGTGTACACTATGGTCCTGTCGTAGCACATTAGGCGTAGGTATGAAACTTTTCATTTTATTCGCACATAAACTTCAGTTTAAACGCATTTTTTTCTTCAAAACCACGTTTTCCTCTTCATCAGTGGAACCTCTTTATTAGTTGAACTAGAATTATCCAAAAATATTCAAACGTTTTTATTTTATGAACGAAAAATTTCAATCATTTTTGGTAAACTCGGTTTTTGGTTGGTTAAACTAAACATTCTCTTCGACCGCTCACTATTTTTCATTTTTCAGTTTTTCGGCTTTATTCTAGTTCGATTTATACACAATATTGTACAAAGTAAAAATATGTTTGATTTTTCTTTTGCTTCGGATCACCTGTTCATACATACGTGGATACTCCCACTCTCAGTACCATGATTCGTCAAACTTTCAAAAATATTATCATGTTCAATAAAGACCACTCGGTGAACGTTCCGTGAACGACCGCGGCGTGAACGGCAAATTTCAGAATTCTATATTCAATATTTTTCGCATTAAAAGTTGGGGAATGTGAAACATTTTTTGGCCCAACGAAGTAGAAACCTCCCTTAAAGTTCGCCGATTCGAGGAGCCTACCCATAAACGTCCGTAACTCCCTTAATTTCAAATGGATCGACTGGAAATTTTCAGAGAACATTTTTGACATTTCATATTTGGAGAATCCGTCAAAAACCAAAAATCGATATTTCCAAAGGTTCCATTAGGTGAAAGCCCTTAAAGTACGTTTGTCATGTGGTCCGTCGACCTCTCTCTCTCTCTCTCTCTCTCCCTCTCTCTCTTTCTCTCTCTCTCTCTCTCTCTCTCCCTCTCTCTCTCTCTCTCTCTCTCTCTCTCTCTCTCTCTCTCTCTCTCTCTCTCTCTCTCTCTCTCTCTCTCTCTCTCTCTCTCTCTCTCTCTCTCTCTCTCTCTCTCTCCCCCTCTCTCTCTCTCACTCTCTCTCTCGCTCGTGAGCGACAGAGATATTACTTGACTCGTGCAACGAAACGAGAAAAAAAACGTCTTGGCGATCATCTGTGTTGATCCAAGACGAGTTCATACAGCAAAAAAGGTTTCTTTGCAGATACAGACTCAATAAAAATAAACAAATCACGTCGTTAGCCGTACAGTATATCCACATTTTAATCGAGCGTTTCCCGAGGCTTTCAACTCAGTCGAATTTATTTTCGTACGAGCGGCCAAAGCGTGTAGCGCTATCGACGATGCATTTGCGCACTCAAATCCGCGACGAAAATACATCTGTCGCTCGCGAGATTCTCGGTGGCTGAATTACCGAATAATTTATTGACTACGTACCCCGTTTGGTGTAATAAACGCGATTATTGAAGGAACGGGAAATAGCGGGGTGAAACGCTCACCATCGATTTTACCGTTTTTACGGAGCAATCGCGATTTTTGTTGTCTGCATCCTCGTCCGTGTTTAACTGATGGAAAAAAAATATGCGTGAAGTCGCTCTGTTTTTTTTTCTCCTTGTTTGCGAGGTTTGGATGAGCTTGAAATTTTAGAAATATAATTGTTTGTTGCTTTAATAGATTAGGGTCGTTTAACTTTAATTTGGAACAAAGATTTGGCAGTAATGTCGAAAATTGACCGAGTTGGCACGATTTTTTTAAAGGGTCTGATCGCCCAATACGACGAGGCGCCGCTTTGCTATTATCCTCTTTTCATTTCACTTTTTCTCGACACTATGTTTCATGAAACGATGTAAGTCCTATTTTAAAATCTATTCGTTGGATTTACTTCCAACGCGAAAAAAGCAGAGTTCATAACATTTTCTGTCGTATGACCGGATGATTTTTTCACATGTATGTCCATTTGTTAACGGGTCCGGCTTTGTGACGACCGAAAAGCAGGGTTATTTTTTTTTTAAATAACGTTGAAGGCATAAGATGATTGAAAAATCGTTTGGACCTTTATTTGTATGTATATTAATAAAGTTGTATATCAAATTTCATAAATAAATATTAATAATTTAATAATTAAAGAAGTTATGAACAATCTCGTGAAGGACCTTTGAACGTGCGGGGTGCAACGGTGTACTTGATTTTGGCCTTCCGGTTGATCTGAAACAAAAAACGAGTTTTTTAAAAATATATCATATTGGCTGAGACTCGACCGAGCTTCTTTTTGTTACCGTTTTTTAATCACCGAAAAACAAACTGAATTTTTCCCATTTTTTGAGGAGGAGTGACATCATTATTGTTAATAACAAATGGAAAAAAATGTGAAGAAGAAAAACGTCGTTCAAGACTAGACTACCATTTCACTGAAAAAGTACCAAATTACAAGTCAAGTCCATTAGATGTCGAGAAATCTTGTACACCGTTTTGAAGAACATAGTTTCGACAAAAACGCTCTTAAAGTTTGGCTAGCAGTTCTCTATAAATTTATCTCCAATCTGCAATGCCTGCATCATATGTGTGCCTTTCTCTTAAATTTGAGTAGCTTCGAGCGAACAACGGGTTTTGAAATTTTCTCAGTAGCCTTGTCCCCTAACCGATAATTAAAGTTTTCTTTTGTCTGAAATCGAACTTTGTTCCACTGTTTGCCATTTTTGTAATTTCTGAAATATCACGAAAACATCCGGCCATACTAAGGTTTTAGTATTATATTAAAAGTACATTTTTCATTTTTCATCTCAAATCATCCTAGTTGCCAGAGCCACCTACACCAATTGGCCATGCAGCAACGGCGGCACTTTGTTTCAATAATAATTGCATTGTTTGTCCATATTTGTCGATTAAAAAAAAACTCAAACGTGGCAAGACTATGCATCAATTATGTGTAAAATCTCAACCTCGGCATCGCAATACTCACGTCCGAGAAAAAATATTAAAAATCGACCGTTTTTTTGGGCCCCAAGCTGAAGTAGACTCATTAATTGGAAGAAATAGATTCAAGCATAATAATAGTTTCGAAGTGTAACTAAGCCATTATTCTTCAGAATTAATTTTCAATAGTGATAACAGTTCTTTTTATTTAGCCTGACGCGTGGAATTTTTTTTTCGTAAGACAGACAAGAGGCATCTTTTTTACTCGGCATACCTTTTTTTTACGAGATGCATAAAAATCCAGCTCGTTCATACTGCGTTGATTACTCTTGATTCGTGTCGTCTCTAGTTTCGTCGCTGTCAAAAATTGACATTCGTCCTCAGGAAACGTGCTGTCTCTGCGATCGTTATTCTTTTCTTCCGATGGCGTTCGAATTTCGATTGTTGGAATGCAATAAAAGTTGTTTTTTTTTCTCATATTTCCACTTCCTCATTTTCGCTATTATACAAAATCTTTTTTCACAGATTTGTATATAGATTCCTAAACAAGTTTCTCAAGAAATGATCGATTGATCTTTGTAGGCAAAATCTGCAAAAATAAATTACGGCAATTGGGAAATATTAATTGACATTGCATTCCAACATTGCAAACTTCAGTCTCATCTTTTTCTAACCAATGCTACACATACGCACGCGTATTTGGAAAATATATTTATTTTCATTTGCACAAAGCGCAACTAAGTACGATCGAATTAAGTGTCGGCGAGCTACGCAGGAGACTTTAATTTCTCGCTTTGTCGTAATTCTCGCGGTACCAATCGACGGTCTCTCGGATGGCCTGATCGAAGGGAGTGAATTGAAAGTCTGGTAGAAGACTTCGGAGCTTTGCGTTACTCGCGGTTTTCTTGTATTGACCATCGGCGAACTTAGTCTCGAAACTGAGTTTCCCTTCGAACTTGAATGCCTTGGTGAGAGCTACGGCCACTTGTGATATCTTCACTTCCTGGGTCTCGTCGACTGAAAACGAAAAAACGCACACATCGATAAGATCGGTTGAAGGTCTCCATCAGCATAGTTTGGTGCAATCGATATTTTTGTTGTTGTTTGTTAACTTTTCTCCAAGTGGATGATCTCTCTATGTGCAAACACGTCTTTGTACACTTTCTTTTTGCATATTTCTTCCAACATCAACATACGCATATATGCATGTGTAAAAAAATACGTACACTTTGGGTTTCTCTTGTACGAGGATATAATGATGCTACTAATGATACCAATCGTTTTTGTTTACAATTAATGCTGTTGCTAATAGTAACGGGAGTTCTTTTAAGGGGTTAGGCTACTGTGAAAGTCTTTAAAACTGCATTTTCAACATGCGGACGTATAGCTAAAAAGCGAATCGACCAATTGTGAAGAAATGTCGTATAAATCTCTCTAACTTCATTGTCTAAAACATGAAATGCTTTAAAATCTTTATCGAAGTATTTTTTATTGCAAAATGGGATAAAGTTCCGAAAAGCCTCTGATTAATTTGGAATTTCGTGTACCTATGTATTTCGACTCGCTGATCACGAATATCATATTGAAAATATCCGCAAATTTGATTTTCAAATTCAACACTCACGAAAACTGATTTTTTAAACAGTTTTTCGGTTTTGTTTTTAAAAAATTTCATTTTAGAGAAAAATGTTTCCTTCAAAAGTTTATTTCCTATGTTTAAAGCCTATGAAAATATTGATCTTTTATGTTCTAAACAATTTTTGTCTAAAACCATTCCATTTCGAGAAAAATGGGATAATGGTCCAATAAGTGAAAATTGCTTAGCTTCTTTAGGTTCGATATTATCTACTTATCTATACTAACGGATCGGTAACAGCGATAATATAGATAATGTTCATTAGCCCACACAAACCCAAAGAAACAAAAATTCAAACTGAAACAAAACCAACGAAAAATCCAAACACAAATCTAAACAAAAAAGCCCAAACAAACCCAAACAATAAAGCAAAAAAAAACATGCTCTTCAAAATTGTTGGAATCACAAAAAATGCAAAAATAGTATATAATACAAAAAGAAACTAAAATAAAAGAAAAGAAAATTTAAATAAAATAAATAAAAAACATGCACTTTAAAGACTCCAACCTTCCCGCGGTAAAGTGCGTAAGTGGATAATATCGAAACTAATGGAGCTAAGCAATTTTCACTTATTGGAACATTATCCCATTTTTATCAAAACGAAAGGGTTTTAGATAGAAACTCTAAAGAACATAAAAGATCAATATTTGCATAGGCTATAACTTTTATGGTAAACGATTTTCTCTAAAATGAATAATTACTAAAATAAAACAGAAAACCTGTTAAAAACTCAGTTTTCGTGAGTGTTGACCTTGAAAATAAAATTTGCGGACATTTTCACTACGAAATTCGTAATCAGCGAGTCAAAGTACGGGTACACGAAATTCCTAATTAATCAGAGGGTTCGGCTTTTCGGAACTACACCCCTCACTTTTTCTTCGTTCATATTTTGCGTATAAGTGGTTTTTTTCCGATTAATCCCGCCGAGGCAACTTGTCATTAACAACTTTGTTGATGTACATACAAATAAAAAGTCCAAACGATTCAATCATCTTACTTATTCCCTTCAAAATGATTTTGATTAAATAACCCCGATTTATGGGTCGTCACAGTAACCTAAGCCCTTAAGCGAACCCCTTAGGATTCAGACGAATCTCCCCTGTGTGCGTACAAAAGCATCCAATTAAAGATATAGAGAATGAGAATTTTAAGATTGCCATCGAGAGAACGATATTTCGGAATAAAATTAATTGTAATTGGTAGATTTCTTTTACCCGACAGGATAATCGGCTCGACGGAATCGTATTCCCGAAGAACCCAGACGAACAATTTGGCTAGATCCAAACTGTATATAAACTGTCTCAGCGGCTTGCCAGAGCCCATGACCCTGAAGACTTTGTCTCCCGTGTTACCTGTAACGAAATAATGAAACGAAGGTGAAATAAGAATTTTCCTTTGTGGACTATGGAAATGCGATTGATCACATCGCAAGAATTTTCCGTCTCACCATCTTTTATCAAATCGTACATTTTTCTCATCAATCCGGGAATAACGTGACTCGAGCTCGGATCGAAATTGTCGTGAGGGCCGAAAACGTTGCACGGGATAACACTCGTATACATTCTATTGTGTTGCTCGTGATATCCCCGATTCGCTATGTCTATCAAACGCTTCGCGTAACTGTATCCATAGTTGGAAGGATGCGGCGGACCATTGTGTATCTGAATCATGTTCAAACATTCTTTGCAATTTATTATGTTGTCTTATTGGGCCGAAAAATTCTGTAGGGGGTCGAAATTATCGAAATAACTATTTATGCGTTGCACCTAGCTCGTGGCCGGAAAAAAGCACAATTTTTGGGAATTTGTTCTGAGTACGAGTACAGGTTTTCAGTTTTGTTTTTTAGGTTGAAGAGTATGGTTTTAAGGATCTTTTACAATTTTTCGTATTGAAAAATATGTATAAATGTGGCAGATAGAATGGTGTGTGGAGACCGCTGTTCGAAAAATGTCCTTTGCGGTGACCACTGCTGCTCGGAAACTAATCATCCGAAGTAAAACAATCAAACGCATTTAGTTTTCACATGAAATTATCTGATGCTTGGACGAAGTACTTAGGGATGATTTCAGTGTCAACATTTTGGAAAATCGCTTTTTTTTGCATTATTGAAAAATATGGCCTTTCAAAAGAAACTTGTAAAATTTGAAGTTGATCGATGCAGGGACTTTTAAGACATCGTGGTCACCAATTTTAAAATCCGCAATTACAGTTCGCCGGTTCCTGCCTATAAACACCCATAACTCCCTCAATTTTGAAGGCATCGATTTGAAATTTTCAGAGAATATTTCCGTAACGTTATCGTTTGAAAAACCGTCGAAAGCGAAAAGCCGATATTCTCCAAACATATTTTCGATATGTATATATCGAAAATACATTCGCTGTGTATATATCAAAAATACATTCGCTATGTATATATCGAAAATATATGTGTGGGCCCAAAGGAGCGATGGGGGCTCCAAGAAACTGGAGATATCAAATTCACGTATATTAGGATAAAACGAGATTGAAGTTTGCATCGTTCGATTGCAACGAAAATTATTGGTTCATATAATCGCTGTTATTTCTGTTGGCACATTTTACCTACGAAATTGCCTCAACCATTTAAAAAAATGTTTATTCAGATATCTCCAATCGAAATGTGAAAGAAAATAATTAGGATAATAATGAAAATGAGGAATTAGAATATTTAAAGAAAAAAACTGTAGCACTCCAATGATGCGATCTCGATACCATGAAGCAATAGCACAAGGAATTGAATCGTACGAGCCCGAAAGAGCATTGGAATATTCAAAAAAATACTTACCATAGTCTCGTCAATGGGATACGTTGTTTTGTCAGGAAAAATGCAAGTTGACAGACAAGACACGACTTTAACGACGTTACTTTCGTGAGCTGTTTGCAGCACATTATCGTTTATGTGTAAATTCTTTCGCTGCAACAAAACATACGTAGAGAAGGGCACAGAATGCGCGGGGAGAATAATAATTATTCAGCGGGGAAACCCACCAAGAAGTCCAAATTATGGGCCATATTGTGGAACAATCCACCCACCATCGCAGCCAAATGAATAACGTGCGTAGGCTTGTGCTTGGCGAAGAGCCTGACCGTACTCTCCTTGTCGCTGCAACCGAGAGAAAAATATCAAATGCTTGGATCGATACAAAGTCTATACGCCGGAGAAGTACCAACCACAAATCCGCGTCTTTGGAACTGAGAAAAATCCATTTTTCGTCTGGCCTCGGGTCAGCAGAGACGACGGTTTGTATGGCTTTGCCGACCAGGCCCGATCCACCGGTAACTAAGATCACTTTATCTTCTGATGACATGCCCAAGCCTCAAGCGGATTGCCTGCTTTCAAACGAAGCTTGTTTATCGATCTGTCGTAATATCTCCAGAATACCTATCAACCCAAATTACCCGACACGCCATTGTAAAGTGAGTTTGCCTGGGAACAATGTTTCAAATGGTCCTGAAATTTGCGTCTTTGGAACGCTTTGAAATTTCGTTTTTGTTTCATTTCTTCATTTTTGTTGCCAGAAATATTTTTTTGCAGATTTAGATAATAAATTTCTAAAGAAGATCCTCGAATACGTTTTAGGGCTTGGGCTACTGAGAAAATAATGAGTTCCTGTTCGTCGCTTGAGGCAACTCAAATTCAAGAGAAAGGTCCGACATGTGGTGGAAGAATTGCAGATAGGAGATAAACTTCAGGTAACGATAGAAGTGCTACTGAAGTTTTAAATGCGGTTTTCTGAACTTTTCTTTCTAATCTAATGAACGGATTGATTTCAAATTCGGCACACTTATCAGTTTAGTAGTAAATCAGCCTTGACCGATGTTTTTTTTTCGTAATATCTTTTTTCATTAATTATTAGCAAACGGATAATAACCATATATCAAAATCGAGAGTACAGTTCGTCCGCTGCTTGCCACCTTCCTTCATCAATATTTTGCGGCTTAAACAAAATCTCCCAAGGCAAAGTAAAAGCAGTACCCTGTGACATACGAGTACGATAGACGTCTAAAAAATTTTTGAATGATGAATAATATTAAGTAAAAAAATCAAAATAAAGACGTCGATCTCTGCGTCTGTGAATTCTAGAGAGCCCGGTGCTTTGTTTTTCCTAAAAAACTTAAATTCTTTCCTAAATTTTTCTTTTCCTAAAAAACCTTTTCCCAAACAACTAGGTTTTTCCCAAAAACTTAAAACCCAATTGTAAAAGTCGAAAAATCACTTTTCAAAATCAATATATTTTGACAGTATATTATCTTGTAAATGTTCTCTCAAAATTTCAAGGTGACCGGATCAATATTGACAGACTTATATGCTGTTATGTTGAAACCTGTCGGAACGCTTGGAACGTTGTTCGAAACTTCAAACGCTTTTTTCTCTAAAGTACGTTTTCAAAGTTGGTGAGCAACATATCTCAAAACCTACTGCATCGATTGTTTTGACATATTTCGGTCTTTTTCTGGACGGAAAAATATAGATTTGATCGAAGGGTTGTTTGTTTCAATGTATACTTTCGATTTAATAAATGAAAATGTTTTGAGGTTATGTTGATCTTTTACATGCTCCTAATGTGTTTGGATTTCGAGGTGAAGGGGAAAGGAATACACGAAAAAAATGCCAGTAATAGATCGTAAATCTCGATGCGAATACGCAGAATTTTTCAAATGTTTTTCTAACGTTGCACCGTTGCATACGGACCGTTAAAAAACTCCGAAAATTCGAAATTCTAGCATCCCTCGAATGTGATCAAATATTCTTATTCATGCTCCCAAAATCGACTGATTTTTAAGAACATTGGATCTAAAGGATTGTATTTGAAATTCGAAATCGGCATCTCCACGTCAATTACAGACACGAGTACTCAAATTCTTCAAACGTTTATCCATTTTTGCTCGTACGGTACGAAGATCTACGATAACGATACTTTACCGATGACGACTTTCCTCCGCGATAATTCTTTTTGACAATTACCTGATCAGTTTTGGAGAGTAAGAATTCCGCACACACGAGTAATAATGAAGTACTTGCTTCGAAACTTTTTGCTGACGTGAATTGTAATTTGATAACAAGATTACGTGCATAACCTCAAACATACGTTTGACAATATTTATTGCAATATAGTGGGGGTAAAAATGATACTCACGCAGCCTGTAGATGTCGCTGCACGATTTTTCTTGCAAATTATCTGCCAACTCCAAAACTCACCACCGATTTAAAATTTCCATTTTCTTTCGTGTTTCACGTACACCTGAAATCACGGGGAGGGGGGGCTTGATGAACGGGACCTCAGTTTCATGTAATTGGAAATTGGCATTACGAATGCCAAAACTAGAATGGAAATTCCATTGTTTACGGTAGGGCTTTTCGATGCTTCATTCGCAGTGTCATTCGACGGAAATCGAATTTTCCCGAATGACGGATCGCATGCTGAGGGATATTTAAATTATGGGCAGTCTTTTGCATCATGCCAGCGGCGTAATAAAAATCTTTGAGTCATCTTCGATCGATCGACTGTATTAAACCAGAATCCATTACAACTTTACAAGCCAGTTTCTCGACGCTAGACGTTATTTAAAAAATATTTCTCACTTTGTAGACTCGTTTGTCCCGGATTGAAAAAATAACAGGATAATCGATGGGTAAAAATCGTTCGTCCCTATCATTATCGGTTGCATTTCCTTTCGCCTCATCTATCTTCGCTGTCCCGACGTTTATGTCTCTCGTATAAATATTCAGTCGTATATTTCCATTTCGTCGCACGTCGTCGCGATCCAGTTCAGCAAGTACTTCATTCCCTCGGCGTGTGCCCCTGGACATTTGTAGTCCGTTACGACCTCCTTTAGGCACTGCGACAGTTGCTTCAGTATTGGCTGTTTGGAAACAAGAACATCGCATCAGTTTCATGACCTTTGTGAAGCGAGGCAGGAAAACATGCGCGGTGAACGGTAACTCGGGTATCCAGTACTGTCCTTTTTTTCGGGCGGATAATTTTCACAGGATGCTGCACATTTAAGGGGTTGGGCTACTGTGGAAATGACGAGCACACGTTGAACTCAAATTGAAGTTAAAGTTCAGTCTTGACCGACCTTTTTCTCAACATTTTTATTTTGTTTGATATTAATCCTTCGTTGTCACTGTGGGTCTAAACGACTCAGCGTTGCCAAGTTTTTCTCCCCCAGTTTTTGTCTTCACGATTTTATTTTGCATATAGCCATTTGATTCTTGCTATGATAATTTTTGGCACATATTATGCAATGTTGGAGGGGTGTTCATTAATTTTTTCATGGTCATCCGACTTGGCTTTCGAGCCGCTCTACCTTTTTTCAGAGTTGCCACACAGTTTGGTAACGATGTGAGATAGAGCCAAACGAGCAAGTGGAATTTCAGTGGGTTACAATTAAATACACCACAATTATGCAGTGAATTAATGTGAAATTTTCTAAAAAGTTTCTCTCATTTATAAATTGCCAACGCGAAAAATCCGAGACATTCTGTACAATTTTCCCATTGCGCTTTTTTCATCATATGTAAGATATTCTTCAACGGGTTGGTGGATCGATCCCAAATGTTGCATACAGGCTCAGACTGAAAGGCCTCAGGTTGAAAGTTTCGATAAATGTTTACCTCGGGCCAATCTTGTCGGAAAAGAGCTACGCATTGATCGCTCAGAGACTCGATGTTCAAGAGCTTTTCCCTCAAAAGTGTCTTCAACAGTCGCGCGAAAACCTTCATGACCGACGATTCCGCGGTACTTGTGAGTATCCGAATATTACGCGGACTGATTATTCGCACGAACAAACCCTCGTCCTCTCTCGCCCGAGGATTATGCATTTTCCATACGTTCAAAAATTTTTCCTCGATCTCCATTGTGAACAAGTCTCGCCTATGCGTTACTGAAACAAATGGAAGTACGGTATATTGCCAAGTTATCACGTTTATTACCGACGCCTGGTACGCAACGTCGATCGTCTTCACGCTTGTCAATTCGAATTTTTTTCTCTTACTCAGTAACAAACAGCACTCGACACTCATCGTGTACAGATTTTTTTCCGGATATTCCACCAAGTCTTCGCGTTCCGTTAACGTGTGTTGCAAGAATCCCAACATTTTGCTGATATAGGCTATGGATAATTCGCTCCAACGGTTTTGCTTTTCCAACAATTCCCACATTGAATTCTTGCAGAAAGAGAAAAAAAATTATTAGTATTCGCACTAAAAATGGTTCGCTTCCTCGTCGTGTTTTTTTTTTACTATCGACAAGTATGAAAAATTGGATTTCGAATATATTGTAAATCCAATACAGGCGGTAAAATCTATCTATCTGTAATATCTTACTTACCAATTTATTACACGAAAAAAATTAAGTCAAAGTTTTGTGTATTTGCAATGAATGGTGAAAACGTTACAAAATTGTTAAGAGGTAACACCGCCGTTTTATATTGACAAAAATCTTAAATAATTTTTTACCCTGTTCTTCGTATATATTTTGAGGAACCGAGTGCACATGTTGATCGAAGTTTACGAAGTCTTTGAAAATCAACTTTAAAGGGCATTACCCTTCAGCTCGTTTTGAACATGCTGTGCTTAAACTTCACTTACATTCAATGTCGGTTAATTACTACTGTGTATCTCGAGTGGCAAAAATAGAAATGTATTGTTATACATCACT
This sequence comes from Ophion costatus, assembly GCA_951751655.1. Lineage (NCBI taxonomy): Eukaryota > Metazoa > Arthropoda > Insecta > Hymenoptera > Ichneumonidae > Ophion > Ophion costatus. The sequence goes on along the minus strand of OX632359.1, from coordinate 39,037,927 downwards.
TGGTCAAAATAGAAAACGTATGAATAGTGGAATGTTTTTCTATGTGGTAAACTGACCGTATGTCCTCCCACAGTATAATTCCAATTTGCGCTTTTTCAAGTTCATTTTTTGTCAAATTTCGATAGAAACTGTTTAATGTAAATATGAGGGAGATGAACTTACTCTAATCATCTCAATGACTTCGGTAGGAGGGGGAATATTCACATTGTGACGAATCTCCTTGCGCGGTTGATCGTTATCTGCCTCCTTGAGGAGCCTCTTAATTTCAATGTTAATATTCTTGAGGCACAAGGATTCAACGACGTGAGAATCGATCCATTGTTTCACACGTTCGATTGCTGTTCTGTTTGCTATAGCTATACAAGTTTCCTTGACGACCGGAAACGTATCATCGGAGAGAAAAGCTTCCATCGATTTCGTCGTTCTCGTTTCGCATATTTCGGGAATTTTTTGTAAACTTTCACGTTTTACATCCTCCTTGATTGTCGTTCCGAGCACTTGCATCTCAAGCTTTGCCACGTCGACCTGTTATAGCGCAATAGGATTAGAAATGATAAAATGAAGCTTGGAAATTATGGCACCGCGTACTTTTCATATTACGATTTGGAAAAAGTCGTTATTCCCATTCACTACAGTTTATAATTCCTTATTGATTATTTATACAAATACAATTAATTATATAAATGTATAATTTTTCATTTTCACTCAATATATTAATATATTTATTTATTGTATTATTAAATACATTGGCTATTATAAAATCAACTTAATTTGTTAACTTTTTGACCCGATCTGGATGGTACTCTATGCTATGATGGGAGAAAGCGCGATGAGAAAATTGTACAGAATGTTTTGGGTTATTTGCGTGGGCAATTTATGGATGAGAGAAACTTTTCGGAAAAGTTCACATTCATTCACTGCATAATTGTGGTGTAATTAATTGTAACGTACCGAAATTCTGTTTATTCGTTCGGCTCTCACTCACTCACTTACATCGTTACGAAACGATGACTTTAAAAAAAGTCACTTTTAAGTGGAAATTTGTAGCTTCGGCTACATATTATGCCACTTACGAATGATTTCAAGTGGTAACTGGGATATTTCAGAATTTGTCTCCCACGTATCCTTTAATTGGGTCTTTTATATGTCCACTTTGTTTCAACTCGTGCGGGAAATGAATGAACTACCGATATACGACTTGCCTGTGCTTTTCTCTGAGACTTTGCCGGAGACACACCCGGAGACCCATCGGTCCTTTCCTCGGCATCTTCGTCCTTCGCGATCAGATCTATTTTGCCATTCTTCGATTTGATATAATCCTTGATGCGACGCTGCTTCACGGACGGTACGATCGTGATGCAAATGTATTTAACGCAACTCGACGCTACTCTCTCGGCAACGAAATCGACAGTTTTTCGTACGGAGCTCTGTTGACCGTGGAAGAACGCCTCTTCGAGTTGCATCTGTTTTCCAGCGAAGAAGCATACGATTCGGTAAGAAAAAGTGTCAAGGGAGGAGATACCTTTAGGCGTGGCAAAAATTTGCCCATTTTTATCATTTTTTTAAAAAAGGAAAGATTTCATGACCATTTTCATCAAACTTCAGCACCATAAAATAATTCGAATATCGTGTGCGTACTTGAAGATTTTTCGTCTTCACGCCAAAGCTTGGCTGTGAGAGTTGGCTCGAGACGGGCGTTATGTGACGATTCGCGTTGCTGTTGCTCAACGTCGCATTGCCGGATATCAGTAATATCTTGAACTCTATCAAGAACGGGCAACACTCGTAGAAAGCTCGATCGTCGATTATGTCCAATTGATCGAGTGTCGAGCGGCATTTGACGAAGACCTCGCCAGTTTCTTTGTCCATGGCAATCATGTTGCGATACTTTGCTCGGGGACAATTCGCACGGTCCAGTATTCGTAGCCTCTTCGCGTCGTAATTAACTTGCCAGTGAGCGTAGAGATCGCGCGGGAACTTTGTCAGCTCGAACAGCCATCCGATTGTGAAGGCCATAAGAGCCGACACTCGAGGCGACACCGGAAAATCATCGTTATCCACCGGATCGAAACGATCGGAGCGCCGATAAATGCAGTAGAGCAGTTCGCCGATATTGACGAAGTACGGCAAACGAAGCGTCACCGGATCGAGCATTGCCATATACTCAACGATCCATGGAACGGTCAACGATAATCTCCCGTTCGTCCAAGCATCGAGGAGACAACTTTGCAGATCCAACGAAGGAAGAACCTAACGAACGTTGAAACAATTTTCACCCAAATTATATTCATTGTTGTTACGCATTATTGAACGAGAAATTCGCTGACTTTTCCCGGTTTTGCATATATTCGAGACGATTGGCGTCAAATAAAGGTCATTTTTTTAAGATCATATATATGAAAATGTTAAATAATATAAAAAGTGTAAAAAAAATAAATAAAAACATAAAGCAAATACAGAACGAGTTCTTCGTTATAAACAGATTTTGTCATTCCCGTGCCAATAAATAAAAAATAAATGTAAACACTTAACTACAATAACGTGTGGTTGTGCATCGCCAAATCGACTGCAAATGTGTAGAGCTTTAGGGGAAATTAGTTTTAAGTTTTTGAAATTTTCATTGTTTGGCACAGTCACAACTTTTTTTTGTATATAATAAAGAATAATATAAATACTCAAAATATACGAAAATATTTATTTTTATACTTTACAGGTTTTTTTTTGTCAAGTCGGTTTCACTTTTCGTAATTCTTGAAAAAAGTAATTTTTGTAAAGATTCCAGAAAATAGTCAAAATTCCCTGAGTTTCCCCGATTTTCCCTGTTATTCATACGCGTAATAGCCATATTTCCGTGACGTTTGAAAAATCGCGTTGAACGTCGCGACACTTGGGATTTTCTCATAACATTTCGAGACAGACAACTTTACTTACGCGTCCTCGCAATTGAATTTGAGAAAGCAGCCACTCGGGTGAATTCGCGGCCGATCTGAAGGGCAGGGAGAGCGTGAAGCTCGTAAATTTGGCTAATAACCTTAGGCTGGATACGCAAGTGATAAAGTCTTGCTTTGTACTCTCGTCCACCGTCGTTTCTGCGATATGTACATCAGAATGAATCAAGCGCAGTGTGTCCGAACGACGGCTCGTATGAAGAAACATCGCGCTCCTTTCGTAGCGAATAAAGTGCCAAAAGTACCTGTACTCTCGATATCGCTGTGGGCGAATTGCGCCTCGTTCAGCTCCATGATTTCGGTCACGAGGGTATTTTCCAAAATCACGTAAAACTTCCAGTTGCACGCGTTGAGAATGAATTCCTTGTAGAATTCTTGAACACCGGCAAATTTCGGCTGTGGCACGGGGCCCGTCGAGGTCAACGGTGTCACCAATCTGCCCTTCAGTTGCAGCAACTTTTCGGGATTCACATGCTTCAACGATTTGAGAAAGCTCAGACTCTCGTCGTTCGTAGGATCTTCCTGTCAAAATGAAATGAGATTGAAAGGAAAGCCTCGTCGATTCTTCATTTCGCGATCGATACGGCAAGAATTGTCGTTTTCTCTCACCGCTTTGTTCTTTTGTACGGACGAAACGAGCAACTGCGAGATAAACAATTTTGCCAGGTGGCAGTAATTGACAGCGTCGGTGTGGAGGGCGAGCAGAGCATTGATTTTGCTCTTGAGAGCCCTCTGATACGACCAGTTAGGCTTCAAATGATGGTCCTCCCAATCCTTCAGGATGTCGTAGAATAAATCGCGCTGCTTTCGGAATAACCCGAACGACACTGTCGACGGAAACGTCTCCCGATTGTCTGTGTCCACTTGGAAACAAACGTTCGTCTGTGAGTTTCTGCGAAAACGTCGACCCAAGCCCCATAAGTTTTACGATTAGTCGCTCATTTTTGCCACTTGCTGGCATTTTTGCCCGTTACGTGCAATTTACAATGAGATTTAAATGCTTTGCTTCAAAATTTCGAATGCGTAGTCGTAACGACTACTCGTTCCTCGGCTCTTCCAATGTCTATGTCTAACTATTTGCAAATTCGTAAAAAAGGACCATTTTATGCAATGCAAAGTCGCAATAGCATTCCTGGAAAAAGTTCGTACATCAATGACATCGTAGCTCTGGGCTGTAAGTTTCCCTGCAGCGGGCTACATAGCGGAAAGGGGAAGGAAAGCTCACCCCGTTTGCTTGGCACGTTTCATTTGCGAGCACTTGGCGCTGTATATGTTGTTCAAGTGTTTCTGCAGTTCCGGTTGAAAGGAGGCTATCTGTTGGTTTTCGCAGAGCAACTTCAAAGTCGTCCGATCCAATATGCTCAAAAGATACTGCTGTTTGGACATCACTACAGTTGCGAAATAGACACAATTGTGCGGAGTGCTGAGGTACTCCAACGGATGTTTATTATCTTCGTTGGTATGATCTTTCGAATCGTCTTGAGAGCTTTCAGCCGTAGAAAATTCGCTCTTATCCTCGTTGAACGATTTTTCGACCGATTTACCGTCGCATCTCTCTGTTTCGCCATCACTTATTTCCGTGCTATTGTCCTCGGGCAATTCGCTACAACCCAGGTCGTCCTTGAACGTTTCCAACATCGGAACGGATGACGATGACGACTGATTAATCGTGTCAGCAGCTACTCCTTTCGGATCAATCTTTTTCTCGGTGGCGGTCCTGTACTGAGTCGTTAAAAGGGTCACCACGAAGTAAAGTTCGGTCATGGGATTCGACATCAAATTACGATGGAGAATTCCGCAGTAGAGCGTGGCAAGGGTATCGAGCGTCTCGACGTTCTCGACTAGATCCAAATTCGGAAATATCGCCGACTCGAGTTTTGTTTTCGGTGGCAATTTCGGCTCGGCGTTTGTCACTTCGCTCTTCGGCTGCCGCTGTCTTTCCAGCTTCAACAAACCCCTCTCAACCTCGAACGATAATTCCTCCTGGGATTTGTCTGTCGATGGAGCCTCGATGAATTTTGGGTTGACCACCGTTGGTCTGCTTATCACACCGAAAACTTCGGGTTCGCGGCTTTCTGAAAGCGAACATTCGTGTTTGTCGAACTAATTTGTGCATCATCGGATAATCGTGGGAGGAGAAAGAAAATATCAAGCGCTTCGTCGATAAATGTTACCCCTTGCTTGCCACTGTGGGGTTCGAAACACGTCACCCACTTTTTTCTCATGCGAAAATGCATTGATGTGCATTCTACAGAAGTGTAGCAAGCGAGTATTAATTTTGATTTTTGGCTAAATGGCTTACATGGTCTTTTTAAATGACCTCCTTAGATGATCTGACAAAAGTTCCAAGTAAAAATATTCAATAGTTTATTTTTTTTATCAACCTTTGTCACTGGGGTATGTATGTACATTTGCATGTACATTAACACAACTTTGTTAATGTACATACAAATGCATGTTCAAACGATTTTTCAATCTTATTCTTTCAGAAATTGATTATTTTATATAACCCAGATTTTGGCGTCTTCATAGTAGTCTAACACCTTAACATCATCAATAAAGTGACGAAGATTCCCGATTATTTTCGGAAATTGTGCAGTCCACATTACCTCGGACTGCCCTTTCTACTCTGACCCCAATATACTCGTTACATACTTCCGGGTAACGCTCCGATTGCGTTACCTGAGGACGACAATAATGGAGAAAGATCCGTAGACTCCTTTTTAAGTTGCGAAAACGTAAACGTTCCAGTGCCATTTTCATCAGATGTAAAAATAATGTTTCCCATATAGGAAGTGTTGAAGGAGGAATTAGAATTGGCGAAATATAGGTAGGCTACTCGACCTCGACATAAAAACAAGGGAAACATACTTTTGTCACCGGTGACGTTCAATCTCGTGGGTTTTATTCTCCGGGCCGATTTCGTCTCCGTTTGCCCGACGACTTTCTCCTTCTCCAACTTCGCCTCACCGGGTGTCTTTTTACCCGCCTGCGATTGCTTGGACGAATTTATTTTGAGGTGTTTCCTGGCCGACCTGTTGGATCCAACACCGTCGCTTTTTATGAAATCGCCGAGACACGGATTCTGATTTTGTCCGGATTTCGCGGCTTTTTGGGCACTGCCGGCGTTGGTACTCTTGGGTGTGCTTGTCGTACTGGTGTTGGCGCTGTTGGACGAATAATCGTGGCTGCTATGCATCGCGTTGTGGGATCTTTCGCTTCTCTCGCTCGGTTGGCTGAGAACGGACATGTTGTTCGCGTAGAGGGGCGACATGGGGCTGAATGCAGCGAGCGGGGAATTCATTGTGTTCGAAATGTTTCTCATCGAATTGTCGAATCTCGCAGGTGAGCTCGCGTTCGACGATACGTTGTAGAAGCTCGGGTCGAAATTTTCGCTCGCCGATGATACATGGAGATTCGTCATCCGTGCCCGGGTATCGTTAAACGCGACGGCGTTCACGTTCGTGTTGTAAGGCGAACTCGCACTGGGATAACTACCATCCATCGAATTATCGAAATACTGCCTCGGGCTCATCAGCTGCGGCTGATATTTCGGGATACCACTGTGATTCCAGTTACCCGTCAGCTGGTTCGGCAGGAAATTCATATTTCCCGAATGATAACCGGCCTGAATATTGACCGAGGGGAATCGCTGAAAGGCGCAATCGGGTGAAGGTGAACCGGTCATCATTTGATAAGACAACGGCGGAAAGTGTCCGGGAGAGCCGGGAGACCAGAGATTCGAAGCTCCGGGTAATCTGGGACCGAGGCAGGCGACGGACACTCCGTGCGACACCGGGGAAGCCTGCGGCGGGCGAATCTCCGGCCTCGGGTGATAATTCAGTTGCTGAGCTTGCCGTGTCCTGTAGTCGGAGTAATCCTTCTTGTTGATGTAACTAGGTAAAACTTCCTCCGTTCCCAATTCTTTCTTATTGGCTAGCACTAGTTCACCGGGCATCTTGGAAGCTGGTTTCTCTTGCGTCTCTATGATGTCCGGCAATACGCTGACCCGAGAAAAAACACGATACACATGTACACTCATAGATCGATATACAGCAAAACCCCGATTAACCGGGTGCCTCTTAAGCACTCCCCGCAGGTGCGACCAGGCACGGTCGCTCGCTGCATGCGCAAAACCTAAAGATAACGATATACCATACGGCAGGTCCATATGGCATACTGATACTATACCAGTATCTAACTGGTACTTACATTCTATATGCACATAGTGCATACAGTATGGTGTACTCCACCAGAACAGTACTAGAGCGATTGGTTGTACATTTCTGAATATCAATGTTACTTCATCTCACAGACTCTTGTGTCACAAATCCTTTGTCCGTTTGGAAAAATACGGTAAGGGTAATACCAAATAAGGGTGCCAAATATACCTCTTACACTGCTCACGGAGATAATTGAGAAAGTACGATATAAAATCTGTCCTGGTACATCCATTTTGTTCGATTTCGGGCAAAATTGTTTCCTGCAAAAAAAACACGAGCAGCATGAAGCTTTGCGCGGATACAGATTTGTCGATAAATTACAATGTACCTCGTCTGCGGTTAACCATTTTAACAGCTCTTCGATGGCAATTTTTTTATTTAAAACATTCGTTAATATAATTTCAGCCATTTTTCTCGCTCGTACACATTGACCCGACTTTTTTTATGGTTATGACAATGCTCGCCGTCAATTATATCTCATTGTTGCAACTGCGGCATAGCAAAACACGATACTCTCTATCGTCCGGCTTATCGCAGAGACAATGTTTTGTGATTACGATTTCCTTTTTTTTTTATTCAAATATAGTTACAGTTGCATCACCTATTGTTCTCACGGTTATTTTCACCAGGGTAAATATATATGGATATGAGAACGAAACTTTTTGACAACTTAACGAAGAACTAGGAAACTGAAGGTGGTGCCGTTCGACGGTTAAATTGTAAACCAGATCATGGCGATAATATTCGGCTGAGCCGAAGTCAGTCCGAGAGAGGAATTCCCTTTCCAGATTTCTGAACGACGTATCAAGAAAAAGAGAAGAAAAATCATGTACTCCATTCAAAGTAGAGACAATTTGTTTTCCGCCCTTTTTCCTGAAACCGCTATCGTTGGGTAGAAAATTCGAGAGTTGGCTTTTTACCGACTGAGCCGACCTAAGCTCGCCGCAAAGTTTTCCTCCACGAAACGGAGAGCTCAGTTCTTTTTTTCCAAGCTGGAAAGGTGTTTTATTCCTGTCTTCAGCGAAACAATCGGAATCACGGTCTTACATACAGGTCTGGAAACTCCGACGCTTTTGAGCGGTGGAAAGTGTAACCGTTAGTGAGGCAAAAACAATGTTGCTCATCTATCCACTGGAAGCGCTGTCACGTGAGGGTCTTTTAGATATAGATATACAGCAATAGATAACTTTCTCAGGCTCCGAATCCCGTTACCGTGTTCCGTTGTAGTGTCGAAATAAAAGAAATGGTCTATTGAATTCAGAAAATGCCTAAAGCGTGCATCGTACAGTACTGTTGGAGAAGTTTTAAGAACGATACTAGAAAGTGTTCAGTGTTTGAAGTTCCGCAAAACAAAGAATTGCGTCGAAAATAGAAAAACGGCCAAAAAAATTCGTTGTAGAAACAAATTCGCTAAACTCGGTAAAAAAAATTTAAACGATGCCCTTTAAGCAGGTTGAAGCGGTCCAGTTCAATGAAATGACGGTTTATGAGTTTATTTTTCAATGTGAACCCCAAAAATGCATCCGAGCTAAATATTTATTCCGTAGATGCTAATTTTTCATATAATATATAATTAAAGAGCACAATTATGCATTTTTATATTTTTTATTACGTGCACAAGAAAAATCTTTGTGTTACTGCCAACTTGAAAAAGTATAACATTATCGATGATTTTTTATGAAAAAAAACTGCCTCAGTGAATGTTTTATAGAGCTCAGAATTAAATTTTGAGTAATTTATAATTATGCCTAGTTATATTTATGTCACGATATTATTTATTATATAAATTATCAATTATAAACAAATAAAAGAGGAAATGTAGGCTGTAAAAATTTGTTCATACTCCATCTACTCCAATGGTCAAAGACCAAATTGAATCATAACAGAAGTTCGAACATGCGAGAAATGCAGTCTGCTGAAATAATAACTGGCATTTTCACCATAGGATCAGCAGTAAAGAAAACTGAATCATTTTCTATTCATATTGCTCTCAAAAATATTGTTTATTCTGATACATCTGCTCAATCGCACAGTTATAGGACCTTCGTTTGATCCGCTCACCCCTAGGTAGCAGCGCTTCAGCTGGCAGAAGCGAGAACTACGACTTTGCCTCGTTATCAGTGTCACTCCCCACCCTCCCCGGCCGTTAAGGTTCCCGATGACCATGGCTGGAATCTACAGAACCTACAGAGCAGGCCGCTTAGCTAATCCCCGGTAGCGACATCTACGTTCTTCCGGAAGAAGCGCCTGCTCACGCGGGTAAAAACTGAAAAACAAATCTTTCCGCGTGCGAGCGGATGCAACGATTGGTCGTTCAGATCGAAAGTGGCAATCGAACGAATCAACGATAAGCGCATTCGCGCAGCGCTGTACTTCCGGTACACTACGATTATGAATTTTCACAACGGTCCCTTCGACCATTCAAACGGTTTTGCAAACAAATCTGTATAGTCTGAGAAAAACAAGTGTTTCCATTTGCTGATCTTGCCAGACCTACAGCTCGAGATCTGGTGCAGCATTGAAGAAGCGAGCAACCGCGTCTCGGTGCGCCGATAAAGAGAGAAGGCAGGTAGGATCTTTGAGAAGTGACAACTACACGATCAAAAGGTTAAAACCGGCGTCCCTTCTTTCGCACGCGATAACTCGTCCGTTAAATTTGTTTTTCTTTCGTTGCATCGCCCGATTCTATGGAATAAACGTTAATTAACATGGACAATGTAACTTTGACGAGCTTGCTACTTGGAATATCAATTCCTTCGTTCTTTATTCTTATGGTTTTTTGTACTACCATCCGTGCTGCTATTGTAACGTGTGGGATTCTGTTTCACATCAGCAGCGAGATGAATACGACTCTGGACCCGATAAGGCCTTCGCTGGTCGAGGGCTGCGACGACGATACATCCTACCGCTACGGCCGAGATCCCAGCATCCTAGCGTTCGGCCATCAACGGATACCGTCCAGCAAACAGAATCTCGTTACTCTGTGCGAGGATGCGGAAGTGGATCGTTATGACGACACAGGTCTGACAGCTTCGAACTCGGCCTCCATTCAAACAGTCAAGGTTTTCCTCCGTATGAAACCGTTACCGCGGAAGTTTAAACTGACCCAAGACGAGAGCGATGCGTACAGGATCGTCAATTCCACCACGCTCTTGACCAAACTGCCCTCTCTGGACAATACCGTGTGTTCTATCAAGGGACCAAAAAGTGCCCAGTCCGTGTGCAGAAAATTTACTTTCAGTCGAACGTTTGGACCTGAGACTACACAGCTGGAACTCTTCGAGGAAGTCGTACAGCCGAGAATGGTGGATTTCTTGGGTGGAGAGAACTGCACAGTGATGACTTACGGTAAGACGCTTCCTGTTGCCTCAATGTGCAAGAATATACCAGCCATGTAGGCGGGTTGAGAGACATTTAAGCTGTTCCTAGCACAAACCCGCATATTCAACAATTAACTAATTTTCGTCTAAAAAGACGGAAAAATTCGTCCCGGTATACCGGTAAAGAGTCAAGCCAAGTTGCCGAACTTTCAACAATAAATGCCGACTCAAAATTATCTCATTTATAAGGCGCTTTATAAAGATGACACACTGGCCACATTTCTATCTAATAATTTGTACACTAGATAACCAGATGCCTGATATAAACTGCTTACGCGTTTAAAAAAACTAAAGATTCCGTAACAAGAATATAAATGGGGTCGTCGAATGTTTCAAACAAATATTAATGATAAAACGTAGAAAAATGTGACTAGCAGAATCTTCGGAGCCGCTGCATTTCAGAGAAAGTTAAAAATGTCTAAATTTTTGCCGAAATTTTTGTATACCAGCTTATCGTTGGGTATGATAATTGATCGTGACTTATTTTTATCAAGCGCCACTGTAATTTAACCAATGATTCAGAAGGGCCCTCCTCATGCCCCCACAAAATATAGCCCTCTGCAAAAGGAATACCTTAAAGACAACGATAGGATATGCTGGAGATCAGTTTTGGTCGGGATCAGTGCGGTGGGGATAGAAAAAGATGAATATCGATTGAAAAAAAAATCTGAATTACTGTGCATATGTAAAAGATCTTAGTTTTTGTGTGTTCTTCATGAAGTCGGTTTAATGGTTGTACTTTCAAACATTGAATGGCAGCACGCTTAGCCATTGCTGATGCTCTAGTAACTAACGGAAACAAAACTATTCAACTCTTAGACAATTGCAACGATGCAGAAAGTATTCATCTACTATTAATGCAGCTAATCAACTAATTTAACTAATCAAAAGGTTGATTAGTTATCTATCGTTTTTCGTTTAACTACACATTTGCCTAACTGAAGGAGAACTCAATTATGGAGCTTTGCCAGAGAACGAGCAGAGGAATATCATAATTATAGAGTTTATTATTCTACCTGTACAGTCGAGACAGTAACAAGACTTTCTTTATTAATCGATATATGGGTAAACATAAGCCTTGTTGTCAAGTAATTAACATATTAAGAAATGATTGAGGTGCTAGGCAAAGTCTATCAAATTTGAAGTCTGTTCATTAGATGTTGAGAGAAACCCGTTTAAAGTTTTACTAGCAGTTCTATCGTTGTATTCATAAGTTTACCTTCAATCGGCGATTTCTGCACCGTATTTTGGACCTTCCTCTTCAATTTGAGTTGCCTCAACCGCCGAACGAATTCTTTTCACAGTAGTCTAACCCTTTAACACAATAATTCAAGAACATTCATTTTCAAAGAATGTACGTTTGGGAATATTCGCTTTGGAGAACACGTTTGTGATCATTCATTCGTCGAGTTCGTCCAGAAAGATTTTGTTGTCGATAACTGAATGATTTTTTCAGACCGAAGTTTCACAAAGCTTTTTTTATTTTCGACCAAGGTACAACGGGTTCCGGAAAATCCCACACCCTTCAAGGTACAGCAACATCACCGGGTATAATACCGCGTGGCCTCGAGTTTGTGTTCTCAAACATAAATCCCAGGGCAATGCCTTGGTACAAACCGATTCACAGCAGCAACGTCGTGTATCTGAACGCGGTCGAGCGAGCTCAAGAGATCGAAGCAAAGAACAAACTCCTCACGTTCGCCTCGATCGATAAGCATCATTACATAAACGCCTACAGTCAGATGCAAAATATACTTCAGGAAGAGTCGCCTATGAGACCGAATCAGGCTTGCGACGCGCATTACAGTATTTGGGTCTCGTTCGCCGAAATTTACAACGAAAATATATACGATTTGTTGTCGAACGATTGTCAAAAACGTCGTCCACTATTGAAACTTGCCGCTGACAGTCACGATCGAGCCTTCATCAAGGGCTTAAAAACGTTTTGCGTAAATTCGGGTTCGGAGGCTTATCAGGTTCTCATGGCTGGTCAATACAATCTCAGAGTTGCCGCTACGGCTCTCAACGCGCACAGCTCACGATCCCATTGCATCTTCACTATTCAGTTGCTCAAATATTACGAAGAAAATGATCCCGAATCCGTGAAAGTAAGTACGTTCACGTTCTGCGATCTCGCTGGCTCGGAACGTCTGAAGAAAACCTTAAACGTCGGCGACAGGCTGAAGGAAGCGCAGAATATAAACACAAGCCTTCTCGTTCTCGGGCGTTGCTTGAAATCCATCTACGAGGGACAATCGACGAATAAGCGACAGGAGCACGTCGGCCCGTTCCGAGAGTCCAAATTGACACGGCTATTTCAACGCGCGCTCTCGGGCAAGGAACAAATTGCTTTGATAGTGAACATCAATCCACTGCCGAGTCTCCACGTCGAGACACAGAATGTTCTTAATTTCTCGGCTATAGCGAAGAAAATTGTCGTTGAGCCGAGAAAGATACACCGGAAAGTGTCAAACTCACGATTCTCTCAGATGGTTGCGCAAAGCGTTCGATCGAATACCGACTGGGATCCCATGGAGTTGTGCGATACCGATGAAATTTCGGATGCAACCGAAGGCGAAAGCGTCTTCATAAATCCCGAGGATTACGAGGATCTCCTCGAAGAGAACAGGAGCCTCAAGAACGAGATTGGCGCTTTGAAGGCGTCGATGCTCAGTAAAGATTTGCAGATTCGCCAAGAATTGACCGATACCTATACCACTATGATGAAAAAATTGGAAGCCGATTGTAAGAATCGTATAAAGGACGTCGAGGCGCAGTCCGAGGATCATTTCGAATGGAGGATAAATATGCTCGAGGCGTTTTACCAGGGCGAACTTGACGACTTGAAGTCTCGCAAACGTCGCCGCACCGATGATACGGACAGCGACGACGAGAGCAGGGACATCGGCGAGCTTGAGCTTGAAAATACCCGACTACAGACCAAAGTTCATTCGTTAAAAAAATCGGTGAAACACTTTCGCGAAAATAACGAGACATTGTTAACGGAGAAGAACAAACTCGCTTTTGAACTTGGTCTGGCGAATGACGAACTCAAGAGTCTAAAAGAGCTGCTGTCCACCGCTCAAACCGATCTATGCCACGATGATGATAGCGTTACCTACGTCGCAGGACTGCGAAAACAACTGAGCGAGAGACAAAAACGAGTCAAGGTAATTACATAGAACTTTACTCTAAGACAACAACGGGGTCTAAACTTTTTTCTTTTCGTTGCATTACAGGAACTCAAAGAGTTCTTAAACGATGCCAAGGAAGAGTATATCAGCATATGCTCCCACGCAGAAATGATGGAAGAGCGCCTCAAAAATCGCGAGGAAGCTCTGGCGGAAGCTCAGGAATGCATCGGCGATCTCAAATCCTTGCTCGACAGTACCAATGCTTGCTTGGAAGAAAAGACAAAAGCTACGGATATCCTGGAGGAAAAGGTCCGTACTTTGGAGGAGAATCTGAATGAGAGGCCGAAAGTCAACGAAAAACATGTGGAAATCGAAGCACATTTTAAAGAAACGATTCGGCAATTAAATGAGAAAATTAAGTCTCTGGAAAAGTCAGCCGTTGCGAGAAAAAGTACGGTCTCATATTCAGCAGATCAAGAAATAGAGATAAAAGAAGAACTTCTATCCGAGTCCGAGGATGACGTATCCGCGACACATGCGAAAAATCTTTTACCTGACGGAATTTTTATTAAGACTGATACCGCTGAAATTGTCGGAATACCATCGTCGTACGGCGACGCCGATCGCGAGAGCGAGGTGTTTGTCCAAGTTCAAGAAATACCTTTGGAGGAACACGAGAGCGCGATCGCCGACGAGGAATCCCCAGGATTCCAATCGAAACTATTTGGGACCAAGAACGAAAACAAAACGTTGAAAACGAAGTTGTCGCGCAGTAATGCGGAAATTCAAGTATTGAAGGAATCTCTCGAAGCGACGAAAGAGCAATTAACCGAAATCACAAGCAAGTTAAAAGAATTAAAAGATACGCAGAACCGCGAGAGCAAAGTACAGAGTGATTCGCTAGCGAAGAAAACACTCGAGCAGTGTGTCTCGCTGAGAGACTGTGAGAGTCAAACGAATGAAATCACGAGAGTCGACGGTGATAATCAGACCGATGCAATTGTCGATCTTGATAAATCGATACAGACAATTTTCGTTGCGCCCACCGAGGACGACAAGTGTGTGCAAACCGTGGCAGTCGAAAATGAGGAGTTGACGAAAAAAGACCGATTACTCGAAGAACTTGAACGGAAATGCTCCGACCTCGAAGTCGATTGCAACGAAAAACAATTGGTAAGCACTTCAACTCTCCAGAAATAAACTTTCTTTTCTAAAGTGTAAATGCAATTACGCACTTGTGGATCATTCGTCACTAATCGTGTATCTAAAAAATTATAGTCCATTAAGGTGCACACCGAAAAGATTGCGGAACTCGAAAAAACGTTCGCCGCGAGAGTCAAAGAACAGGAGGATAAGATCGCGGAATTGAATAAATGTGTCGAGCGCTTCGAAGTGGAGAACAAGCAATTGGAGGAGAGAATGGGCGAACAGTCGAAGGAAATGGAACAACTGAAACAGCGCCTTCAACAAGCCGACAGGAGAGACGAAGAGAAGGATACGGAAATTAAAATGTTGCAAAAATGTAGGCTCATTTTCTTTACGTTTGTCGTGTTCTCAATATTATCTAGACTGTTTCGATATACTGGCAATCAAAACGATCGATAAACCGCACATTTTTTAAGATGCAAGTGCCGGGATGGTTTCTTACACGGGTATGCTTCGTTTTTGTGTGTACGAAAAAATGTTTCCATTTGCAGCGTACAAAGCTCACCTTGCGGCAGATCTTCAGGACAAAAAGATTCACGAAGAAATGAAAAAGACTTTGAAAGAGTTGCTTGAAACTAAGGAGGCGCTCGCTCACACCGACGACCTTTACCAGCGGTTGAGAGTAAGCTCTGCCAAAGAAATCGAATCACTCGAAGCCCGCATAACGTCGATGGAAAAAAATGCCAAGCAGTTTGAGGCTATTCAACAAAAAGCGCTAACTAATAAAGCCGAGGCGGAGAGGCTGAGGACCGAGAGGGATCAGTTAAAGGCAATACTCTCCGAAAAAGAACTCGAAATGCAATCATTTGTCTCAAATCGGGACAAGATGATTAAACAGTATGAGACTTTGGTCAAATCGCTGCAAGAAGACGGTGAACGTAGCCGAAAGGAGGTCAGTAGTCATTCATTGTGCATTTCAATCTCAATTGGTTTTAGTTTGATAAACAAAAATCAAAATTTTCGTAGAGCAGTTTATAAAAACATTCAGGTTGAGCAATTTTAACTAAACGTTCAGAAATTTCGTGTTGAATTGCTGGAAAAATATTAGGTTGGTAAGAAAGTCTTGCTACACAAATGTCACCTTTTTAAATAAACATGACATTTTATTAAGATTAATTTATTATAATAATCTCGCACTTCGTCTACAACACGTGTCCAACGCTCTGGTAAATTTTAAATGCCGACCGTCGAGAAATCGTTAGCTCTTGAATTGAAAATCTCTTCAAGGGTGATACAAAGATCCGTTTGATTACCAAATTGTTTATCACGTAAATGGTTTCCCAAAGCCAGAAATTAATCATAATCTGACGGGGCTAAGTACAGTGTTTATGGTGGATGTAGTATTACTCCCCATTCTAATTCTGAAATAGTTGTGCTATTTTAGCTCCGTGGGGCCGAGCGTTGTCGTGAAGAAGACAAATTTGTCGACGTTTGCGACGTTTTTGTTTAATAATTTCCGACAGCCCCTGTAATTGTGTAGAATAGATCTCGGCATTTATTGTGGTGTTAGGCGGAAAGCTTATGATATGCTAAGAAAAATATTCAATCGAGAACTTTAGTGTCGCACAACTTTCTTACCAACCTAATAATATCGTCTGCCCTGATTATCGATTAGACCCAAATAGTTGCGTTTTGTTCAATCGAGGTTCAATTCTTTATATGCGCCAACCGAATTTCGAATTATTATGAACTTGATGGCAAAAGTTCGTTTGTAGTGCCTACTCGATGATATTGAAGTTTCTAGCTGCAAAAAAAGGTTTTGGAAGTTAGTGGAGATAAAGAAATTGAACAAATTCAATTCGCAAGAATTTACATAGATATGGAGAACCGGTCTTTGTAAAAAAGGATGACCTCCTATTTCTATACTTCCCACAATACATAACCACATAACACATACATAACCCACATTTTTTAAAGTTTACGTTCGAGTTTAATTTTAAGGTATTCCTTCCGCGAAGGGCCGTATTTTGTGGGCACAAGGAGGGCCCCTCTGAATCATTGGTAAATTACAGTGGCGCTTGATAAAAGTAAGACACAATCAACTATTATACCCAACGATAAACAAATAAAATCTTTCGCGCAAATAAAGTATATTTAGACATTCCTATATTTTCTCTGCAGAGTCGCGCAAATTAAGTAGATTTAGACATTTGTACATTTTCTTTGCAGAATCGCGACTACGAAAATTCTTCTGCTAATAACACTTAAAATTTTTATCATTAATATTTTCTCTAAACATTCGGCAGCCCTCTACTTTTGTTATCGTTGCGGAATCTTTAGAATTTTTATCACGCGTGAGCAGTTAATATCCGGCATCTAGAGATATCGAGTGTACAAATGATTACATATAAATGTGGTCAGCGTGTCATCTCCATAAAGTGCCGCAGAAATGAGACGATTTTTACAGTCGTCATTTTTCGTTAAAAGTTCGATAACTTGGCTTGAAATTTTACCAGTGCACTTGAATGTATTTTTATTTGATTAAAGACGATAATCAGTTAATTGTTGTATACCCAGGGACGCGAAAGTAATGCCTTAAACAAAAATTCGCCCGTTTGTAGTTTTATCAAAGACCAACGGGCAGAATGGAGAGAACTTCGCGGCATCGGCGATTCTCCGAAACTGATAACGCAATCGCAAGGCTGAAGCGTGCATCGAAAATCGGAATGACTAAATTCGTTTCGTTTCTCTTTTCAGATAACGCGATTTCAGGAACTATTTCATCGGACGCCAAAGACGCCGCGTGGAAAGGAAAATAGAAGCGAAGATGATGAAAAAGATGAAATCCACCTGGTGGATCTGTCCGATTCCGAAACTAAGTAAGTTCGTCGAGTGCCTAAAAAACGACATAGCCATGCATACTTGTAATTATTCTCCTCTAACGCAGACGCGACAACTGCGTGAATGGATAAATGTTTGTAAATAAACATTCCTCTGATTTTTCACCTCAGTAAGCCAAGACGACGTGCAGCGCTGGCGCCCCCGCCGAGAGAAACAAAGCGGAGTACTCGCAAAAAAAAATTGCACCCGGCCACTGACGATTCCTGCGTTGATATCGAAGTCTGTGACGTGAGTTTTCACTCCTTTCTGTTTGAAACCGAACAAACCATTGTCCATCGGTTAATATTTGTTTAAAAAAGAGGTTTTAACGTGCGTTCTTTTAATTACAGGCCGTTCCACCGACTCCGTCGCCTTCAGCTTCGGTGCGATGTTTGAGGAACCGCAAAAAGTAAATCGTGAACGTTTCGCCGATGCAAAGATAGTTGCCTGGAGCACATTGTAAACAATTGTACAGACCCAAGGGCGTCGCCAGATAATAAGAAATAAGCATTGTTGACATTTCAGACCCTTATTCAATTTTATTCGAATCTCTAGGGGAAGGGGGGCTGCCCCTCTCTGCTCCCCTTGGCGACGCCTTTGTAGAGACTTAAATTTTACTTGTTTTACTCTATTATATCAATATTATTTATTCCATATGATAGATCATCATTGATATTACACGAATCATTCGAACATTCAAAGATAGCCCTCCGGAGCTCACTGTATACATTATTGTACATATATTTTACTCTATCGCAACATTATTTATTCGCAATATCGTTATCGATCTTACATGGACCACACAACGATCGAAGGATAACTTCCTGGAGTCCACTGGAAATATAATTGTTCAGGCGTGCATTTTACATCCGTACAATATAATTTGTTTTATTCATACCTAAGGGGCTACACCTACCTAGAGGCCCGAAAATATGGCCAAATTCCGATTTTTTATCCTGCTAAACGGTTGGTGAAAAATTGAACATGATAATATTTTTTTAAAGATTAAGGTTTCGGGTCGAAGTAGAATCAAGAAGAAAAATGGTGAGCTACCAAAAGGGAAGTTAGTTTTTAGCCAAAAATGTTTGAGGTTTTTCGTTCATAAAATAAAAACGTTTGAATAGTTATGGATAATTCTAGTTCAACTAATGAAGACGTTTGTTGCACACACGCCTGCCAAATTTCATAACGATTGCTCATCTAGAACGTGTAGGAGCACTTCCACAAACTTGAAAAACGTAGTTTCGAGAAAAAAAAGCGTTTAAAGTTAAACTGAAGTTCATGTGCAAATAAAATGAAAAGTTTCATACTTACACTTAACCTGCTGTGCCAGGACCATGGAGCACACCTTCCTCTCCCGATCCTTCTTTATTATAGGGGAAAATAATTTTTTTTTGGCTCAACAAAGTAGAAACCTCTCTTAAAGTTTGAAAGATGATGCTTCTAGCGTTCGTCCGGCCGACTTTTAGAAGCTGTAGCTCATTCAACTTTAGGGATATTTCAATGAAATATTCAGGGAATATAGCTAAAAAAGTTATATTGTCGAATTAAAATATTTTTGAAAAATGCAATTTTTTTACCCTCCTAGGTAGATGCAGCCCGTTAACTATACTTGCTTTGCACTTTTTATTCCCCTAAGAAATGATACGCGATGCAGTCGGTAAAAATCCATTTTATTTTCTTTCGCAACGGCCCACTTTTCGAACAAAAAAGGGCGTCTTAGTGTCCATCTCCTCAACAGAGTTGTGAGGTTACGCTTTTTTTGCAAATATCAGCCGTCTTTTAGAAATGCGGAAACGCATATTTAGCTAGCACTCTCGTACTCGTTTTGCGCTGTGCATCTCGCACATTCGCTTAATATATTTTACACGATTTTCCATTGTTGTGTATATAGTCGGAACTCATAGGATTATTCGTTAAATCTTCATGACCTTGTACATAAGACTTCTAATAGTGGTGTTTAAGAGTGACCTGCCAGAGGAACCAAAAATGTTAACTTTTACAAAAGAACAAAGAGTAATAAAACCCAACAGTGCATCGATTAACGTTTCGATTTTGTTTTGCTGTTTTCTCATTTATTGGGTTATAAATGATTATATTTAGTCGGGGGGAGGTGACATTTTTCAATAACAACATTTTTACGAGCAGTCATTAAAAATAATTTTGAATTTTTCAAAAACCGAGCAAACCCAATATAGGCGTTGAAATGTTAAAACATTCCCTATTTTATCACGTGTTTCCGCGAACTTCAAAACCCCATAACTTTTTATGGGGGGGGGGGGTTGAATTCAGCTTCCCCGACTGAATATCATTTATAACCCAATAGATGGGAAAATAGAAGAAAAAAAACATTTTAGGCCCATTGTAGTTGATCCAGTGAAAGGTTTTGAGAGTAGAAAAACAGCAAAAAGAGAATCATGTTTTACATCATCTTGTGAGTAAAAAAAAAGTAGCAAAGAATGAGAAAAAATCATAAGGTGTTTTTTTGTCTCAAGCGTAGCATCTCTTCGCGTCTTTTTTTAGACGAAATCTAGCTTTTCGTCCCGATGATAATAATTTTGAAAAATCGTTTAATTACCTGTACAACGATTTTTTTTTACTATACAATACAAAATCACGTAGTTGCCATATCGAATTATTAGCCCGCGAGTCACGTAGTCGTAAAATCGTACGTTTTCCATGCAGCGGCAAACTCCAGAACTTTTTTTCTCTGCTGATCGAAATTCTCGCGTCTCGGCTTGCGCCAAGTGCTATGATCGAGATCCAAGATGCCGCCAATGATCTCTTGAGCAAAGTTCTTCGGAAACAAGTTTTCGTCCTCAATGACGTGGGCGAAACCTCCGTGGTTGCCAAAATTGACCGCGAAATACGGTAGGCCTTTCGGTATAGCTTGGCGCACGTCCTTCTCGCTCAGATCGACCACTTTCTTGTTGGTAGACCACTCCGTCTCGCATTCCAAGAGCGCTTTCTACACGGCGAGAAAAACGGAGTATGGCGGTAACTCGCACTCGACTTTGTTCCATCATAAATGCGACGGATTATTTGTTTTTACCTTGAAATAAATAGGCGCCATGCTGCCGACTTCATCCGGTAACGGGATGCACTCCAACTGCATATGAGGAAATCTGCGCTGGCCAACTGACAACTCGAAAAACACGGGAAACTCTTTTCTGTCCATAAACATTTTCGTCAATGCTTTTTTGAAGTTCTGAACAAACAAACAATCATATTTGTAAAAAGAGACACAAACTTTGGATACATGAAAATAATGTTCGACGCGTAGTTTGCTATTTTTTCCTCCCACACTTGGTCAAGTTCGGACCGCAAAATTATGTCAATTGTAAATTACGTATACTAATGATGTAGAGGAGGAACACACATTTCGCGATTTTTCCTTCACAAGTCGGCACAGAAACAAATTTGTTGAATGTTTTTTTTACTCGATTTTGTTTAGTTATTTAGAATTAATCGATTAATTATTTAGAATTCTATGATTTATTTAGAGTTTAATAATTTTATTTGGAAGACCCACAGCTCTTGAATTACACTGCATTTTCGAAGAGTGCACGACTTCGTAAAAAAAACTGAGGAACCTTGCGGAAACAGAATTTTTATTTTTTAGAGTCTGGATTTTGAAAATTATTTTTTGACGTTTTTTGAGAATCTTTTGTAAAAATTTATGAAAAAGATTAAAAATTAAAAAGAAAACCAGTCAAGCAATCGATTTCTTCACTTTCTAAATGGTAAAAATGATCCAACAATAGCCTCAGCATTCTCATACCTGTAGTTCTTCCCACACATCTTCGTCCAATTGCGTCTGACAGGATACGTGATGGATCGGTGCCAATACACAGTGACCGACGGTCATAGATACGTGGGCCGGAAGACTGACGTACGTTTTCGATCCCATTGCCACAATGAGATGTTTCAGCATGTTCTTGGAATCGAAACAGGAGCGGCAATTGTCCAAGCTCTTCTCGAGTTTCTTGTGATCCTTGATCGCTCTCGCGCGATCTCTAGCGTCTTGCTTCGCATCCGATTCTCCTCGCGTGATGCGTTGCTCGAACAGCTCGTCAATGTCCATGCTCTGGAACATTTTCCGTATGTCAGGTCTCGTTGGAGCATCAAATACGCAAGAATATTTTCTTGGAGTGCACGCGTTGAGTTTACCTTGGAAGCCATTTTAACGAAAGTAGCGTCATCGTCGGCGGAAGTCTGACCCCTTTCTCGTTGGAACTGAAATTCGTTATTCGCATTTTTTTAACTTGAGTGTTATTTTGCACAACGGAAATATTGACGAAGGAGAAAGATGCATTACCATTTCCTGCAGGGTGAATTTATCGTCGTCGGCGAAATAACGAACTCGCTTTCCGGACTCGTGGGTATCGACTTTCTTGGTTTTTCTGCGACCACCCGTGGGCTCCTCGTAGAGGCTTCTCGGCTCCAAAGGTCGCGCCATACCTTTAGAATTAATTCTCGTCAAAACGACGTTTTCCTCATCCGCGGGTTTCGGCGCACGGGACATCGCAGGTTTATTCTTGCGCGCCTCCCTCGCCAATTCCAACTTGGATTTCAGTTTGGCTGCCAAGTCCTGGAGTGAGAAAGAAATCGACTGTTTTGAATCTTGGAGAATTTGTTGAAAAGGACGATTTTAATGGCTACAATTGTTAGCTTTAACATTTTTCTTCCGATTTGATCCGAAAAAATGGAAAAAATTCCACCAAAAGCTATAAATTTCCGATAAAAGTCATCCAGTTTTTTTTTATATCAGCTCCGAAATTCCTGATTTGCTTTTTGACCTAAAACGGGTGGAGGGAAAAATGTCGAACGATCGATATGCAGATGGGCCAAAATGTCGAATTCGAAAATGCCGAATGTTCGAATATAGATGGGTCAATCTTACTAGAGTCTGTAAAGTCGAAAATAACAATTACGAATATGAACATCTCGGAAGTTGATATATAGCGAAAAACAAAAATCAGATTTAATAAAATAGCGAAAAACACAATATCGATGGACCTGTATGCATAACACCAAATAATTCGAGACGACAATTCTCCGAGTTAAAAAAATTGCGACGGTTCACAATGCAGAAAATCATTAAAGCGAACGGCCAAAAAGTCGAGTGGTTAAAATCGCGAAGGGTCAAAATGTAGAACGGCCCGGATGGCGATTCGAGTAATACGTTACTTGCGCTTCAGAGTGAAGCTGCGAGATGGCGCTGTCGGTCAGCCGGCTAAAATACCGTAAGGCAGTCATCCCACGTGACGGGCCCCACCACGTTCGTCATTTTGGCCGTTCGACCTTTCGGCGTTCGACATTTCGGGCCATCGACATTTTGCGTTTCGATTTATTGCTTTTCGCCATAGACGATATTACGCATATTAGGCACTCGCTATTTTCTGTTTCGGAAATATGGGTGTTCTACATTTTTCGATTCTGTATTTTTATGTTCCGAATTGCAGACGATCTGAATATTCGTTTGCGAATAAATTAGCTCTCCAATAAATAATGGTTCGATTTATAGTCATTCAATTTTTTTATCAGTCGACAGATAAAATTTCGAATAATTGAACCTTCGTTATTTTGAGAGTTCATAATTCTACCGTTTCGAAATCTTTGTCGTTCTACATTTGGTCATTCGACATTTTTACCCCCACCCACCTAAAACGGTGATGTTCAATTAATTCCCTTTAAATCATCACTGATTGCGGTTTTTACTTCCCTAGTGAATTTAGTGTACAGAAAAAAGTCGGGGCGTACAAATAAGGGAACAATCCTACAAAACTTGATTTGACGTTTTTTTTGCTTGCACTCTGCATACTATGGAATTCTACGATTGCGAATGCGGATAAGTTCAAGATTGAATGGTATACAATATTTCGCAACCGATTTTTACCGTATCGCCCATTATTTCCGCTTTGACGATCTTCGCTCCTAAACCATTCATGTCAGCTTCGGTCATTACATCATTCGCTTCGGGTTTCCCATCGTCAGTCGCGGGCATTTTTTGCTCATTGCTTTCCGTATCACTTTGATCGCTCGACGAATTTTCCACCGACTCTCGAAGCTTTTGTCCTTTGCCGGACACCGTTGCCGTATACTCACGCGCTTCGGCAGACTTATCGTTCGCATCGATTTTTTGCCATCTCTTGACGTTCGACGAGCGTTCACGTGAGCTCGGTGTCGAGGAGTGCTCGTGCTCGTTAGGCTTCATAAACGCCATTTTATTTCTCTCGCCGTGAAACTGTCCGTCGTTGCCGCGATTCGATGAACGTCTTCTGTCCCGTTCGTGGCTTCGTGATCTCCCGCTTTCTCGATCCCTGGATCGTTCGTCACGATCACGAACGTCCGTCCGACGGTGCTCTTCCCGACGATTTCTCGGCTCGTCCGTGGTGAAATTTCTCTGTCCGTAAGATGAGAATTTTCCTATGTCTTGCCTCGAATGACTTGCCCGACCATAAGCTCGCCTCGAATTCTCTTCAGCTTCCTCGATCATCGAGTGTATGGCGTCCAGCGACTAAGCCCGAATCGTCATGTTCAAATTAAAATCAGATTGACTTTCAAATTATAAAATGCCTAGAACGATCGGACTTACTACAACAAAGTTGCAAAATATATATATTTTTAATGAATATCGTATTTTTTGTTCTGAAATGCACTCACACCCCATCTCTCGGCTGCAATGTCATCAATACTCCTTCCTTCCTCTTCAGCCTGTTCCTGTGCTCGCTGAAGACTTTTCTTAAGCCACCTAGCATCCATCAATTTTCCTCTACTCCCTCGTGCATCCCGCTCCGTTTCTGGTAATCCGGTTCCTCCGTCTTTCCAATACGGATTCAATTCTCTGGCGCTCTGCCCTGGTTTGCTCAATATACACGTCTCTCCGTCGTTCTTATCGTCTCTTTTATTCTTCTGCCTCTCTTCACGCGACGAACACGAAAATGAACCTGGAAGATTCATCCATTCGTCGCGCTCCGCTGGCTTTTTTCGTTCAAGAGTTTCCAATTTCGCTAAGCTTGCCTCCAAAGGTGTCCCAACATCTTTTTCGACCCATTCCGATGTCTCATCCTCAGAGGAATCCTGCAGAAATTGACAATTTAGATTTTCGTAAAAGTATTTTTATCGTTATTGTTTGATGAAACAAATATCGTGCCTTACGCTATCGGAACTGGACGCTTTGTGCTTTTTCTTCTTCTTTGACTTCTTGGCCTTCTTCTCCTTTTTTTTCTTCTTTGGCGACACGGCTGTTGATAGCTTTGCCTCTACGGAAGGCAGCATCCATTGATCGTCGCCTCGCTCTTTCGCTCTCTGGGCTTGCGCTTGTTTCTTTTTGTAAGTGGCTTCAGCCTGAAACGACGATAACAAAAACGAGGGAGTGTATTCAAATACTATCGCCGTTGATGTTCGTATAGATTTACGAACCAACGTCCACTTAATGTTTGCTTGGGCGCAATTATTGTTTATAATCTTGCCCGAAGCTGAATTGGATCTGCATTGGAATATTGCGATCATTGTCGACACTTACATCCGCCAGAATCTTTTCTCGAGATTCCCTGAGGGCTTGCCTTTCGGCTTCTTTGACTCTCGAGCTCTCGAATCGTATCAATGACATTCTGTTCGATACAATTCACCAATGAATAATATCCTCGGATGATCTCCAGCTTCAGTGCACGAATCGTCGAATTATTTTGTCGTATTCGATATTGGGTTCAATCGATGATTACTAGCTCGTAGTTCGAACTTCAGATTGACTTGTTGATCGAAAGTGAGGTTAGGAGTTTATGAGCAAATACACGTAGCGTGCGCTGCTGTACACTCATGTACGCAACGATGTATCGTCACCATTGCGTAACGTAAAAACCATTAAAAATATCAAAAACTTTGAATCGTTTAATGTTAACAATTTCCCGACAGCATAAATATCCGATTGACATCAATAAGTTACCCATGAAGACTAGATACAGGAGGCCACACTTGGCCTTTCAACTCGTCCCCAAAACGGTATCACGATTGATGACGCTGGGGTGCTCCGGACCACATGTATAGATATATGCAAACATGGGTCCGATTAGAGAGGCTTGCCTCCATAATATTACTATACATAGGGCCCGCGGCACCCCAGTGGCATCTATGCTGGAGCCATTTTTGGGGACGCTTTTTTCGGCGGCTTTGCACGGGAGTTTGGTCTCCTGGTATCTCGTCTTCATAGGCTGTAAGATAAATATTCGATATCTTTCAAATGACATCCCATATAATACTGCCGTAAAGTTATATTTTTTATGATATCTTTCGGCGATGAAAACGGATGTCTAAAAAATATCCCAAAATAGTATCCGATTGATGACTTTTTTAAGTGATCGAAAGGTTATCTATATACTGTTATCTACTGTATCTAGTTCAATAACGTTGTCCAAAGGATATCATAAAGACGAATTACATATGACATATTTTTCATGATATCTTTCAGATATCGGCAGTCTCTTAGATATTTAAGATAAGATTTTTGGTTTTAAGATATTTGGCGGGAAATAGTAAAAAGTCATCCGAATGTCCTAAAGATGACATCCAACGGATCACCTTTATCATAGTGCGAATGTAGCGTGTCATATTTCATTTCACCGGCAAATATTGTGTATAATAACACGGAGTTGATAAAATAAAGGTGTTGAAATATATATATATATATTTATATTTATATGCACATACGTGAGCGCCTTTTATCCAATTATTCTTTTCGCCTCTGTGAGTACATATATATATTTGGTGTACTGTCTTTTTATTCCAAAAGCGTGCGTCTGCTTCTGAGGTTATCCAAGGGATCGTTTGGAGCATGGCAACCACCAAAAGGCGTGACCATAACGGGAGAGAAGTCGAATAACGACTATACCGTTTTTATAATATTAAATTATATTTCACTTGTAATGAATTAATTGATGTTTTATTTATAATGACCTAGCCCGCTTCGAAATCGACATAACAATATCTTAGCAATTTCTTTATTATAAAAAATAACTTATTAACAGTCTAGGATACTTAATATAACTTAATATTACCCATTTTTATGTATTATATGGTGAGTATAGTTGATAACATTTTTTGTTGCAATACGAACGAGTATATAAATACACAAGTTTGCATTGGAAGTAACAAAAAATGTTATCATATAATAATTAAAATGGGTAATATTGAGCTATATTAAATATTCTAAAAGCTTTTCGAAAGCTTGGACGATTGGCGTAGTCGCGATCGAGCGTTGAGCAAAAGAGATGTACAGGGTCCATTATGAAGTAATGCGCATTTTCTAGGAAAAATAGATTTATTGATCTTATCGGTACAAATGCTTAAAATTCTTCGAAATAGTCCCCTCCTGCATCAATGCACTTGCGAAGACGTGTCTGCCATGCCCGGAAGGCACCCTGAAACTGCTCCACAGGAATACCTTTTAAAAACGTTGTAACATGCGTTTGGATGTTTTCCACGGTCTCCCAATGCTTTCCTTTCAGCTCTCTCTTTAGTCGGGGGAACAAAAAAAAGTCACAGGGAGCTAAATCGGGACTGTAAGGGGGCTGAGGGACCACTGGGGTGCTGCTCCGGGCCAGGAAATTGGTTACTATGAAGGCCGTGTGGCTGGGGGCATTGTCGTGGTAGAGTTTGAGCGCGTCTTTAATGTCAGCCCTCACGCGCGCTACCCGGCGTTTCAATCTCCTGAGCACCTCCAAGTAAAAGGTTGCGTCGACAGTTTGTCCTTGCGGTACAAACTCAAAATGGACGATTCCTCGGACGTCAAAGAAGACAATGAGCATGGTTTTGATGCGAGACTTTCTCATGCGCGCTTTTTTCGGACGGGGAGAGGATTTTGTGTGCCACGCGGAGCTCTGCCGTTGCGTTTCTGGATCGTACTCGAACATCAAGGATTCATCTCCGGTTACGACAGAGTTTAAAAAATCCGGATCATTTTCAATTAAACCCAAGAATTCTTTACAGTGCGAAACTCGAGATTCTTTCTGCTCGTCTGTCAACACCCTCGGCACAAGTTTCGCACAGACTTTTCGCATTTGCAGATCCTCGGTCACAATCCCATGTACCGCAAATGTGGACAAGTTTAGGGTGTCAGCGATTTCCTGGATGCTCAATCGACGGTTAGAACGCAAAACTTGATGCACGCGCGTCACGTTTTCGTTGGTTCTGGCCGTTGTTGGGCGTCCAGAACGGGGTTCGTCAACGACCTCCTCCCGGCCTTCCTTGAACGCCTTGTGCCACCTCCCGGATTGTGATCTTGAAATGCAGTCCTCCCTAAAGGCCTCTTGAAGCATCTGGAATGTTTCGGTAGCATTCTTTCCAAGCCGAACGCAAAACTTGATAGCGTACCGCTGTTCAAGCGTACCCTCCATCACGCCGTGCAACAAAGGCAAAAAACACCCTTCACGCAAAGACACGTCCTTCTGCTCTCACTGCTCGGAGCGAAATGAGACCGGGCGCGTTTGAACGGGCAGACCACCCACCACATTTTCCGGCCGGTACGAGCGCGCCGTGATGGATAGTCGCGTCACAATAAAATCATGCGCATTACTTTCATAATGGACCTTGCATCTATATGATAGCAAAAAACCGCGAACCGACTGAACGCGAAATAATCTAAATGCTCTTGTGGACGCCGAGAATACCTCGAAATAAGCGGACTAAGAGTACGCGTGACGCGAACATTACGCGAGTTTTGCAGAACCGAACCAAAAAGACTGAGTGAGAAAACTATTGCGAAACGCAACGCGAAGTGAGAAATCGTGAAACTCTATTTGTAAGGTTATCAATTGCTGTTTAAATTATATTAGTATCCATAAGATCATACCTAAAACTATTCTCGTGTTTTCTATTTTGCCAAAGCTTAAAAAGAGCAACTCTAAATACAAATCTCTGGTTGTATACAGTAATAAATAAGGTATTCGTCCAGTGGCATGCGAGCGTGTGTTCCGTGGTTCATCACACTCTCCCTCCATATACTTAGTCCGAAGAAAATCCAACGCGACGTAGAGCAGAGTCAGAGTGGCAAAAGGGACGTCCTAGAGAGATAAATATAAACCATTTAACACGCCCATTCACAATATCGCAATCTGACTCCCTCATTAGTCCGGAAATGTAAAAGAAAGCAAAAAAAGACCGATCTGTTGCGAGAGTAAACGAAAAGACCATCCTAACCTACAAATTCGTGTGCGAATTTCCAATAGACGGAAAAAAAATCGTCGAGTAAGGACGTAAACCGATCGCCCATTGTTCCATCCGTACAACGAAGCAATATACGATGGAGGTTCAGCGTCATTCCGTTCACACATTGGTGTTCCGTTCGTTGAAGCGAACGCACGACATGTTTCTGATGGGTCGGAGTAATCTACCGCCTATCGACGATTCGGTGGAAAAGTTCAAGAAGGCGGTAAAGTCCAGGGATTGTTACGGCCCCATTCTGGATCTGGTAAAGCGCAACAAAGCTGCAACAGCGAAACATCATAGCGAGGTGGCCGAGGCTCAGCCTCAGAAAGAGGCGTTCCCAGTGGGCGGCAGTACGACAGTCGCGGTCTACAACGACGCAACCGCCAACGTGGTAGTTCCCTCCTCGACCCCGCTGTCCAATCCCGGCACGACTAACTCCATGACAGTAGCGCAGAAGAAATCGCACTCCATAGCGAAGCCAAAATGGCACGCACCCTGGAAACTGTACAGGGTGATAAGTGGCCATCTGGGTTGGGTGCGTTGTTGCGCCGTGGAGCCGGGTAACGAATGGTTCGCCACTGGCTCGGCTGACAGGGTGATAAAGATATGGGACATGGCAAGCGGAAAACTCAAGGTCTCGCTCACCGGTCACATCAGCACGGTGCGCGGTTTGGCCTTTTCGCAGAGGCATCCCTATCTGTTTTCATGCGGGGAGGACCGTCAGGTCAAGTGCTGGGACCTCGAGTATAACAAGGTCATAAGACACTATCACGGACATCTGTCCGCCGTTTATTCCATGGCTCTTCATCCGAATATCGACGTTCTGGTGACCGCAGGACGCGACTCAACAGCCCGCATATGGGACATGCGAACGAAGGCTAACATACACACGTTGGTGGGTCACACTAATACCGTCGCGAGTGTTATCTGCCAGGAGGTAGAGCCACAAATCGTAACTGGCAGTCACGACTGCACGATACGCCTGTGGGACCTGGCAGCTGGAAAATCGAGGGGAACCCTCACGAACCACAAAAAGAGCGTTCGGGCGGTCGTCTTCCATCCGAACGTCTACATGTTCGCCTCTGCGTCGCCTGACAACATAAAGCAGTGGAAAGGACCAGAAGGAAAGTTCATACAGAATCTCTCCGGTCACAATGCCATTGTCAATTGCTTGGCGGTGAATGCAGACGGTGTTTTGGTATCGGGCGCTGATAACGGAACCATGCACCTCTGGGACTGGCGAACAGGATATAACTTTCAACGTCTCCAAGCCCCTGTCCAGCCTGGCTCGATGGATAGCGAGGCGGGAATATTTAGTATAACTTACGACATGTCCGGCACTCGGATGATCACCACCGAAGCAGACAAGACTATCAAAATGTACAAGGAGGACGACGAGGCTACTGAGGAGAGTCATCCTATCAACTGGAAACCCGATATCATCAAGAGACGAAAGTTCTAGTCTAGTCACAGGCTACCAAACTATTGCACATCACCCCATTGCCGTGTATATTCATTCCTGTACATAAAAGAACCACGGACTTGTGTCAATAAACATATTTTTTTAATTGACCAACATCTCTTTTTTACATCGTGTGGAGTTCGAATTTGCGTGTTTGTTGGATCTGCAGATAAGCTATTGGAGCTTGCATTGTTGGAATGCAACGATAATTCTTATTTTTTTATTTCTATGCTTATCTAAAATCTTTTTTCAAGGTTTCGATTGTAAATTTTGATTAAGGATCGTCAAAAATGTTTGAGTAATTTGTCCAGCCTAAATGGACCGCAACAAAAATACGTCAATACGAAAAATATAAATTTCGTTGCACTTAAACGATCCGAACTTCAAAACTATTGGGCTACGAGAAAAAAGTTTTTTCTTTTTGGTTGTCCAAATTATATTTGGCAGTTTGGGGCTACGGTAACGACGCAGAGGTTTTTCTTTTGAGTGCGTATTGGAGGTCTGCAAGAAAGATTGTGGATACTAATGAAAATAAAGAAACGAAAAATACATATGAATTTTCAAAATTCCGACGATGTAAACTTTAATACTAAAAAGCACTCTCATCTTATTGCAGTCTATAGCTTTGTGACGGTTATTTGCACTTGCTTCAGTACAACTTAATATTCTCGACAGAACAATTTTTTTTATGAAAAAATACACTTTTCATTTTCGCAACTTCTCAGTATCAGAAACCCCTCAAGGACTCGCACCTAGTTGAAAGTTTTCAAAATATCGATTTTTTGTTTTCGACGCATTCTCAAAATATAACGTTTCAAACATATTCTCTAAAAATTTCGAGTCGAACCGTTCAAAATTGAGGAACTTATCGGCGTTTATAAGTAGGTCCCGCGCGTCGGCGAACTTTGATTGCGTTTTTCTCAAAATGACTTTGTCAACATTGGTGACCACGATATCAAAAAAATCGATGCACCGATCAACTTCAAATTATACAAGCACTTTTCACATACAAAAGAGTGCTTGAAGAATTTTTCTTCAATGCCAATTTTTTTTTATCAACGAAAAAAATGTTTGTCCACCGAGCTTTTCAAAAATCAATATTTTATCAAATCCTTCGTCCAAGCACTAGATAATTTCAGGCAAAAACTAAATGCGTTTGATTTTTTTACTTCGGATGATTTATTGCTTCCGATAAGCAGTGGTCACCGCGACGGACGTTTTTCAAACAGCTGTCTGCACGATACATTCTATGTACAACATTTATAAATATTTTTCAATTCAAACATTGTGGAAGATACTCAAAACCATACTCTGCAATCTAAAACAAAAAATTGAAAACACGCATACGTTTTCCCAGAATTCACGAAAATTCCTTTTTATTCTGGCCACGAGCTATAGGTGTAACCCGTCAAAACTTGAAAGCATATTTGCAGTTCATTGATAAGCAGTCCTAAATTTGCAGACTGGATACATCCCGGAGCATTATGACTAAAAAATATCCGCGATTTTCAGGAAAGTTATGCCTCTCGTGAAAATGCCGCGTTGCTGTCACGACCAGATCGCGACTATACGCGACGCGGCAAAACGCCGTACATAAATGCGTGTGTGTGCATTCATGTCACGGCCGTACGCATAACCGCCAGCTGACGAATTTCCAACGACACATGAGAATGGAACGTGCCATAACAACATGGCCGCCATAAAATATTCTTCTCGTATGTAGGGATCCGAAACTCCGCCTCATCTAGTTATCCGCAGTATCCTGTGCCTCGGAATATCGAGCAACAACAAAATCCATCAGACCCAGTACCAACGCAAATTCCGCAACGGCTACTCCCCGCGAGGGTTACCGTTGGAAAGTTGCTGCTGCCGTGCGCTCCTAACCTGAAAACATCCGTCAACGCACCCGCGAATACATTTTTGCCGCTTCTCTCTCACGAGTAATTTTCTCTAACAAGCACAAATAACAATTGTGAGTATCTCTTCTTTATTTTTCGTCAATGAATTATCGTCCAGTGAATCGTGGGCATCGCCGGAATGATTCGATCGAAAGATAACGCATACGTAAACGCAATTGTTTTTTCAGCATAATAAATGGCATCCGCGGCAATGTCACCCACGGAGGACGACGAGTTGACTCTTCCTCGAGCGTCGATCAACAAAATGATCAAGGAGATACTGCCTCACGTACGAGTGGCCAACGAATCGAGAGAGCTCATTCTCAACTGTTGCACAGAGTTCATTCATCTACTGTCGTCCGAGGCAAACGAGATCTGCAATCAGAAGCAAAAAAAGACCATAAACGCCGAACACATACTTCAGGCTCTGGAGAAACTCGGCTTCGGAGATTACAGCGCGGAGGCAGAAGCTGTGCTGCGGGATTGCAAGGCGGTCGCCGCTAAGCGCAGACGTCAGAGCACCAGACTGGAAAACTTGGGCATACCGGAGGAGGAATTGTTGCGACAGCAGCAGGAACTTTTCGCCAAAGCAAGAGAGGAACAGGCCGTCGCCGAGCAACAACAGTGGCAACAACTTCAGGCCGTCGCGCAAATGGCCTCGATGCAACAGGTTGACAGCGAACAGGAGGATTATTCTTAGACGTTACCAAGACGGACATCATTTTTCGGGAAAAACGAATTTCCTCAATCGCTCGTTGAAATTACGAGCAAGGGGCTTTAGTACAAACGCGCAACATGAGGCGCGATAACGTGTGAGACGATTGACACTTATCTGGGAAATGTGGAGATCTATGGGGTAGCGATAAAGAGACGGAAGGGCGCGTTTAGTAAATTGGCAATGAATCAACGTTTGTGCAGTTTTTTTGCGCCGGTCGGAGAATGGCGGAGACTTGTCTTGGCATCGTCAGAGATATGACAAATGTACCAGTGTGTGGTGTAAAAAAAATTCATCTTCAAAGAATTCTATTGGATGTAAGAAAAATTCGTGACATATTCGAGCTTTACGACGAAAGTCAAAGTGGTAATGCTGGATAATTTTTTCCTCGTTTGATTTACACGGAAAATTCGCACTTTACGTTCAAATAACTCAATGAGTCATTATACTTATAGTCTTTATACAAATCGCACCTGTGTGAAAATCTTTTTGTTTTGAGATTTTTGAAGAAACTAAAGTCGGAAGCTCTGAGCATCTTCAACCGGATTCGAAAAACGTTTATTAGTTGTACGTATAGAGCGAATTTCTCGAGTAAAGCAAATGGAAGAAGAAAATTGTGGAGTACTACTTGCACTTGAGTTGGAGAGCTCACATTTGGCATGACTTTTTCTTGCTAGTATTGTTTAACGGAATAAACGGTGCATTTTTTTTCTCGTCACACCCTAAAATACAAAGACACATACATAAATATACTGCAAAGTCCATCGGCACCTTACCTCAACTTACGGTCTATACGACCGCGAAAAAATTTCGATTGTCAGGTGAACCGCAAGAATTGGATGATGCCGTTTCATGGCATGAGCCTTCCGTATTCCAAGGAAAGATGACTTTTCTTTATAGCCTCCATTACTTTCGAGACATAATGGTACCTTGAGAGCAAAGAATTGTAATACGATGTACATTTATGGACATGGAAGTAATATACTGTAAACCGTGTACATAAATCATACGTTCTTATGAACATGCTAAGCTCTAACCAGTTTTTTTCCGTGAGCGCCGATGGGGTCATGGAATTTCGCGAAACGCCGTGGATCTTCTTGCGCAATTCTTCGATCAGATCCTTTCTCGCTTCGTCGTCAAATTTTAATTCCTTGTCTGCCAATGCGGCCGCTTCATCTACACGAAGTTATACAAGATTGAAGTTGATCAAATTGAGAGGCGCATAAACGCTGCCGAAAGGAACGCCGCTTTAGGGGAGAGATCCATTTTTTCCGATCAAATAATCTCTTTTCGTTTCTTTCCATTTTCATTCAGCTTATAGTCTTGATAATATTCGAGGCAAATATTATTAAGCAACTGATTAAATGGAAGGGTTGTAAGGTTTGAATGGACCGGCGGGCCGTATGTATAATACGAGCCTTGCTGAAAGAATATCATTCTGCGCGGTCAAAGAAGCACGGAATGCTGACAAAGAGACTAGTAGTGCTCAGTACGATTTTTACTTCGACGAAGAAAGGCCCTGAATGTGACTAAGTGACTGAAATCAACGATTATTTCTCGCGATTCACACCGAAATTTTAAGGCGCGATATGCATTTGCAACGATTAAGAAATCGTTTTCTTTTTTTTCCTTTAAGAGGGTATCCCTCTCTGGGAGCTTAAAAAAACGGTTTATTTTGCGTATTGTCATAGTGTGAACTTTCAAAAATATTTCAAGACCAACCCTGAAATTCTAAAAAATGACGGAGTTGCACCTATTTTAGTGGAACAGTGTGTAAAGTTAAGGAGGTACGATCACTTCCACAGGGTAAAAAAAGATTCTAAATTTATTTTACCCGCAACTGCTCTGACTGATGTTTACTTATGTTGATTATCGATCATATTATCGTCATCATGTCATATTATCGATTATAGTGTGCCGAATGTTGTGGTAAATGACAAATTTATTGCACGTGAACAAATAAAAACTGAAAAATTAGATTGTCAACGACTCGGTAGTAATCTTCGTAATAATATTAACGTAATAAAATTCAAGCCTATTTTAATATTAATAACAATGACTTCATCATGCCGTTGTTCAAGAGAAAACTGAGGTTTTCTTCAGAGAAGATGCGATTTTTCGAAATTTCGGAAAGTGGATCGTTAACCCATAGCGAGTGGTTCAAAATTTGTCCCTCCCTCCAGGCCCTACCGCGGCGAATAGTGTACACACAACATTACGACCTGAACAACTTGAAGACTGAAAGCTGCTGCCAAAAGAATCGTCTTTGTGGTGCCATTTTGAGATTATTTACTTTCTCAAAGGGATCGAGCTACGGGCTATGAGAGTCCTCTGACAAACGAAAATATGCCTGGATCTATTGTTTTAAATCAGTCAAACGGGCCCAATCGTGGATACTGATAAAACGCTGCCCCTTGCGGTCCAGCGCGCCGAGCCAGTACGACTCAATGAAATGTCATAAAAATGTGTATAGGCATAAAAAATATTAATACATATGTACGTGAAAGGACTTTTCAAGAGGTCTTGCTGTTTCGGCACGAAAAATTCATGAAAATTCATTCAAGTAATCCTGGTAAAACGGATCTCCCCCTTGACAGAAAAAGTTGACGTTATTACCGTCGGAGTTGATATTGTGTATCAAATATAAGTTGAACTGCAAATCGACCGAATTCAAATCCATGTGCAAACCACTCCGCGTTTGCAATCTCGACCTGGCGAATGCTCGGCTATAAAAGTCCTGAAAAAGCAGAAGTTTCGAGCCAAATTCGGTCAATATACATATGCGTACACGTGTAGATTAACATATTTCGATAAATTCGACAAATATGCAAATGTGTACATGTGTAGATTAAGATATTTGCCTGCATCATTTCCAACGTAGTGGGCATAAAGTCGGAAATGTCTGCCTTATTGTGGAGGAACAAAATATGTGGATAGTATTCGACGTAATCTTGGTCCATATTCGTGGTCGACGAGGGCTTCAACATTTCGGCGGTTTGGAGAAATCTGCAGATGATTTGTTGGAGAAAGTCAATTCAAGGGAACCTTCTCATAAAAAAAGTTCTGAAAAACACTTATTTCTCTTCACATTTTCATTCTTCATTTCAAGAGTGTTGTGTCCAAATTTAAAGTCGAGATTTCGGATAGTTTAGAGATAACGGACAGGTAGGTGAACACGTGCGCAGGTAGTGCGCGAACTTTTTAACAAATAATCAATACGATATTTGTAATTGAAGGAGCTCTTTTCCTACATACGACTTAAATTTTAAGAAAACATTCCGAAAAAAACGACTATGTGTTGGCCGTTTTTATGGGAGGGCACCCTTAAGGGATTGAATGTATTTAATTTAACTGACTAGAAATTTGTTATTGGAGAAAAAAGTATGTTCGTTTACCTCACCAAATTGGGATCGACAAACCAATCCTGTACGAATATGATAACGTGACAGACGGAGAAGAGAAAGGCGGCAAATTGCAACGACTGAACCTCCAAATTGCCCTCGATGTTCGAAAAATCGGTCGTATTTTTTTTCTGGTCATAAGACGCCGAATGATCGATCACAGATGCCGAGAGTATCGGTTGAGTATCGAGATATATGACTCTGTTTTTGGTCACGTAAAAATCTATTCCGCTTGTGCAATTGGCCCCGCTCTCGTGATGTGAAAGTCCCTGAGCCGGGAAAATGTTGGACCTGAGTAAATCCGCAAAGTTAGACGAAGCGGACGAAATTTCTCGTAACGCGTGTGCCATTTCGTTGTAACGAAAGGCAAAACTACTAACCCGTAATTCGACGTCAAGAGCGAAAGGATGGTCGATTTTCCCACGCCTTGGGGACCCAGGCATCCAATGACCAGAAAGTCTTGCTGGTCGTACAGATAATCCAACGGGCTTTCGCATAACTGCATATTCTCGTCCATGAACTTTATGCAATTCGTCATCTCGACACAATTCGCGATCAATTTTCGCGCTGCAATCCGAATGAGAATATTCAGGGATAAGTCGTCGGAAATGTTTATTCGTAGCTGAGTCCGCAATCAAACGAGAGCTGGAATCGCTCGTCGCTCGAGGCAACTGGAATTGAAGAGAAAGGTCCAAAGGTTCTCGAAACTATGTTTTACAATATGGTGTACACGATTTCTTGATATCTAATGAACGAATTCATTTGTAATTGGGTACACTTATTCAGTGTAATAGTAGTTTAGCCTTGACCGGCATTTTTTTATTAGTTATTAACATTAATGATGTCATGTCATGACATGACATGATGTCATGTCATGATGTCATGTCATGTCATGACATGACATGTCATGTCATGACATGACATGAAAATGATGTCATGTCATGACATGAAAATGATGTCATGTCATGACATGACATGAAAAAATTCATAGATCTTTCTTGATTTTTTTTCTTTTTTTGACAATAACAAAAAACTTCTTGAAGTTTTAGTCAATATTATATATTTCAAGAAAAAAAATGTTTTTTCTTAAAATATATAAGATAAATAAATAAATATAATAAAAATATAATAAATCAAGCACACCGTTAGCCCCTTACGTTCGAAGGTCCTTTACAAGATTGATTAATTATTAATATTTGTCTATTACTTCTTATTAATATTAATAATTTTTTTTACGTGCGATTAATACATATTACTAATTACTTCTTCGTTATTTTTTAGTGAAATTTTGCACACAACTTTGTGAATGTACATACAAATAAATGTCCAAACAATTTTTCAATCATCTTACTTATTCCTTTGATCCCCCCTTTTTTTTTAATAACTCTGTTTTTCGATTGGTCGTAATAGCCTGCCCCCTTAATGGGTAACACAAGTTCGGACTTCCGGGAAAAAAATATGTTTTTTACCTTTCAAACGTACTTCAGGGTTTGAGGAGGTGCAATTTTTCGAAAACCAAGTTATTGCTATTTTAACCATTAAACTTTCACTGTCAAACTCAAATTCATGGTCCGCAAAATTTTAGAAGCATTTTGTTCCGAAATTATTTGCAAATTAGGTTGAAGCTCAACTTCAACTAATTATATTCGATTCACTTCAAACTTTGTGTTTCCAAACGGAATTCCTCACAAAAGGGCCTAGGTTTCGCATCCTTTAAGAAATGTACAGCAAAATGCTTCAAATATATTTACAATTGACGTTTTTTTTAAATGAAAAATTTGTGATGTCACATTTATTTTTTGGGTCTCCAGACTAAACTTCCCCTCTAGTATTAAATTTGTCTTTGCAAAGTAATACTTCCACATGTTCTGTGATTCTATTTGTGCACCCATTACTCGTACTTTTACTCTAGCCTCGCGCGTTTCTTATCTCGGTATGTATTTGCGCGATACCATAAACCCAACCGACGTCATTATGATTTAGCACGTGCAGTAACGACATTTAGTACTTCCTTTGAGCACTGCCTTTTTTTGGTATACTTTTCCCGTTAATGAATAATAACGAAATAATTAATTTCAAGGAGGTACGACCATTACTACGAATCCAACTTTCGGATTTGAAATTTTGATATGATTTTGACGAATACTTTCTGCGCCTATTGCCAAAATTTGAGCTATTTTGACCGTTTAGTTTTTTCGCAATAAAACTGCAAAATCGAGCAGTTTGAGTTACCGAAGCACGTCGTCTTATGAAGACGGTCAACCGGAAGTTCGGTGAGCGTGGTTTTTCTGCTCGTGTATCCAACTAAACCAGTTCGAAAACTGAAATTCGATAGATTAGATAAAATAGATATTGTAAAAAATGAGACAATCAATCTTCATCGTGTAATTAAAGCACTACATTACAAGAAAGATTCAATTTCCGGGCGAAAATGGTCAGGACGACGAAATAGCACCCACAGACTTAGCAACGTCGCGAGTAACAGCTGATGCGTTTGACGAACATAACCCAGCTTTGTTTTGAAATTAATTTGAATAGTAGCCGTCACAAAATATGCAAACGTTAATTTATGGAGTTTTATCATTTATCACGTATGAATAATATGTATAATTATATTCTGCCTATCGTGTTAATTCCGCTGAGACAATTCAAGCCTATTTTAATAGACTTGCATTTTATTACGTTAATATTATTACGAAGATTACTACCGAGTCGTTGACAATCTAATTTTTCCGTTTTTATTTGTTCACGTGCAATAAATTCGTCATTTACCACAACATTTGGCACACTATAATCGATAATACGAATAATCAACATAAGTAAACATCAATCAGAGCAGCTGTGCGTAAAATAAATTTAGACTCTTTTTTGACCCCGTGGAAGTGATCGTACCTCCTTAACGTTTTTGGGAACATTCGACGATAATCAGGATCGGTCGGCTCAGTTTTCATCACTAGTGCGCACCCGAGTTTCTACATTACGTTATGGAATTCTCGTGAATACATACGCTCGAGACTCTTGAACAGAGGGTTGGCTTGCGAGTCGGATTCTTTTCTGAAAAAGAAGGGATAAATACTGTAAGATTGCGACAGACAACGAGACGAGCGTGACTCTACAAGATGCGGTACTTGGTTCCGTTGCGCTGACTGGGCGACACGGCGCGGCTTTCGCCTTCTCTAGTTTTTAGAATGAAGGTTGGTCTTTCGGCTACTTTGATGGACATTCTTCCGTCATTCTCCTTCGAGTCGGCGTCTTTTGAGCTCGAGGCGGCTGCCTTTCGTGAACTCATCTCGAATTATGCGGATTACTCTTGCCCTCACCTATGTATTGAATTCTGTCGATTGACAGAAACGATTATAATTGTTACTAATGGTCAAGGACGTTTATTACCTTGCGTTTTGTTTCTCACTTGCGATCAATTATATTTTCGTACTCCAAAGCGCAAATGAGTATCGTTCGAATAATTTTTGCGTTTTTCGCTTCTCGTGGCTCAATTTGAAAAGACAAAATTTGTTATATCAGAAGTTTGTTGAGGTTATGAAAACATGAGCGTGATGAAAGGTTTCTGCACACCGGAAAACGTACGCGGACAACGTGAATCCAGCGGAAGAATGATACAATGGGAAAGGCAACGCAAAGCTCGAGGCAGATGGCGCCACTATGGCACGTCCTAATCATTTAAAACTCACGTTCACGGCCCCTAAAGCGAATAGTTATACATATTTTTCAGAAAATTGAATATTTTAATATTAAACATTTTGATATTTCGTTAGTTCGCAATTTTCTTGTGCTTCCGTTATTAAAACGGCCTTTTTAGAGCGACCCACGTCGCTGTTTGTACCGTTTATTTGTGAGCGACATTGAGGTTATTGCAGACTTTATTTGTTATTCTTGCAGGGAAGAGAGACATCTCTGCATTCTCTGTTGTGTGCAACGAGCACTCAAGATACATTTTCTCACTTGATCGAAGAATTGAAATCCATTCTCAGAAGTAAAGGGGCCAAAGTAACGGGGGGACAAAGCTATTTCGCACTGTCTGCGCCCTACGTCATCCTTACGAAAAAATGTATTCCTTCAGTAGTACATCCTACCCACACACTGAACCACTTTAAAAAACAGCTATTAATTGCCCTGTAAGTAAGGGATTCTTAACGTGGGGTCCATGGACCCCCAGGGAGTTCACGGGGGTCCACGGCATTATTACAATGTTTGCCAGGGTATTGGGACCATTAACATTAAATGTTGGGTATTTTTTCCTACATGATATTATAGATTAATTACGGTTTCTGAGATTACCATGCTGCAAGTGGAAACAGACAACAGACGTACGTACGTACGTACAGACAGACAGACGGACATTGCTAAAATGGAAAGTAAAAACCTTTATAATTCGTCAAATATGCGCGTTTTATCGGGAAAAAAACCAAGAGCTCTTTTCGACGCAGCATTCGGTTTTCCCTAAGAAACAATTCTCGTAAAATTATTTTTCCCGACTGGGGGCTCTCTAAATGTATTTTCCCAAAGTTTTATGTGCAGTTTTTTTGCCGACGAAACCAATAATTTCCTTATCACTACGTGATGAAAAGTAAAAATATGATGTTTTTACCACACATTTAAAAAAGGTGAATAATCTTGATGCTGAAAAAAAACGGTCACTCAACTTAAAATTGAAATAACCGTTCTTTATA
Organism: Ophion costatus; assembly: GCA_951751655.1. Classification (NCBI taxonomy): domain Eukaryota; kingdom Metazoa; phylum Arthropoda; class Insecta; order Hymenoptera; family Ichneumonidae; genus Ophion; species Ophion costatus. The sequence continues at coordinate 38,996,847 of OX632359.1, read as the reverse complement.
TCGGTGAAAATTAAAAAAAAAAAGTGAAAAATACAAAAGACCAAAAGAAATGAAAAATACAAAAACCCAAAATAAAATTGAAAAATATAGAGGGCCCAAAAAAAATTGAAAAATACAAAAAAAAATTGAAAAATACAAAACCCGCCAAAAAATTGGAAAAAATTAAACATGGAGTCAGATATTCGCTATGTCCCCGTTCGTTGACTCCGGGTGCGGCTGAAAGCAGATATTCCTATCGTAATTCAACGAATTGTAATTCTACGAATTTTCCGTAGACGTTTATTCCGACAATTTCGGTTTTCCGGTAAACTTTCTGCGTCAGTTTACAATTTCTGACGAAATCGCACTTTGATTTGAAATTTCAATTGAAATAATACATTTTTTCAAAACATTGTTTCGAAAGGGGTCCACAGTAAATGCGAGATGATCCACAGAGCTCAAAAGGTTAAGAACCCCTGCAGTAGAGCATATACATAAATCTATAGTTTCGCAATAGAACTTTTCCTTCTGACTATACTCTAGTGTGAGAAAGGCTATACCAAGCTAGTAACCCGACTATAGATTTCGGCGGATGAACGATCGTGGCAACACTGTAACGAGCTGTCGCGGAGCTGACAGAAAAATCTGACTTTTCTGTCAGCTCGATGTGGATCAAGCTAGTCGGTTATATTATCGGAAAGAAATAAATATGTCAAACAGAATTCGTTTTAAAGGAAAGTGGCGAAAGAAAAAAGTCGTGGACAGTGAAATAAAAGATCCGTCACCAATGGCCGAAGCCAATAAGAAAAATGTGTTAAAGGTGTTGGAGTCGTTAAAAAAGAACACTCGACAAGCACGCTATGTGATGGGAGACGTATCGTTAAAAAAAATATTTGCGTTATGAATATTTATATTTTATATTGGTTATGTTATCTTCATAAACAAATAAAAATGTTGGTTATCTGATAACTAATAAAGAATTTTGTTCCATTAAAATGTACTTCCAAATAAAACTTTGTGTTGTATTATTTTAAATATGCCTCGCAAACTTAGGTCCTTGGATACGTGGAACGATGCGGTGTTGCCATATCTCTTCGTATTATAGAGGACAAATATTTTTTACGGGAAATTATTCTGTCTTTACTGAACGTTTTTAGCGAAACCGAATAGTAAACGCAGTCCAAACTTTGTTCACTCTTTCATTAACTACTTTGCTATGTAAAAATAATTTTTCTTCAAAATTTATAAACACAATAAAATGGTACGACGAATTATGTGACCTGGCTTTCGGTCAATGCAGACCCTGCAGTGTTAAAAGTTGCAATTTGAAAACCTATTATCTCCTAATCTAAATAGTCGACTGTTCTGCAATTTCACTCAAACATCCATAATGATATGAACAATGTCTGGTTAAAATTTGAACAAAATCTATAGAAATCACGAGCGCGCTCGTTCTACCTTAAGGCGAAGTAGAAGCTGTACCGCGTGACATATGAGTGGAGAGAGATGGCTGAATTTTTGGAGCAGAAATCTTTCAGAGCTAAATAATGAGTAGGGCAAAAGAAAATCGTTAAGCTCGGCGCCAGTGAATTCTACAGAGCGTGATGCCTTGGGTTTTCTTAAAAAAAAACTTTACCATCTATGAGAAATCTGATTCCAAAATTTGTGAGGTTATGTTGACCTTGTCGATGCCTTCAAGACGAAGTAGGAGCTGTAACACTTGACATGAGAGCAGTGCAGCCAGATCGCGCGTAAAAGTTACCCCCTCTCTAGTCTCTTACGCGCCCATCACACAATCATAGTAGCGCGTGTCCGTGGGTGAGCGACGCACGGACACTTCGGAAAGAGCCGAGTGCGGTCGAACTGTCCCGACCGCGTCTTCAGCAGCTACACCAACACATGGACGCTGAGCACGTTCATGTGTGGCCAACCGAACGAAGGCTTCGAGCTTCGAGGGAAAAAGCAATCTGCGCACGGCTCGCGCGTGACGTCACCCGACGGCACGCGCGAGGCTTTTAGATGATTTCAATGCTTATTTAGCTCTTGATTCTCTGCGTTATTAATGTGTACAAAAAAATGTATCGCGCTCTCTGAACGCTTATTTTTTTAGTTTATACGTTAATTTAAATATAATAAAAATCGAAATTACAACTATTTATCTTCTTAAAAATTGTTTACGCTTTACTCACACCCGTCCTTATGCCAAATAAATTATAATTCAGAAAAATAAGCGAAAATATATTTATATTCGTATTATTATATTAATTCTCATATTTTCATCAAGCGATAAAGCATTATCCCCAAAAACAAGTCAATCATCCATCCGGCCGCCAATCGTAAGTGCCAGAAAGTGCATTTTTAACACAAGTGGTAGGATCGTCCCGTTGGTAACGTTCATGGCTTCGGGGCGCAGGATCGTTCCTCACGCTCAGCGCTGTTTTTCATCATGATTACTACTAATTCTTATTTGATTAGTTATTTTTATTAGTTATCTTTTAGTGTCAAAAAATTCATCGCGCACTCTGACCGCTTATTTTATTAGTATTTACGTTAATTTAAATATAATAATAAATCTAAAATACGACTTATTTATCGTCTAAAAAATTGTTTGCGCTTTACTCACACCCGTCCCTATACCAAATAAATTGTAATTCACAAAAGTAAGGGGAAATATTTTTATCTTCGTATTATTATATTCATTCTCATATACTTTCACCAAGCAATAAAGTATTATCCCCAAAAACAATCATCCATCCGGCCGCGAATCGTAAGTACCAGAAAGTGAACATACATTGACACAAAAAATTAAGGGAGCAAGAAAAGGTGAACTTCGTCAAAAATGGTCGTACAAAAAAAAAGAATTTTGAAGCTTCAAGTTTCTAGTGTTACAATAAGAGGAAAAAAAACTTTTCATTACTTTTCGTACAATTGGGTATTGAGCACGCATTAAATGTTGGGAAAAAACTCTGAAAATCATTTGACTTAAAAATTTCGAAAAAAAAAATTTTTTAATAAAAAAAATGTTGAAAATCTTTTTTTTTTATAAAAAAATCGATTTCGAATTTTTTTTTTAAATGCTGACATTTTTTTCAAATCAACATTGTACCGCCTGGATTAGAATTACCCAAAGCGTAACCACGGGGAGGTACGCTTTGGGTAATTCTACGTACGCTTTGGGTAATTCTAATGCTGGCGGTACAATGTTGAATGGAAAAAAATGTCAAAATTAAAAAAAAAAATTTAATTGAAATAGATTTTTTTATACAAAAAAAATATGTCAACATTTTTGTTATTAAAAAAAAAAAAAATTCGAAAATTTTTAGTCAATATGATTTTCAGGGTTCTTTTCCAACATTTAATGCGTACTCAATACCCAATTGTCCAAAAAGTAGTGAAAAGTTTTTTTTCCTCTTAATAATCATTAAATGATGTCTGAGAAGGAGGAAACTTGCTCCTTTAATTTTTTTTTCATATTTTGTTCAATCGGGCAAGAAAGACCGATGAACGGATCAATTTGGAATTTTGCATGGCTCTTGGGGACATATTGAGCTGAATGACCGTCCATTAACATTAGTGTTTATCGCAATATTTTCAAAGTAGCGGTGGATTTTATAAAAACCAAGAAAACATCGTTTTTTTGTACTTTTTTAAAACTGATGGCAAAAATAATTTTTTTTAACCTACAATAATAATCAGAACTTGTAGAGTATGTATTCACGTTTCCAAAACTGCCGGTCGAATTCCCGTATGAACATTAGTTCCTCAGATATCGATGACTGAAGACAAAAGGACGTTTTTTCATTCAAAGGCCGATATCTCAGCGAAAAATGGTCGTGAGGAGATAAAAAAAGCAAATTGAAGTGAATTGAATGGTCTCAATACCTTGATATTGGTCAAGTCCGAAAAAAATCTCCAAAACCCGTGCAGAGCTTTGAAAAACGTAAAAATTTGCAAAAATTTTTTTTGCCGTGATATTTCTTCCGTCCGCGCAATCGGTGATTCTAAAAAAAAAATCATAGTCGGGACTAAAACGAGAAACTTGAAGCTTCAAAATCCTTTTTTTTTGTACGACCACTTTTGACGAAGTTCAACTTTTCTTGCTCCCTTAATTTTTTGTGTCAATGTATGTTCACTTTCTGGTACTTACGATTCGCGGCCGGATGGATGATTGTTTTTGGGGATAATACTTTATCGCTTGATGAAAGTATATGAGAATGAATATAATAATACGAAGATAAATATATTTCCGCTTACTTTTATGAATTACAATTTATTTGGCATAGGGACGGGTGTGAGTAAAGGGCAAACAATTTTTTAGACGATAAATAAGTTGTATTTTAGATTTATTATTATATTTAAATTAACGTAAAAACTAATAAAATAAGCGGTCAGAGTGCGCGATAAATTTTTCGATACTAAAAGATAACTAATAAAAATAACTAATCAAATAAGAATTAATAATAATCATGATGAAAAAAAAGCGCTGAACGTGAGGAACGATCCTGCGCCCCAAAGCCATGAGAACGTTACCAACGGGACGATCCTACCACTTGTGTTAAAAATGCCCTTTCTGGCACTTACGATTGGCGGCCGGATGGATGATCGACTTGTTTTTGGGGATAATGCTTTATCGCCTGATGAAAATATGAGAATTAATATAATAATACGAATATAAATATATTTTCGCTTACTTTTCTGAATTATAATTTATTTGGCACAAGGACGGGTGTGAGTAAAGCGTAAACAATTTTTTAGAAGATAAATAAGTTGTAATTTAGATTTATTATTATATTTAAATTAACGTATAAACTAAAAAAATAAGCGTTGAGAGTGCGCGAGACATTTTTTTGTATACATTAATAACGCAGAGAATCAAGAGCTAAATAAGCATTGAAATCATCTAAAAGCCTCACGCGTGCCGTCGGGTGACGTCACGCGCGAGCCGTGTTCAGATTGCTTTTTCCCTCGAAGCGTTCTGTTCGGCTTGACCGCACATGAACGTGCTCAGCGTCCATGTGTTGGTGTAGCTGCCGAAGGCGCGGTCGGGACAGTTCGACCGCACTCGGCTCTTTCCGAAGTGCCGAGCGTCGCTCGCTCACGGACACGCGCTACTATGATTGTGTGATGGGCGCGTAAGAGACTAGAGAGGGGGTAACTTTACGCGCGATCTGGCTGCACTGCATGAGAGTGCGAGATGGCAGAATGTTCCGAACAGATTTTTCACAGATGACTAATGTTCCAGAGCAGAAGAAAAACGTCAAGCTCTGCATCAGTGAACCCTACAGAGCCCTGAGCTTTGTTCTTTCCAAAAATCTTCGCCACGCATAAGGAAACTAGGTTCGATCATTTGTGAGGTTATGTTACCCTTGTACATGCTCTTACGATAGGTACGCGCACGTATTTGAGCCAGATCGTTGCATCATCGGTTTTTACATTCTACAGATAACGCATAGAGGCTTGTGCGTTTAAAAACCCGGAACCACAATCTTATCGGCGAAATACATGTGATAACAAATCATTTCCAAACTACAAAGGCGATCGCAAAATGACTAACGAACTTGCTATATATTTTATAGGTTATGTTCCCGAATATATTTTACAGGTTATGTTCACACGTAACATCGTTTTCCCACTAGATTACTGGAAGTAAAAACGGCCGCTGTCCCAATATTTAACATCGTAAATCGTAATCGAGTGATTTTATGCACATGTAGAATTATACTCTCCATAGTAGGATCTTTCAGCATTGAAATAGGGATATTCGAACAGGTTTCACAGTAAAACTCTCTATTGACTTCGTCAAATGCTACGTTTTGCGAGACAGTCTAACACAGCAGATGAAAAGTATCAGACAGCCGGAATCTTTCCATCCCTTATCTATAAGATAAAAAAACTGCGATTTATGCATCACACGTCTGAAACTGTACTGATACGTAAATACGAATAGCACGACAAATAAAGTATATCAATATTATATTCTTCCCCCACCTTAAGGAGCTACACCTACCTGAAAGCCCGAAAAAGTAGCCATATTCCGTTTCGTTTTCTGCAAATGATTGGTAAAAAAAAACCATTTTTATTAAACATAAAGTTATATATATTGAGAGCCTTTGAAAAGAATTACCAAATGATACAGAATAACAACCAAAACATAGCGGCTGGCAGATGATGAAATTTCTTTCGCAACGTTTGGCGGTGGTCTCTCTAGCTTAAACGTTCGATCCGCAATCTAAAACCCAAACTCGTTATTCAAGTTAACAATAAAAACGAGTCGTTACAGATCGTCAATTTTTAAAACCATTTCTTTCAGCAGCGTGGCGACAAATTGATACTTGATCATACAAAATCTATGACAAAAGTCGCCATTTTTCGTAACTATTAAAAAATGAAGATCGATTAAAAAACCGTGAGATCGTCATCGACCTTTAAATGTTTCTCATCGTATCTCCCGTAAATGTGAAACCAATCCATCAAGTGGTTCTCGGCATACCATGTCCACCAACTCCGAAAACAGTGTTTCGAGGAAAACGCGTTTAAAGTTTGAAGTACGATACTGCCACCGTTCGCCTGGCCGACTTTTACAAGCTGTAGCTCATTCAATTCTAGGAATACTTCAATGAAATTCTCAGGGAGTATAACTACAAGGTAATACTGTCGAAGAAAGGTATTTTTGGAAACAGCGATTTTCCGACCCGCCTAGGTAGATGTAGCCCTTTAATAAAAGAAAACTGCATTGCCAAAGTCACGAGACTTTATTTTTGCCCTTGGCCGGTAGGTACAACTGTCGACAAACTTGAGTAATGGCTATATCGGAGACAGGAGGAATACCGCCGGGCACACGCTGCATTACCTCCAATGAATATTGATCCCGAATGGTCGTTATGTCATCAAGATCAGGAGTCATGAGCAGATTTATAGCCGGATAAATGACCAATACAAAGATGGCCCCGGCGCTCAGTGCCCATATGGGTGTAGCGACGGCCCAGTACTTCAGAGGCCAATAAGTGAGACCGAGCTTGGAGTGCAAGAATTCATCCGGCACTACCGCCCATGCCAGGTACAGAATGAACAGCATGTTCGATCCGATGTACAGCGCGTAACCGTACACGGATCTGGGTCTGTACGGAGCCGGAGTATGCTCGGACATGTCGATGACAAGGTAAACAGCGACGGAAAACCAGAACTTGCCATGCAACTTTCAATAATGAGTGTAGGTGGGTGCCGGTGGTCCAAATTTTTCAATCGTTTCTGCAACCAGTATGAGGCTGTCAAAGAACGACGTTAAAGCGACGCGAAGTTTGCGGGCTTCCCGACTGGATAATCTCCTGTAACAAATAGATCTTGAACACTCAAAAACTTGCAGAAGCACCAAACGCTTTGAAGCTTTCGACGTAACGTTACGAAATTTTTTTACACTGTCAGTAGACCCTCCTTCACCTCGAGAAGTTTCGAAACGCCGCTTCTTTTGGGTTCACTGTCGACCTTCAATACTTGATACGCTACTTGCGCTTCCCTCGGTGTTGGAAAAGGAACGGACACATTTCTGTGCTATGGATAAGGTTATGTAGGTGGTAATTTACAAAACTCGACAAACGCATACGCGATGAAGGAAAAGCGTCAAAAACGTCGAGAAAAAAAGGATACACACTCAATTCGTCCATCGCAATGATGAGTTACCCGCTAAGCGCATACCATTGTTTGTTTTTGACGAATTCAACGGAGCATCGTGCGAACGAAAAACCACGCGCCTGTCCAGCTGACTTCACGGCAGTAAGCGCTGGCGCGCTCTCGTCGCAGCGCCACGCGTACCGACACATCGGGAACTAGCGCACACAATCGCGTGCCTACAAACGCCGTGCACAATGTTTACCGTGTTTCTTTGAAAGAAAACGAAAAAAGAAACAATACGAAACAGTGAGACTTCTGGCAAAATGGGACGCAGAAAGAGTAAACGGAAGCCCCCGAGTAAAAAAAAGGCTATTATGCCACTCGATACACAATTCAATTGTCCATTTTGCAATCATGAGAAATCATGCGAGGTTAATATGTACGTATGAAAATGACGTTGCCGGTAAACATGGTATTTTGAGGCTATCGACCGTTTGCGAAACTCACGCGGAGTGATTCGGCCAAAATAATTGTTCGCTTTATTTTAGGGATAAATCGAGGAATACGGCGAGGATAACCTGCCGCGTGTGCATGGAAGATTTTCAGACAACTATAAATTTGTTGTCCGAACCTCTGGACGTATACAACGATTGGATAGACGCATGCGAAACTGCCAATTGACGACGGCTGTTCATTTTTCTCTCCAAGGGCCACTCGAATGTTGCCACAGTGTCGCAGGCTGATTTGCTTTTTTTTTTCAACACCCGTGGCATCAAACGTGCAGTGTTATCTGCGAATACGCGATTTGACGAGAAGTCTCATATTAGATTGAAAAACAGACCGAAACGTACTTTGTTCAACTTTCGCAGCAGTTGTTTTCAAAAGTCTCCTGGTACGGACGTTACGTCGGTTGCAAAATTCTGTAAGACCGTGTATCGACCGGTCTTCCGGAACATTCCAAGAGTAAATATTAATTGCAGGAACTCAGTGCAATGATGATTCTGGATTACGCCTATCGAGAAGCATGATAGTTTTTCGTTACTCGTAACGAATGATGCTGTCGAGAATGGGATTTTCCATTGTCTCTTTGGGTGTCAACATCTGCAATATTTTGTCAAGCATGCAGGAACTTTTCGTTGATCGTAATTACATTAAATGTTCAGACATGTATTCCACGACTCGTTTTTTCCATGATAATCGAGAGCATTGTACACACGCTATGTAAAAACAATTTAGTTTTTTGATTGAGAGAAGTTTTAGTTCCTATGTGAAAGGATCTGATGTATCGCCGATAAAAATGGTAATTGTGGCAATTCATTATCTTCAGCTGAATGTTTACTTTCCTAAATCGAAAAATCGAAAATCTTAAGTGCATATCGTATAAATTCGTAAAGAGCGTTGAAAAATTACGCGCGTGACTTCCGCAAAGGAGAAAGTGAAAGGCGCCGATGGCGAAATTGTGAAAAAAAAAACAAAAAAAAAACGGACAATAAAGGCACGAGTTTTGTTTGCCCGGTACAAAAGATCGTGTTTCCTCTTCTTTCTCCAAGTGAATTCCGTCATCTCCGTGAAATTAGTCCTGCGTAATGTCGTCTACCCCGAAAGCAAAAAAAAAAAAGAATTCCGGCATTACCAACGGAAGTACGTAGGAATTACAAAATGGCGTTTGCCTATCGAGTGGTGGGGTACAGTCAGGGTGAAAAGTTCGCGCGGAGCAGGCGTCGAGAGAGCGAGAGGGAGATAGAAAAATGCCGCGATAAGCCAGCTTAGGACGACGCGTGCAAAAGTTTGACGAGAACATTTTGCCCCGAAGATCCGCGCGAGTTTCGTGGAAAGAAAAACAAGAAAAAAAAATCAACAATTCGGTTTTCGATAAGAGAGTCGCGGTAGAATAATTCCTCGTAATTTCGACGAGTGATACGCGGCAACCGAGTTGGCCAGTTATTTCATTGGTAATTTTTGGTAACATAGTAACCACGGGGGAATACGGTGAGCGATTGCCGCGGACCCGAGAGAACAACGACGCTATGGCGTCCATCGAGTGTGTGTGTGTGTCATTATTTTTTATTTCACCCAATTAAAAACGACTAATTAAGATCACTGGAAACGTCGGACGGTTGTACACGCTGAGATTAATGAACGACGAGGCGATCGCACGATATTTCGGCCCGAAAGGTACGTCGTCAATTGCCGTAAATCCTCGCGTGTATATAGATATAAAGAATAAGTGGGAAAACAACAAAAAAAAGAACCGTTCATCCGTAAACACAAACATTCGTGTGTGTCTCTCCTCGCACATCCTTTCTCCTTTTGACAGCTCCCACCCTTTGATTTCCTGTCCGTCTCGAGAGACGCGATAATCCGCGAAATTGAGCAACCTATAGTTCGATCGTATCTTGTCCTCGTATCCGACGATGTCACATCGTCGGATAAAATTCCCACGGATAAAGACGCAAGAATTTCTCACAAATCTCGTATATTCCGTATATACCATCTCTGTGCACCCCGTATGCACCCACTCGTTCTTCTCTCCCGTGCCTTGGTAACTCGCAGTTGGTCCGTGTTTGCTCGTGATTCATACCAATCGCCGAACCTCCCAGATTTTACGATTCGTTCGTCTTTCATAAGCTCGAACGGTCAATGTTCACCAATGTGCGTAAGGGATACTCTTTGCCTACTTAAAATTCGGTGCACAAGCACCAAAAGCGTTTCTTCCGGGCTAACGAGTAATCTCTTCATTGCTACCTGCTAGTCGAGGCCATAAAGCTTGTCTGCAAAGTTAGCTTGTCTCTGCTCGCAGATGACGATACTCGTTTGACGAAACTCGGCAGAATTGTACTTAGAGCTAATGAGAAATTGGCACGACTTGGCGAGATGGTTTTGGCAATTCTTTGCGATGATGTCTTGCAGCGCAAGAATTAAGAGACTAGACTCTTGTTTACATTGGAATTTGTTTGGGCTTGTCCAAAGTTCTGATGATAAGCACGACGTTGAAGTTTGCATCATTAGGATGCAATGATAATTTTTTCTTCGTTTCTCATTTTTCACTTTTTATCATTATCTAAAGCTTTTTTTTTGCAAATTGAGGTTGTAAATTTCTACTAATAATATGTAGAAACGTTTGAGAGATTTTCACGGTCTAAATCGACCAAAAAGATGTTTAGTTATTAAAATGAATTAGTTTTCGTTGTGTCCAGTGTCATAATCATATACGTTTGGCTATTGGTAGAATCCGTGCTGGAGTAGAAAGCAAACATTGTTTGATTTTTAACGAAAGTACATATATGTGAATTAATGTGCCGAACTTTCCTCATTGGAGAAATATAGTTACACGAATTCAGCGATCTCCCGACCCGACTCTTTGCTTTCTCCTGCCCCTTTTTTCGACACGGATGAACGGTGGATCGGGATATCGCACCAATTTTGGGAGACGATTGAGTTAACGATATCAGTAGGGCTTTGTCTCTGGCCGAATACACTGGGTACAATGCACTGGCAATCTTGGGTCAACCACAAAGTATCACGGACGAAATAACGTTGTAGCTGAATTTGTGCTTGGTCTGGTCATAAAAACTCCGATATTATTCTTGTACCCTGACGGAACATGTACAAAGACCGAAGACCGCTTTTTCGTAATTGATTTACGATCTAAAATGATTTGCGAGAAAAGTCCAGTTACAGAATGCCCTGGTAAAGAAAGCCTACATCGATGTTGCAGCGCGAGTTAAACACGGCTCGATATTTTCAAAGTTATTAGCCGACTCGACGAGTGCCCTTATTCCTGTATTAAAACGAATCTATTGTTCGCAGGCATGTCTTTCGCTTGGACCGAAGATCGTTCCTATAAAGAAACAACAATGTGAGTTTTGGGAATCGGGTCGAAGCAAAGAAACGAAAGAGAAAGAGAAAGCGGACAAGATTCTGCAAGTTTGTTAGAAAATTGGAGCGTGTGTTTTATTTGCGAGTTAAAGATTTGGCGTTACGGATTGTTGATAGATGTAACCGAAGTGGCGTACGCTGAATGGCCGTTCGCGAAACATGTCAAACAGTTTAGATAGCTTCTTAACACGAATTGGCGACGTCACCATTGAACGTGTAACAACGCGCGGTATTCCTCGATCGGGCGATCGGAGAGTCGGCCAAATCAAAACACAAAATAATACGACGATCAACGATTTAGGCTCGCAAACAGCCAACGATGATAGCTCGGATTTGTCGAGCGTCGATTCGACGGACGGCGAGCGTGAGAAGAAAATCTCGTCTGTTCAACCGGATGATATTGAAGCGGTGCACTCCGAGGGATCAGGCGATGATATGGATTTGGACGAAACGATAGACACGCAAATTGGCGTAAGAATGGAGTCCGAGAGGCAGCATTCGGAGCCATCCTCGCCGGATGACGATGTCGAGCATGTCAACATTTTGGACACGTTGCCCTTAGAAGGTGAGTATGCGAGGGGAGAAGATTGCTTCAACGATCATTGGGTAATAAGCGCTTCTAATGTCCGGTCCAACAAAGCAAAATTCAACTTTAAGTGGCCTCGGATGAAATATTTTCTCGTTCAATTCTGCAAATTCACTGGACTAGATTGAAAACTACGTGTGAATAGCTATCCTGGGAATCCACAGGGAGTTTCACGAGAAATCGCATGTTCCTCGTGTCTTCTGGTATCTTTCGTTTTTTTTCTTCTGGGAAACGGGCTGGGAAACGGGATATTATGAGGGCCTTTAAAAGAAATTGCCAAAAAAATACAGAAAACATGAGATTTTTTTCGCGTCGTTTGGCGGTGGACACTCGTCAGTTCAAATGGTCCATCTGGAATCTAAAAACCAAACGGGTTATTCAAGCCAACGATAAACACGAGTCGTTGACGATCGTCGATTTTTTTAATCATTTTTTTTTTAACAACGTGGCGACGAAAATTGAGCACTCGAGCTTACAAAATCGACGAAAAAAATCGTCATTTTTACGTAACTATTAAAAAATGAAGATGGATTTTCACAAAGTGAGATCGTCAACGACCTTCAAACATTCTTCATTGTATCTCCTGTAAATTTGGAAACAATCTATCAAGTGGTTCTCGAGCTATCGTGTCCACCGACTTTGACAACAACATTTCGAGAAAAACGCGTTTTGACTATGAAGTATGGTGCTGATACCGCTCGCCGGGCCGATTGTTATAAACTGCAGCTCATTCAATATTAGTAATATTTCACTGGAATATTTAGGGAATATAGCTAAAAGGCGATACCATCGAATAACAAATATTTATGGAAACGTCAATATTTGGGCTTACCTGCGTAGATGTAGCCCATTAAACATCAGGTATATCGTAGAAGAATATCTCCTTCCCGTAGCGATCGATCGTTGCCTGAAAAATGAAAGCCATCCGGCGCAGCCGTTACCGCGAAAAGTTCCGAAAACCTTGACTGAATTTAATCACCGGAATCGCGTGTCAATCCAATCAAGCGCGTCCCCACCGGTCGTTGACTCGATTCGACACAAACCCAATCTTGCCGTCCCGAATGAAAACTAATATATTCTCCCCTTCGCAATTCCGCACGAAATAATCGTCCGAAAAAAAGGAGCTCCGATCGAGGGCCAAGAAGTGACGGAGGCGGACTTGCTGGGGCAGCCGTTGAAGGACGACGACGACAGCGAGAGCATCGAAAATGACAAGTCGGAAAGTATGTCCGGGGGTGAGGAGGACGTGGACGGTAACAAGAGGCGCCTCGATCAGGACGCGGAGACGACGAAGAAGAAACAGAAGAAGGACGAGGGTAACGACGACTCGGAGTGTGAGACGAAGGCGGAAAAGAAATTGGCGAACATGAGGCGAAACATAAGGGAAGTAATGGACGAGACCCAGTTGGACGAGGCTACGCTCTCCGCGCAGAGACAGGAGATGGAGCGTTTGCGTCGTGTGCAGGAACAACAGAGAATAATACGTGAGGTACAGCGTCAGATAGCTATTAATCGACAGAATAACAAAACCCAGACGCGAGTGATAAGTCTACTTCAGGGAAAGCAGAGCGACGGTGGCACATCGATATCTGAAAGTACGTGTACATCTTCGTCGTCGCAGGTACGAGTGCCGAGCGGCCTCATGCTAAAGGTGAACTCTACGTCGGGTGCGGGAACGCAGACGAGCTCGGGACAGCAGGGTGGTCAGATGGCGAGGCGGCCGATCGAAGGTATGCGCTGGCAGAAGGGACGAGGCGGGGTTGGCCAGTCGAGCGCTCACACATCGATATCGCGAGTGCCAAATCGCGGTACACCCCAGAGCATGCTGCAGCAGAGAATCCGTATGATGACACCGTCCGTGAGTATATCCCCGGTTGTACCGAAGAAGGAGCCGATCGATCGTGCCGATTATTATTCGGATTCGGAGCTCTCGGACATGGAGTGCGAGGAGAAGGAGGCGATGATGCACGAGAAGCAGATGCACGCTATGAGAAAGGGCACGTGCGTCACGAAGACGGGAAAGCCGGCGAAGGGCAAGGACGTCGTAACGATATCGAGCTCGAGCGAGAGCTCCGACGACGATTGCATAGTGCTGAGTGATCCCAGCGGTGGCGAGGAAACCGACAACGACGACGATCCCTCGAATTCGGGCATGCACACGAACGATCGTTACAATTTGCCGGACGAGCATGGCCGAGTATTGATAAACGTTGGTCATCCGGAGACCGAGCCGGACGTCTATCTCGCCCCTCAAGTCGCTCGCATCATAAAGCCTCATCAGATTGGCGGCATCAGATTTCTCTTCGACAATATCGTCGAGAGTATCGAGAGGTACAAGACTAGCGCGGGTTTCGGTTGTATACTCGCTCACAGTATGGGCCTCGGTAAGACCCTTCAAGTTGCCAGTTTTTGCGACATTTTTTTTCGTTGCACTACGGCCAAAACGGTGCTGTGCATAATGCCCATAAATACACTACAAAATTGGCTAGCCGAGTTCAACATGTGGCTACCGTACGAGGATCCGTCCGCGGTGAGCAACGACTCTGCGAGCTCGGCCGGCGTCAAGACCGAGCTCGATGCCAAAAACGAGATGAAAGACGAGATCGGCAGTCAGAGTGACATCTCCAATATGTCGAGGCCGATAAGCAACGAATCGGCGCATCGCCTCGGACACGAGGCTATTCCGCACAATCAACATCCGCACATGATGAACGAGGCTAATCCTTACGGTATTCAGCAGTACGACAATCACGGTATGTTGCCGCATTACCCTCAGGATCCCATGATCAACAAAACACCCATGGATCCTGCTGCCCACATGCACGGGAATTATCACACGGGAATGACGATGTACGGAGGCTCAGGACAGTCGTACGATCCGGCAAAGCAGGAAATCCATCATCACGGTATGCCCGGTATGTCGATTGGCCAATCGACGAATTACGGCATGAACAACCAACCACCGAGCGGCCTTTATCCGGGAATGGAAGCTCGCCAGCCTGCCCAAACACCCATGTATCCGGACATGAACAATCGCAATAATCCCGGCCACATGTATCCGGGAATGAGCAATCACGTTACAGCATCATCGGCCATGTATCAAGGCTACGAGAATCCTCAACCTGGCCATCCATACGGCAACTATCCACCGTCGTCGGTACCCCCGCCGCCACCATTGCCGCCCCCGCATATGAATCACGAGATGAAAAAGGAGGAAGCTCCACCGCAAGTGCAAAATGCGGAGATCAACGTACAGCTCAAGTCCGAGGACGACGTGAAGAAAGAAGACCCGGCCTCGACGACGACAACGACGACGACGACGACGCCGACAGCGACGACAACGACGACGACGACGTCGACTGCGACGGACGCCACGACGACGAAGGACGAAACGTTGGACGAGAAGACGACGAAGGATGAAACTCCGGATGAGAAAAAGGCGACGGAGAAGATCGAGACACCCGACAGTGTGGACTCGCCGATAGGAGTGACGCTGAGACCGCGACACTTTCGCCTCCACATTCTCAACGATTCGCACAAAACAATGGCCGCCCGTGCTCGCGTCGTGCAGGACTGGCAGAAGAACGGCGGTGTACTGTTGATCGGCTACGAATTGTACAGACAATTGTCCCTGAAGAAGCCGAACAAAGCCAAGAGAAAGAGAAATCAACCGTTCAAGGACACGGTCGACGTAGAGGAGGAGGACAAGAACAAAGGTCTGCTGGACGATATGCACACTGCCCTCGTTAGTCCCGGCCCCGATTTAGTCATTTGCGACGAGGGTCATAGAATTAAAAATTCTCACGCGAGCATAAGCATGGCGTTGAAACAAATGAAGACACAGCGCAGAATCGTTCTCACCGGTTATCCGTTGCAGAACAATCTCTTGGAGTACTGGTGTATGGTTGACTTCGTGCGACCGAATTATCTCGGCACGAAGAGTGAATTTTGCAACATGTTCGAGCGGCCGATACAGAACGGCCAGTGCATCGACTCGACCCCTCAGGACATAAGACTCATGCGTTATCGCGCCCACGTCCTTCACGCTCTGCTCGAGGGCTTTGTCCAGAGAAGATCGCATTCGGTGCTGCAGATCTCGCTGCCCCGCAAAGAGGAGTACATACTGCTCGTGAGAATGACGCCCCATCAGCGCAAGCTGTACGACACTTTTATGAATCAGGTCGTGAAGACACGCGCGGTACCGAATCCCCTCAAGGCCTTCGCCGTATGTTGCAAAATTTGGAATCATCCGGACATACTTTATCACTTTTTGCGCAAGCGGCAGGCGAACGAGGAGGACGATTTGGATCTGGAGGAGACGATCGGTGAGAAACCGGCGCCCGGTGGGAAACGCGGAAAGCCACGCCAACCGAAGGGCGAGCCGAAGAAGGGCAAAAAAGTCACCGTGACGAATCTCAAGAACAAACCAGCCGCCAGTGTACCACCTACCTCGTCCTCGTCCTCGAGCAACGACAACGTCAACGAGGCCGAGAATCTCACTCACGGCGGAACCAACAAAACCGGCCAGTTCCCATCGAATTATCCGGCACAGATGAACAACGCGGTTTACCCGAACCCCGGACAACAAGGAAATTACGCTCAGGGCTATCAGAATTATCGAGCGAACGAACCAAATAATTATTATCGCAACGACGGCAATCACGGTGAATACAACGAGTTCTACAACAATGCGCAGGCGCAACCGAGATACGGTAATCCGGGCCAATCATTTTCATCGTATACCCAACCGACCACGGGCTACAACGCGACCACGAATTATCAGAATCAACAGCCTTACATCGGCAACGAGCCGGGTAATCCGAGGTTCGCCGGTCCCGCGCCCGCCGCCTCCGTTGACTTCCGGCCGGAAACTGGGCCGAACGGTAATTACGAGACGCCGGGAATGTTCCCGAGGCCTTACGGCTTCGCGGAACCGGGACGCGGCTATACACCGAGCGTGAATCAATCGACGAGTTATCCACAGAACGCAGCTGGGCAACCGGCCAACTTCACATCGGCCATGACGCAACAGCCGTCCAACGTGCCGTTGAACGACTACGCCGGTTACGGCGCGAATCAGTCGCAGAATTATCCAGCGGGCTCGGGCGAGGCGAACAACAGTCAGATGTACGCTCGTCCCGATAATCATCAGATGCAAAATGCTGGCCTCGGCTATCAAGCCAATCAGCAGCAAAGCTCGACCTCCAATGCTCCTCAGCCGAGCAATTACATGCCGAACCAGTCGCAAAATCCTTCGACCCCGGGCGCCGTCCAGAGTCGCGACTTTCCGTCGAACCAGTCGAATTCCGGGGCTATGATGGCTCACAATACGAGTCACGGTTATTCGTCGACGCAGCAAAATACCCCAATGCCGATGCAGAATCAACAGGCCCACGGTTACACGGCGAGTCCGTCGGCGCAGAACCCGAGCCACGGCTACGCGGCCAATCAACAAGGCAGCGCTGGAATGGGCCCGAACAATCAGAGTTACGTTTCCGGTTCGTCGGGTCCGGGAGCTGTACCGGGGCAGACTCCCATACGTGGATATTCGGCGAATCAACAGAGTCAGAATAATCCGGCTGCTGGACAAACGGCTTACGGCACGAGTCAACCGCCCGCGGGTACCATGTCCCAACAGTCAGCGAATCACGGTTATCCCGGTGATCGACAGGATCCAACGCCCCCCACGCAAAATCCGATTCACGGTTATACCGGAAGTCACCTTGGAGCGCCCGCCCAAACGACCAACCCGAGCGCCTCGTATTCGGCCAATTCGACGAATCAACCGTCCGCCCAGGCTGCGAATTACTCGCCGAGTCAGCAAACGGCCTCGCAGTCACAGTTGCATCGATATTCATCGAATCAACAGGCACAGACACCCGCCATGTCGCAGAATCAACCGCTCGGCTATACAGCCTCGCAGAATCCATCCGCTCCTATGAATCCGGTAGAACAGATGCAGAATTACACCTCCGCCCCGGGTGGAACGAATCACGAGTATCCTATCGAACGTCAAGGACGCATTCCAACGCCCAATCCCAATGCCAATTACATGGCGAATCCGCACTCGACCAATCAGGCGCAAGGCTCGATGGGAAATTACCCGACTGACGGTGGTAATCCGAACTCCACGGGACAGTACAACAAAAATCCCGATGATCCCTATTGGCAGAGAAATTATTCGCAATCCGCTCGTCAAGAGCAGTGCCCCAATCAAGAACAATACTTTCGCGAGCCTGCTTCCAATCGTTTTCAGAACAATTACTATCCCGGACAAAATTACGGCAATCCGGGCTCGTACGAGGGTTATTCCGGTAATCCGAATCCCGAAGATACGAAGAATCCTCAAGGTGGAGTCATGCCGCGTGCACAGACGCAGGCAACTTACGACAAGAGCTCCAAAGACGCGACATCCGGTGTGGCCGTGCAGAACCAACCGTTGCCGCAAACTAACCCCGCTACGGCTACGGGCTACAACGGCAACGAGGGACACTGCACGAACATGCCTAGGGCCCCACAAAACGTTGGAACCTGCCAAATTGCCAACACGAGCGTCGGACAGATCGACGCGATCAATAAGGACGACGACAAGGAGGACCTCCCGGACAAGGATAAAGATGACAAGTCCGACGATGAGATTATGGCCAAAGACGACGAAAAGGACTTCAAGTATTCGCCAGGCTCGAAGGAGGAGCCTGGAATACCGTACGATTGGGTAGGTAGAAGCCACTATTAATTCGGCACACGTTGACTCAGACTCAAGACGGAGGAACGCACGAGCCTGGCCCATATTTGACGTGTACTCTTTGCTCGTGAGCAATACACGCGCCTTTTGTTTAAATTGTCGATAATTACCTACACGGTATCTTGCGGAACTTATCTCAGCTATTTTTTTCTCTTACATAATTCAATCGTTCGAGTGCTACCTTTAATGAAGTGATTGGGTTCAGTGCTGTATAAGGAAATTCGTTCAGTTCCATTCTGAACCGCCCATGAAATATGCCCCTCCAGGCATGAAAATATCTTAAGGGTTTAGGCTACTGTGACGAACGGAAAAACAGATATTTGAAGAAAAAAGATTTTGAAGGAATAAATAAGACGATGGAAAAATCGTTTGGATATTTATTTATATATACATTGACAAAGTTGTGTATCAAATTTCATGAAAAATACTAATGATTATAGAAGTTACAAGCAATCTCGTGAAGGACCTTTGAACGTGAGGGTTGATTATGGCCACCCGGTTGATCTGAGACAAAATAAACGAGTTGTTTTTTAAAATAGAGGCTAGGACTGGACCGAGCTTTTTTTTCTTATCGTGTTTGAATCGTTAAAAGAAGGTTTAAAATGTTTTTCTTGGATTTTTCGAGGGAAAATGACATTATTGTTAATAACTAACGTAGCAAGATGTTAAGAAAAAAAACGTCTGTCAAGACTAAACTACTATTACACGGAATAAGTTTACCAAATTTCAAGCCATGCCTTTCATTAGATCTCTAGAAATCGTGTACACCGTTAAAAAAAAACAGACGCGAGAAAAACGCGTTTAAAGTTTTACCAGCATTTTTATCGTTGTAATCATAAATTTATCTTCAATCTGCGATTTCGATTTGTGTTGCCTCAAGCGACTATAGATTGTTCTGAATTGTTACAATAGCCTAACGCCTGAAGTTACTATTCCAGTGTGACTAGCTTGAAAATGGCTGTCGTGAGTTTTTTTTTTTTTATCGATTTCGGTAATCAGTCCGAATTTTTAATCGTTTATTCAAATAGCGTATGTTGCACATCAAAATATTTTTAAATGTTTTAGTTTTATTTTTTATATAATTTTGCCACCGCAAAATGATGCCTAAAAAAGTAGCGTCACACGGTGGAAAGCCTTGCTCCTCCAAAAGTTGTCTGAAATAAGAAAAACCAAAAAGATTATTAATCAGTATGAAAAACTGTAGAGGCGTATGGAGGATTTTTTTTGTCGATGAAAATCAACAAAATGGTGACCGTTTCAAAATTAAATGTCAAATTGGGCCTTTTTTCGACCGTTTTTCGTTGAAAAAAATGTGAAGTTTTCAAATATAAGCGAACGCTTCCATACGACGTTAAGGAATGGCGTGAAGAATGATGTGGCAACATTTCCACCATTCTACACTTTCACTGTTTAAAAAACGACGTTTTGGGAAAAACGCGTCCGTCCGCGCCAGGTCTCACGCAGCTGGTCAAATGCCTTTTTCTAAGAAAGGCTGCAGCGACCGGAATAATTCGAATTTCGCGACCAAAATTCAACAGCATGTTTATGAAAGACCATTTTTTTGGATAATGAAGAAAAAAAGGATTTTTAAAAGATTTTACACTGGAATGGTCCTTTGAAGAGCGTGATGAGATTTCAAAAAAAGTAGTAAAAATTGTTCACGTTTGGCTGTGCTCACAGAATATGCCTTTTTCGCCGTCAAGAATGGCGCTATTTCTCATATTCAGTTACGATTGCGCCACAATTGTTAGACGCAAATAAAAGAACATGGTTGAACGAGTATTGAAATGTTTTCAGGCGACGGATCTCATGAAGGGTTACGTTCCCGGCCTGATCGACGCGTCAGGCAAAATGACGTTATTCTTTTGCATACTCGAGGAAGCTGTCCGTCTCGGCGATCGAGTTCTCGCGTTCTCGCAATCCCTGTTCACGTTGAATCTCATCGAGGATTTCTTAGCGAGAAACAATTTGAAGTATCCGGACGGTCAGACGGACGCTTGGGTGAAGAACATAAATTATTATAGATTAGACGGTAGTACGAGCGCGTTGGAGAGAGAAAAGTTGATAAACGAGTTCAACGCGAATCCAAAGATACATCTGTTTTTGGTGTCGACGAGAGCTGGTTCGTTGGGTATCAATCTCGTCGGCGCAAATCGGGCAATTGTCTTCGACGCCTCGTGGAATCCCTGCCACGACACACAGGCTGTATGTCGGGTGTACAGATACGGCCAGCAGAAGCCGTGCTTCGTTTATCGTCTCGTAACTGACAATTGCCTCGAGCGTAAGATCTACGACAGGCAGATAAGTAAGCAGGGAATGGCTGATCGCGTGGTCGACCAGTGTAATCCGGACGCGCATCTTTCGCTCAAAGAAGCGACCACGCTTTCGTGGGACTGGGAGGAGGACAGCCAGGTGCAGGATTTCTCCCAAACAAAGGACAATTACACGGACGAAGTGATGCACGTGGTTCTGGAGCGTCACTCCTCGTTGTTGACGAAACAGCCGTTTCATCACGAGAGTCTTCTCGTCGATCGCAAGGACAAGAAGCTCAGTCAAGCCGAGAAACGTTTGGCCAGGAGGGGTTACGAGCTTGAAAAAATGGCGGCCAATTCCTCGCGACCGAGTTACAGTTACGTTCCCGGCAACACGGCTACTCGAGGTAAGAATCCTCCGTTGCCGTAACGATCAATTTCACCACCTTCCTGTCGAACGGGACAATTTACTTTTTCGTTCGTTTGAACTTTCAGCAGGTGGCCTACAGATCCGAGCGATAAGAAGCGGCGAGACGGGAACGCCTCAAAAGCCCGTGGCCTCGGTGAGGCCGATGCAGCAACGCGGTGCCGAGAATTTGGGCACCCGTGGCATAGTCGGAAGCAGATGGATACCTGCCGAAGTATGGCAGAGACAGGGAATGAGCGCTCAAGAAATGACTCTTCCCTTGGACGTTGTTATACCGACCAATTCACCGGACAAGGGCAGCATCGTCCTCAAAGCCGGACAGAGAGTAATGGTCCTCAAGAGTCCTAAGGGCATTTACATGCAGCTCGAGTCTGGCAAAATAATAGCCATACGTACGGCTCTCAAGCTCAATCAGCAGAAACGCGAAGAGGAGCCGAAGAAAGGTTAATTTCCATAAAATTGAATCGATCTTTCGATAATTCAGTCTCGATACTCCGATACATTTTTTCAATCGCGTTATCATCCTACGCAATTCTCGTTATTGCAGAACGAGTTTGCCAGGAAAGCATCGTTACACGCGTCATTGAATAAGCACAAAATTTTCAGGCGTTTCGGCGGTAGCGCAGAGACCGACTAAGCCCGAGGTGAGCTTTCCGCTGCGGAATAATTCCGCCATATCGATAATACCGAAAGCGACGTCGGTGACATCGCCGGGTGGTACGAGGCCGCTGTCGAGGCCCGGTAGCGTTCCCGCGTGCAAGCCATTCGCCGAGAAGGATACCGCCAAGATCGCTAAACCCGTGACGACGGGGGCTGCTAAGCCGCGTATCAGTAACATAACGACACTCACGAATCAGGTTTCGTTGCAGCGAATCGGCAAAATGAAACAGGAGCTTCAGCAGCAGCAACAGCAGCAGCAACAACAGCAACAACAGCAGCAGCAGCAGCAGCAGCAGCTTGAACATTCGTCCGTTGGTGAGAATTCAAATTCTTCGGACAGCCAATTGAGAACGGATCAGCGGGTCGAGGAAGTCCGTCTCGAGGACGTTGTCGCCGAGGCAAGTTCCAATCCAGAGTACAGTCCTACAAACTCTAATCGTCATTCGAATAATGAAGTCGATAATTCGCTGCAGAAGCACGACAATGAGAAATCCCAGGGCTATCCGGACGAGGTTGCGAGCAACGCTCAGGAGAACGCGTCGACGGCGGAGAGCGTCGCGACGCGAGACTCCAAGGAAAGCACCAAGTCCGAGCACTTAAATTACGGGCGTGGCTTCGTCGAGCAAACGGAAAAGCGCGACGGTCGGAGCGACGAGATCGTCATCGAGGACGCGACATCCTCGTCTTCGTCGTCGGGTACGATGAAAATGTCGTCCGTTGCAGCTCCCGGCGCCATGATTCAACAGCAACACACGCAGTCGCAGTTGCATCAACCTCAGCCTTTACAGCCGCACGGCCACAGAGCCGTCAACGTGTCGGCGAAAAACACGGTTGAACCTGCCCATCCGGCCAGCAACGCAACTTCGTCCCTACCTACGAATTCCGTGCTCGCGAAGGAACGCGAGACACGAGTTCAAGAATTGCCACAGGTCGATCCTCACGCTCTTCCGCAAGGCTATCCGTACGCTCAATATCCGCGATACTACGATTACGCGGATCCGAGGGCGCGATCGCTGCCGAGCCCTTACGGAACGTATTTTCCCGGCGTACCGCCGCACACGACGAATCCACGGGTCAACGCGGATACGGTGAAAGCCGCCACGCAATCCGAACACAATCCAAAGGTCATGGACGACAGAACGATAATGAGCGGTACGAGCGGTTATTCACAGTCGACGAGCGGCACGCCGACGAAATTGCCCCACGAAAACGACACTAAGAACACGGAAACAGCGACGACCGGTTTATCGGCGACGACGAATCCGACCAGGGACGATACTCACGTACCTACTGCATTTAGTCATCCGGCTAGTAGTCGGTATCCCGGCTCTTATCCGCCCACGCCCTACGATCCGTACGCGCAGCATTATCCACCCGCTCCGGCATCCTCCGCGGCTTATCCACCCAGTGGTGAGTTTTATTACTTTGCATAAAAAGCAGCGAGAAAGTGAGAGAGAGAGAGAGAGAGAGAGAGAGAGAGAGAGAGAGAGAGAGAGAGAGAGAGAGAGAGAGAGAGAGAGAGAGAGATTGTTCGAATATGTAGTCTCGTGCCCTGGTAATGTCTTGGAGCAAAATGGGAGAGTGAGAAATCGTCGAGGCGTATGTTTTCGGCGACAAAACGCCGACCGCTCAAGGATATCCCTGCGCCGTATACCCGTATAACATTCACCTTGTACGAGCGAGCACACACCCGCATTTTGTCAAAATTATCAGCAATTACCTACACGGCACCTTTCGGAATTTTTCGCATCTTTTTTTTCCACGGAATACTCGAAAAAAATGCGCCGTTCCAGCACGGCTAGAAGCTCATTCTCTTCGATTTGCGATTGGTTGAACCGAAAGATCAGTTCCCTGTTTCGAATACAGTTTTTTCTGTTGTAAAGGAATTTGTAGGCTACTTTTTGAAATGGCCAATATCGTTGAGCCACCTTCCACTTGCAGTTGGACGTCGACTGTGAACATTTGGTCGCGCCGTTCTTGAGAAAAGTTCCGAAAATCTTCCGTGGAATTCGTTACCGGCGGAGTGGTCTGTCATTTCGCGCTAAATTCACGGCAATTCGTGTCGGGCGAGGAGAATAGTTCACCTATCTATATTAGACGTCAAAGTGCGCAGATGAATGCGTGTTTATTTTTCACTCGAGAAAAAAAAACAGCACAATGCATGAACTCGGGTCGACGCAACTATTTTTCGCACTCGGAGTCGCAGTCTGAACGACGATTTTGTTTTGTTTACGAATCATAGACGACGCGCGGTTTTTTAAGCTTTATTTGTAGAGAAATTGAGACGCCAGACACTGCTCGACAGGAATGTTACAGCGTGAAATCATTTGTTTAAAAGTTACGACGTTTATATAAGGAGGCAAATGCAAAATTTTGGGGAAAAAGTGCTGGTTAAAAAAAAAAGTTTGTCCGTTTTTTGAAGAAAGCAGTTAGAGCTATCGATGAAAGAATATATCTGTTTCATTCGTTCAAATATGTTGAATTTCCGCTTAGTCGAACCCATTATTCGACGTGTATGCCTTGTTTGCCATTGCGGTAGGGGATCACCAAAAGTTTTTCCTTCAACTGCCCCCAGTCCACCAGACCAGGGTGCGACGTAGGGATAACGATTATTCCGCTTTATAAACTGTTTTGAAGAGGTAGGATAAAGAACTGCAAATTGTTTCAATTGCGAGGACGAATTTGATGATCGGACGCGTGGCAATGATTCTTTGGTCATAACTCTCAAGGTTTCTCGTCGCCAGAGTGCGAACTTATCGTCTCCAGCAAAAATTCGCCCGGGAAGCCAAGGAAAAAATCCGCCTGACAATTATTTCACAATCGAACAATTCGTCCTCCATTGGCATTGATTTGCAGTTAACTCGAAGAAGAATAAAAACGAAAATGAAATAAAACTCTCGGTGCTCGTACGGACGTTGGGCTTTTATTATCCTTGGGTGTCGCAAAGTATCCATTAATTGTCGACAAATATTTGTGAATATAGGAGCGCCTGGTTACGCGGCTTACGGTGGACCGAGCTACAACACGGACTACGCGCGTATGTACTCGGCGTTCCACGGACCACCACCGGCAGCGGATCCGTACATGCATCGGGCTTACGCGCCGTCCTCGACCCATCCGACGAATTATTATCCACCGTTTCCCCATCCACCGCCGCCGCCCTATCCGAATTACTCCTTCCTCCCGCCCTATCCGAATCCCAATATGCCCGGTGAGCCACAGCCGCCGACTCAGTAAAGCCTCGTCTACGAACAGTCGGGTACACAATACGAAAGTCGAGAAGGCAGGAAATCACTGATTATCGAATGGGATCGAATCGTGGTACAGCCCAAGGGGTCGCGAAAAGTGCCCCGCCGAGATTCCTCAAAGGATACAGGAAAGCCAACGGATGCAGAATACGAGGATGAGGAAGCCGACGAGGAATGATAGACTGAAGATTGCCCGACACATTCTTTGTAAATGATTATCATAGTGCTGTGGGAGGATGTGATTTCGTCGCAGTGGACTGTTTCGACGAGACTGCAAACGCTTGACCGGACAGCGTTGAAAAAAAAAACACTGTTTACGTAAGACGAAAACGGATAATGGCGCTCACCGCGTAATTCCGAATTGTGCAGAGTGTCCGAAAGTGTTCCGATACAGACACTTAACGCGGAGGCGGTGGTGCCTCAATGAGCCGTGACTGGCGTAGAAATTCATTATCATTCGTGGACGGAAAGGATTGCAATTTATCACGAAGCCAAGAATTGCGAAAATTGTCCGATAGCCTGCGTCTTTCGGTTCGTCGCGATTAGTTTTTTCATCGTTGTTTATTAATGCGTTCCTTCCCGTCGACGGGCGGGATCGCGAAAATTCTCAAGCTCAACGATGTAAATTGTCCGTGCGGAGATTCGATCGAGTCGCTGTCGACGAGTTGTCGAGCGACGCTCGGTGGACGCTCCTCACGGAAAAGAATACGAAAGAGGCATGAGGGGAAGAGGGAAAATATGATGTTGGAGCTTGCGTCGTTAGAGGGCAACGAATATTTTTTCTCTAATTTTCCATGTCTCATTTTTATCACTACCCAAAGTGGTTTTTTTTTGCAAATTGTGGTCGTAAATCTCTAACAAGAACATGTAGAAACATTTGAACGTTTTTTACAGCCTGAATCGGCAAAAAATCGGCCAAATCTTCGCAACTAGGGAGAATGAATTTTGGTTGCATCCCAACGATGCAAACTTCGATCGTTTGAATGAATCCTTTCCCACTTACATACCGCACAAGTACATGACACGAAACGTCATTTTTATACGTTTTTTTTCCCGTAGAAATCGAGTTTGAAGAGAAAGAACAAAGACGTTGCGTAAACACGATACTCAATTCCAATGGGCTTTATCGGCGATCTTTTGCGTCTTATCACGAGGTCATTTTTTCACAACAAAAGCCTACGATCGGCGATGTAAAGTTTTTCCTACTTTTTTTTATCTCTCTGTTGCTATTTTTTAAAATACAGTTATTCTTAGGTGGCGCGCGCTTGAGAAAAGAAAAATTAGACGTCTCGATTTTGCCGAACGAAAATCGCATTGAAAATGCCAAGTACGAGATTTTGATGTTTTTTTTTGTCCTAATCACGTTTAAATGTTTTTTTTTCGACCGTGTTGAATATTACAAAGGTCACTGTGGGGAGTTTAAGAAAATTATCGTATTACTCCGAGAATCTTTTTCCACATTTTGGTGTTGGGCTCTCAACGATACTTTGCGATCGTGTAAACATTTCTGGCGTACGCGCGAAACGGATTTTGTTCGCGTTTTTCTTTTTCCAAGCGTGCCGACTACCCTCGAGCTTATCAGAATCAACGTCAAAGGTCGGCTACATTTGAGGTCGAATGTAGGGTAAAAAAGGATCTTGCTTGGATTGCCATCAATACGTTAGAGTGCAAATTTGATGAAACCTCTTTTGCATCTATCATTATCTTCGTCTGATGTTCGCGAATCAGAAATTGAGTTCGGTGAGAATTTCGAGTAGTCGCTGCAAGAACAAAGTGTGAAAAAAGTCCAGGGTTCCTGAGCAGACTGGAAATGGTATTGATCGATCAATTCAGAACAAATTTCGTTTCACTTTGAGTTGATGTTTATTATTCTTTTTTAAATTTTATTTTTAAGTATAAAATAGCTTTGTGATTTTTTTAAGGCTCTATGATTTTTCCAACCATCTTTTCGTCTTTTCTCGGCTCAAGTTATTCCGAGCTTCGACAGCGAGCAATTGAATAGAAGCATTGCCGCAAAGTACAATAGAACATAAAATTGGAACAGAATATTTGTTTCTTTTTCTCAATCAATGAAAATGTCGATCGAACTTCCGCTCAGGAGTTCAGCAAACGTATATCCGTGAAGTAATTTCCTCGAGACCTCGAAAACAATGCCTGCACCGTTTTACTATATACGTTAAAGTGCAATAATATATTTAAGAACGATCGGAGCAAGGTGATCCTTTGCGTTTTTTTTTTCGTTAATTTTTTTTATACGTATACAGCCCAATTATTCTCGAGGGGCCGAGAACTTTATCGAAAGAGTTAATAAAGAGAAGAACAGAAAAGGCCGACTTTGTATCGTCGATTCGAGGCTGCCCTTGAAGGTCCCTCTCGCCCCGAGTAATCGCGCCAATCGCGGAGCTCCGAACAATATTATTTTGTACAGCAAAACTGTGAGCTGAGAATCTCGAAAGCGTTTGCCCCGCGAATTCGTGGCGTCGCGACCGTTGAAATTGCGAAATAAACGAAAACGTAGAGATTGCGACATCGAAGAAAAATCCTACCATCAATGCGTTACATTATTGAATATAAAGGAAAAAAAAAAGTATCAGTCGAGTTTACGCGTTACGTTCTTCACCGTTCGAAATTTTATTCAGCCTCTCGCTGTTTCGCGTCGCGATTTGTTCTCCAACGTGTGCAGAGAATGAAACGTGAATATCCGATCGAGTGTGGCATTAACGTTTTTACATGCATTATACGTACAGTATTCGCTCGAAACATTTAGCAGCCAGTACACGGTTTACAGCGTCCTTAGCAAGTTGTAAATTACTACGTATTATTTACCGAACGTTGCGGATTTCTTAAAGAAAAAATCATGAAAAATAAAAGCAAGAAAAACATTAAACAAATAATTGATAACGATAACAATAAATAGGTAATCTGACATTAGGTACGTAGGATTGTTGTTAACTAGGTATGCCCGACGATTAAATAAATATATTCGGACGTAGGTAACGAAATGGGGAGTGCTCGGATGATCGATTGGCGGCTCTTCATTATCAGTACTGTGATATTTCGTCATAGTCTCGCGAACTCCTCTCAAAACGTTCGATCGTACAAGAAACAAAATTAAAACCAAAATTCAATTATTTTCTTTCCCCTTGAAACGTCACCACTTTTGTTCTCCTTCTCTCTTGATCGGTCAACTTTTCGAGTTTCCAAATCACGAAAGTGTTCTGTGCTCGTCGGTGAATCGGCGAAGAAAATAATCAGAATCGCAAATTCCTTTGGTGTGAAACTTTGAGGCACGGATCCGAGATGTTTGATAATTTTTCGAAATTCTAATGCCGAGCCTGCCGAATAACATCCCGGCGCTCCCTGAGAATATTATATAGACGAATTATTACGTAGCGCAGATGAGAAGCCGAGACGAAGGAAAACGTTGACGAAGGAGAGTGAAGAGGCAAAGAAGATATACAACCATTCACGTTGGGTGTAACGCTATTATTGTGCGCACCGGCGAAAGGCTTTTTGGTGATATCGTTTCGCGAGAGAGATGTGAAAATTGTACGGATGGCTTGGTGAAATCGACTCGCGATTTGTTGTGTGAAACGGGAGAACGGATTCTTGTAGATTCTAAGTGTACAGGTATTAGGACAACGATGATATAGCGCTTAACGAGACATCTTGTATCTTTTGTTTTATTCTCGACGATACGATCCAACGGGAGCGCGAGCCTTCGGCCAGGCACGTACATATAAATACAATCACACACACACACACCACACACACACACACACACACACACACACACACACACACACGCGCGCGCGCGCACGCGCACACACACACACACACACACACACACACACACACACACACACACGCACACACCCATGTAAATGTATATATATATGTGTGTGCATTATCGATCGATATATGACTTTGTCTCCGTTAGAGCTTTTTTCTTTGCCATTTACATATTTGTAAATACCCATTATTTACATTTCATACTTTATTTATTATGGTATATTAATGCAAATAAACGGCTTCTTACGTCAGAGTATCGTTCTAAAGTAATATCAATTGTTTAGATCGACGAGATCGTTTTTTCTTCTTTTTTTTATCGTATCATTGTTATACAGAGAAATCAAAGCTCATATATATTCTTGTTTCTGAGTCTTGTTCACTTGACCCTCCGGCCCCCTCCTCCTCCTTTATATCTAGCCCGCCCCCTTGTCGCAGAAGACCAAGTCGTTTTGCATCGAGAAATTGATAAACAATGAGAATACAAAAGCGACGAAATAAAGATGAAATATATACGAAAAAAAACACCCGTGCATGTAAATGCTTAGTGTAAGAAATTGTCAATGGATGTCAAGACCATAGGGCTGTAATTAAACGGGACTTCCCAACTACGAGATTTTGAAAAATTGCCGTGTTTCGTGCGTTGTCGTTTCCTTTCCCTGCTTATCGGCGCGCGCGGGCGTTTCGTACGCTTGGTATATGAGAAAGTTGGCTGTACATGTACATTCGATTGGGAGTTATTGGAAGGATGTTGCCTGCTTTTCTTTTACTGCATGGAGGTGTTTATTTGCGCCGTGCGTTTCTTTCGTTCTTCGAATAATGGCTTATTCAACTATGAGTCATTCCATACTGACATCGAGGGGTTAGGTTACTGTGTATAAGGCAACAAGATGGTCGAAAAATCGTTTTGGCATTTATTTGTATGTACATTTAAAAAAAGTTGTGTACGGCGTGACGTAGCGTCGGCGGGATGAATCTGAAAAAAAACCAACGAACATTTTTCTTTCACTCACACATACGCAGAATATGAACGAAGAAAACGTGATAAATGTTGAAAATTGATAAAATGGTGCGCTTTCGAAAAAAAATAATGAATTTTTCGAAAAAGTGGCTACATTTTGCAATAAAAAATTGCTTTTTTTTTAAATTTTCAAAAAAAGTTCGGGTCATGTTTTAGGCACTGAGGTTAGAGAGATTTATACTAAATTTCATCAGAATCGGTCGATTAGATTTTTAGCTTAGTTCATCCCAGTTTTGAAAATTCAATTTAGAAGACCGTGCCATACTTCCGCCATTTTTAACGCTTATTTAAAAAAAAATACCTCACAGCCATAAACAATAATAAAACACACTAAGTCTCAAAAACGATGAGGAAATTCTGCCTTTTGAAGAAAAAAAATCATGAAAAACAATAAAAATTCCTCGCCTAAAGGTATCACCCCCTTAAAGCTTCATTAGTAGTTTTATCGTTGTATTCACAAGTTTATCTACAATCTGCGATTCCTGCACCATATTTGGGCTTTCCTTTTCAATTTGAGTTGCATCAAGCGATGAACGAGAGTTTTGAAGTGTTTATAGTAGCCTGACCCCTTAAACAGATGTTCGCGTGTTTGAATGAGCGTTATGAAAAAATAATTCGCTTTTTTTCGAGAATCGCAGATCGGATTGTTCCTCGAATTGAATTTCTCGATGATAAGCTCGAATAAGTTCCCAGGCAGCAATTGCCAAATGCTTGTCCAGAAATTGTCTGAATGGTCCTCTTGAAAATTCCCCACAAGTTATGTGTCCGACGGTTATCTTCGATAGATGTCAACTTGAAGATAACTTCCGGGTGGACATTCAGTCCCTGTTTCGCTGATATTGGGCCCAACTTTTTAAAAATTACGTACCACTCAACCCAAATCACGATTGTGGCAAAACTTCCGCGTGACGTTGCAAAAGGATTCCCGACCAGCAGTTTTCTAAAAGTTGTCTGAAAGACAGCCGAATGGGTACAAAATGCAAAAGATAATTTTGGACAAATGATAACTTATAGGTAACTTTCGAGCGGATCTATTTCGTACCTATTTACACGATTTCTGGACAATTTTTCGGAAATTGCTATCCTGGGTTCCTATAAAATTTGTCTATTCGAACAAATGGATGAAATTATTTCTATTCGTTCGTCCTAATGGATAGGCCAAGTTCAGTCTTCGTCGTAATAAAAAACAACGACATTAAGACCGACGCATTTGAAAATCAGTTTTACGAGCCTTTTTGCGCTAACAAGTCACGTGGTACAGCCTTTGAGTTACAAATATAGCGGCGTATTTCATGCAATAAATATTACCGATCGAAGAATATATACAATTTAAATTCCCATTAGCGAAACGGTTGAGGAAAATC
Source organism: Ophion costatus (assembly GCA_951751655.1). Taxonomy (NCBI): domain Eukaryota; kingdom Metazoa; phylum Arthropoda; class Insecta; order Hymenoptera; family Ichneumonidae; genus Ophion; species Ophion costatus. The sequence goes on along the minus strand of OX632359.1, from coordinate 38,965,289 downwards.
AACCATTTCGCTACGTTGCAACTGCCAGAATACTATCGTGGACATAATTCAGAAAAAACGTCTAGTTTTTCTCGAATTTCATCACGGCGGCGCCTCCAAAGACCACATGTATGCGATTAGCGACTGAAAAACTCCATATCCGGTTGATATTGTATCGGAAGGTATGCACGTCAGTTTTCCACGATCTCTCGTGACGCGCGAATCCTATATATATGGGGAGTTCTCGCGAATGCGTTTTTTAGCGTTCACCATTCGATACGGTCGTGCTCTGGTGGAACAATCGTCCGTTCACACCCCCGTAAAATATCCCATTTTTTCCGTGCGCTCGCGAAATTTCGTGTCCAGTTTTAGGTTATCCGGTATCGAGAACTGGGGCACTGCAAAGAAGCACAGAAAAGTCAAGTTGCAATTGAAATTGGACATGACGGATCCAAAGATCGAGGAAACTCTCGCTCCGTTGCGGGCGAGAGTCAAGGAACAGGTAATCCCCAACCATATGGCTACCCTTTCGCTTCTCGATCTTCCTAACCTCACTTTTACGATTAGAACGGGAAACACGCTTTCGCTGCATGTGACAGCCGATTGTCACGAGCTGTTATTTTCTTTATTTCGCAATTCCACTCGAATTCGGTTTGATTTTGAATCGAGAAAAATATGAATGCCTTTTGTTTACGGCGATGCCTAAGAACTGACGAGTTCTCCTGACATTTATCGAAAAAAATTCTCGACCCAGAATTGAAAATTATGAGGTTGAAGATTGCACCGTTGGAATGCAACGAAAATTAATATTTGTGAATTCCTTTTATTTCATTTGGTAAATTTCGTCTATAGAAGTCGTTCAACCATTTTTGAACATATTTGTTTAGAAATCTACAATATAAATATATTTAAAAAATCTATAATAAAAAAAAATATAGAAAATAAAATGTGAAAAAGAATGTGTTTCAGCTATGCAAATTTCAACATCATCGAAAATTATTGGTAGAAAGTAAATTAACGACAGGTTTCATTTATTCTTATCAAATGTCGAAGCAATTGTTCAATGTTGATACAACTGAGGAAACACTGACGTGACAATCGAATGCATTTTAATTGAAAAAAATTAATTATGATTTCATTATTAATGTACGTTTGTGAAAATTAAAAAACCTGCCAAAAAATCCAATTTCATTTTATATTGTGTTAGCTTGCCCATATAATTAAAGTGGATTGGAAAAAACATAATAAAATAAAATAAATAAGATGTAAAAGTAAACTAAAATAAATATGTAAATTAGAATTGAAATATAAATGAAAATAGAAATATAAATTAAAGTATAAAATAAAAATATCGTTGTAGACTTTACTTTCAAACATACACGTGGCCTTCTCAGTCACATTCTCTTTTCCTTTCCATTTGTTATTACCAATTATATACGTGTTTCTCTTTTCGTAACATTTTATATACCAATATTTCCTTCTTAAATCGACATTTGTCGATGTTTAATGGAAATAGTTTAATGGAATAAACCAGAATGGAATTTACTGTTTAATCTTTTTTTTAAAGACTGCACTGGTAAGGAATAAGACTTTAGTGGTCTTATTCCTTACCAGTATCTCCAATTATTGTGTTCGTTCTTCCCCCCCTTTTGTGTTCTCATCTTGTTGCACTTTTTCTAGTTTTTCCACTACTTCCGCTCCAATTTTCGCCTCTGCCGCTTCGCAGCCACAAATGTGTTCCAAGCTCTCCTCTTCCCTATACATCTGGCAGCTATTGTTCCATATCCCTTATTACCTTTTTTCCCTACATCCTGCACCTTATCCTTGCCCATAATTCCTTCGTTTCCCCACTGAATTCCTTTATTTCCCAGAATTTTTCCATTTCTGCGTTTCCTTTTCCGCTCCTGTACTCTACGCCGTACGTCGATCTGCCAATACTGTATCGGTCATTCTGGATTTCTTGTTTTATATTGGTTTTTATATCCCTCTGAACTTTTTGCTCCATATTCCTCCCATATTGTCGCTTCTTATTGCCCGCCATATGTCTCCTCCCACTTCCCGCATTGCTTTCGCAAGGTCCTCTCGTAATTTTGACGCGGCGTCATTGATAATTCCTCTTACTTCTTCAAGTCACACCACTTCTGTCTTTGTTATTTCTATCAGGTACAAAATGAAAATACAAAAAAAAAACATTGCTACCAAAAAAATTCAATATTCCGCAGCAAGAACATCGCTCCAATATGGGCTTCAAGTTTGCATAGTTGGACAGCGACAAAAATTCTTTCGGATTTCTCATTTTCATTAGTATCGGAAATCACATTTTGCAGATTTCTTGTAGATCGCTAAATAAGAATCCTCAGAAATATTGGCGTGTTTTCCGCAGCCAAATCTGCCAAAAGAAATGTGCGAAATGAGAAAATAATTAATTTCCGTTGCTGCTACGAAGAGATAACGGTACAAATAATTTTGCAGGGCGATCTCGTGCGAAAGCTCAAGACGGATGGAGCTCCGGAGTTGGACGTGAAGAAAGCGGTGGCCGAGCTGAAGATCCGCAAGAAGTTATTGGAGGACAAAGAATTGTCGCTGGTGCCGGATAGCGCGACGTTCGATCGTTCCAGAATGGAGGATCTGCTGAAGCGTCGTTTCTTCTACGACCAATCGTTCGCCATTTACGGCGGTATAACGGGTCAGTACGACTTTGGGCCGATGGGATGCGCGTTCAAGGCGAACATGTTGGAAGCCTGGAGAAAGTTCTTCATACTGGAGGAGCAGATGTTGGAGGTTGATTGTTCGATCTTGACGCCGGAGCCGGTGCTCAAAGCTTCGGGCCACGTGGACAGATTCGCCGATTTGATGGTGAAGGACGTCAAAACCGGCGAGTGTTTCAGGCTGGATCATTTGATCAAGGCGCACTTGGAGAAGCTCGCGGCCGACAAGAAGACCGACGAGGCGACGCGCGAAGAGTGTCGCGACATAGTCGTGAAGTTGGACGGTATGACGAAGAACGAGATGGCCGAGGTGTTGAAAAAGTACGCCATGAAATCTCCGTTATCCGGCAACGATCTTACCGAGCCGATCGAGTTCAATCTGATGTTCGGCACTCAGATCGGTCCCACGGGCCTCATAAAAGGCTTTCTTCGACCGGAAACGGCCCAAGGAATATTCGTAAATTTCAAGCGTTTGCTGGAGTTCAATCAGGAGAAATTGCCATTCGCCGCGGCACAAATCGGCAACGCCTTCAGAAACGAGATATCGCCGCGCTCGGGGCTCCTACGCGTGCGTGAATTCACGATGGCGGAGATCGAGCACTTTTGCGATCCGAGGGACAAGTCGCATCCGAAGTTTGCCGACGTGAGGGACACGAAGTTGCTCTTGTACTCGGCGTGCAATCAGATGGACGGGAAGAGCGCCGACTACGCGAAAATCGGCGAGGCCGTCGATACCGGTCTCGTGGCGAACGAGACGCTCGGCTACTTCATGGCGAGGATACAACAATTCTTGGTGAAAGTCGGCGTCGATACGACGAGATTGCGCTTTCGGCAACACATGAGCAACGAAATGGCCCATTACGCGTGCGACTGTTGGGACGCCGAGTGCCTCACGTCGTACGGATGGATCGAGTGCGTCGGCTGCGCCGATAGGTCCGCCTACGACCTGAGCCAACACACGAAAGCGACCGGGGTACGATTAGCGGCCGAGAAAAAGCTCGCCGAGCCCAGGGTCGTCGACGTTATCGAGGCCGCTCCCAATCGCGGCGTCATCGGAAAATCCTTCAGGAAAGAGGCCAAGGCCGTTCTCGAAGCTCTCTCTAGCCTCGACAAAGATGGCGTCAGTGCTCTCGAAAAATCGCTGGAAAACGGCGATCATCACGAACTATCGTTGGCCGATCGTACCAGCGTGAAAATCACCAAAGACATGGTCACCGTTAAACGCTATCAAAAGACTCTACACGTCGAGGAAATCATACCGTCCGTTATCGAGCCCTCCTTCGGCATCGGGCGCGTCATGTATGCCGTTTTCGAGCATAACTTCCGGAAACGCGAGGGCGACGAGATGCGAACTTTTCTCAGCCTTCCACCCGTCGTTGCTCCTCTGAAGTGCTCCGTTCTTCCGTTGAGCGGCAATACCGAGTTTGTTCCTTTCGTCAAAACATTGTGTGAGTATATTGGCTTCGCGGTGGAGCTGAAGTCGTGACGTTGAAGCATCGTTGGAATCCAACGAAAATCGTAACGTTGAAGCTTGGAATGCTACGAACATTAAGTTTTTTTTTATTTCCCCAATTTCTTCGGGCACAATTGAGCTACGGAATGGACGCAAACACTTTTTAGGATTATTAGCGATCTACGAACTAAATCTGCAAAATATGATTTGGGATAATAATGAAAGTAAGAAGTTTAAAAGAATTTTCGGTGCACTCTGATGAAAACTTTAACTACATCGCAAATCTTCTAGCGAATTCACCATTTTTCCACGCGTTTGGAGCCCTTTGGCATTTCGCGTTTTGTTTTTCACTCACGTTGATCATTGACTTCTTTTATTCGACGATGGATGGAACTGTCGAGGAAAATGCTATTGAAGGTTGCACTGTTGGAATGCGAGGAAACGTTTTTCCTTTCATATTGCCCAATTTTTGTTTGGCCCACTTAGGCTACAAATTGGAATTGCTTTGAAGATCCTGATTGGGGGTCCATAACCTAAAAGCTGCAAAATAAGAGGTTAGGTAAAAATAAGGTTAGGGAAAATAAGAGGTTAGCGGTAGGCTATTGTGACGTCTCGGAAAACGTCCGTCGAGACTAAACTGTTATAACACTAAATAAGTGTACCAAATGTTAGGTCAATCAGTTAATGAGATGACGAGAAATCGTGTACACCGTTTTGGAAAACGTGATCTTGAAGTTTGCATCGTTGGAACGCAACGAAAATTGTACTTTTTTTATTGATAAAATTTCTTTCCGGCCGATTCTCCGTATTTTTATTGCAGATTCACGACCGCAAGTTGCAAAAAGAGTTTTGCAGTAATAATAAAAATGAAGTAATAACAAAAGGGTCGTTGCATTTCAACGATGCAAACTTCAACATCATGGGAAAACATAGTGTTGAGAAAAACGAGTTTGAGGGAGGAGATACCCTTAGGGGAGGAAAAAATAGCTGATTTTCATGATTTTTTTTTAAAAGGCAAGTTTTCTTCACCATATTTAAGACTCAAGGTAAGTTTTATTACTACTTTTGGCTGTTACATGGTATTTTTAAATTTGATTGATCTTTAAAAATGGCAGAGGTGTGGCACAGTCTTCTAAACGAGTTGCGGCGGATGTTGTCAGACGGCGTGACACGTAGCATCAGCGACATTAATCTGGAAAAAAAACCAACGAAGAATTTTCTCTCATTAACACTCATACGCAGAATATGAACCAAGAAAAAGTAAGAAATGTTGAAAATCGATGAAATGGTACGCTCTGAAACAAAAAGATTGAATTTTTCGAAAAAAATATCTACATTTTGCAATAAAAAATATTGTAGAATTTCTCAAGAACATTTAGGGCTATGTTTTAGACAATAAGATGAGAAAGATTTACACCAAATTTCATCAGAATCGGTCGATGAGTTTTTTAGCTATACGTCACGTCAGTTTTGAAAATGCAGTTTAGAAGGCCGTGCCTTACCTTCGCTATTTTTAAAGACATAAAATACCATGTAACAGCCAAACGTAGTAATAAAACATACCCTGAGTCTCAAAAATGTGAAGAAATCTTTCATTTTTCAAAACAATCATGAAAATCTGCAAATTTCCTCCTCGTGTAAAGCATCTCCCCCCTTAGAATTTTACGAGCAGTTCTATCGTTGTAACCATAGGTTTACCTTCAACCTGCGATTCGAAAAGCACCATGGAAAAATAGTTCACAATGTTTCAGATTGTCTTTGCGGCTTATGTATGCGCAAACAAATTCTTTTGGACAATATCCGAGTCATTCGCTATGCATTTATAGTGCAGTTAATGTACTCACTAGTTTTTCACACTTGGCTTACCCATACATTTTTATGGTGTTGAAGTTTGCAACGTTGGAACGCAACGAAAGTTTTTTTAAATAATTTATTTTCCATATTCCTATCATTGAGGTAGATGTTTTTTTTAAATAGATTTATATTGTAGATTGCTAAACAAATATTTTGAAAAATGGTTAAAGGATTTTCGTAGGTAAAATTTACTGAAAGATAGAAGAGAAATTCAGAAATATTGACTTTCGTTGCGTTCCACCGATGCAACCTGCAATCTCATACATTTTTATCAAACTATACGACAATGTTTGATGCCAACTCTGGCAGCTTCCCAAACTGAATTTCAGTTGCGTTACCATTGGCAATTAAGAGTATAATAATATGATCTATAGTAGTATAATAGTAGAATATCATTTTACTATAAGTATAGTAAAGTTATTTATTTTGCTATAAGTATATTAAATTATATAGAAAAAAATATATTTTACTATAAGTGCAGTAAAATTATCTCCGGGCCAGTAGTAATCGTGCAATCGCATCAACTACTTTCCAATTGAATAGTGCATCTGTATTCGCCATTTTTTTTGTCGGTTCCAGCTCAAGGTCTGACGAGGCTCGACGTGTCGCACAAGGTGGACGATTCGTCGGGAAGTATCGGTCGCAGATACGCCCGAACCGACGAGATCGCCATTCCGTTTGGAATAACGATAGACTTCGACACGCTGAAGACACCGCACAGCGCGACCCTGAGGGAGAGAGACAGCATGGAACAAGTGCGCATAAATGTACGTACGAAACCTAAAACTCCATTGAAATCATTGAGTTTGAATAGTTCTCTCAATTTTCGATTATACGAAATTGCAGTTGGACGAACTTCCGGGGGTCGTGAGAGATCTGTCCTATGGGAAAGTAACTTGGACCGAGGTCGCGGCGAAATATCCGAAATTCGAGCAACAAGAATCTGCCGAGGCTTAATCGATCGGCGTATTTGAAACTAGGTATATTTATTGTGCAAAATTGGAGCGTCGAACGAACTCCTCGCGCTTCGCACGTTCACCCTCTTCTTGACGCGTTGCGTTCCTTTGTTACTGAGATTTTTTCACTGCGGCTTGAATAATAAATGTAGGGTTAGGTTCAAATGATACAATTATTACGCCTCGCGAGACTTGCCTGTCCCAGAGCGATGTTGAAGTTTGCATCGTACGGATGCTACGAAAATTCACTCAAACGCTTTTCAGGACCCTTGTTGGAGATCTACAGCCAAATTTTGCAAAATGACCCTGGATGACGACGAGGACGTTCGATAAAAAAAATTTAAGAACTTTCGTTGCATTTCAGCGATGCAAACTTCAGCATCGTGTTCCAGACATACCTTTCGGTACTTCCAATCAGAATCCTCCTTTCGTCCGCTTTCATTATTCGGTACAAATATACCAAGGTATTTGTACTTGAACGATCCGAGTCTTCAGCCCGTTGTGTAAATAATTGCGAAAGCAGGGGATTGAGTGAACAATCGTAATAAATGTTAACGAGTCAGTCAGGTAAAAAATCGTGACCGTCTTCTAGGCCTTTTTTTCACAGGTTTTCAAGAAAGTTTAGTAATTAATGTTACGTAGTCCTCGTTGAGCATTGGCGTAGTCAGCCTTTTTCTGAGGGGTGGGGCTGACAAAAAGAGGTTTCGTTCACGATCTTTCTTTTTTTAAATTCATATAATAGTCGATAATCACATAGAACACATTAAATATGAAGTTTCCATCACAAGTTCATGTTAACATTAGTATCAAACTCTTGCAATACCTTGAAAAATAATCAATTTTTAACCATTCTTGAATCTGGCTACCAGTTTTAAAACTTTACTTTCGTTAGGTACTCAATTAAATAAGTCTCGGTATTCGATTTTTTTCTGCAAATCGGCTCAACATTTGTTGTCCAACATATCGTTGGAATTTTTTACGGTGACTGGGAGTACCATTGCTGCTTGAAAAAGTTCATAAAGGGTGTCTCAAAATGACCTGAGATTTTAATTAATTTATAAAACGTATTATTTATTCGAAGAGTCCTTGTTTGCAAACGTTCACTCTTTTGACGAAATTTTCAATAACATTTTGGCATAATTGCGGACTAATTTCGTTAATGGTGCGTCCAATTGCTTCCTTGAGCTCCGTAATGGTCTCTGGATCATACACTTTTTCTTTCTGTGCCCTGTGGCTGTGCCCCCGGGCTATGCCAATGGCGTTGAGGGGACCCGGTTACCAAGGCAGCTTGTCCTTTGGTCATAATGACATTAATAATCAACTCAGACTCAATAGTTGCCCACTATTTATTGCGTACACAGGAAAATATACAAAAATCTCAAAGTGGAGTACAGCTAAGGGTGTCTCGCGAAAAAGAAAGACAATGTCCTACCCTTCCGAGCAATATCATCAGGTCTATGAAAAATTCTTGCTGAGTTTCAGCTCTGTAGCTCAGGTCTACGAGAGATTTCCTCTTTACGTTCGAACTTGTATAATTCCACGCTTAGTTAATATTTGTGAAGTTCGGTCGAGCATTCTTTAAATAGTAATAAAACGAATGGTGTCATGACATTGACATTAGAAATCAGAGGAAACGTTTCAGCCTTGATAATTTTCAAACGGATTTGGAAAATAATGAATAATTGTTGAGTTATTCAAGTGTAAGGTTAAAAACGGAATGTCCTGCGTGAATCAAATACCTGATGACATTGCTGGAAGGGGTACGAGAGGAAAGTTATGCCTGAAAAGGTTTCTACACACATATATATATATATATATAAACCCACATACAAACATAAAGAGGGAAACTTTTCACTAGCAAGGATAGTAAGAAATGTCGAAGCGTACGCCCATTTCACTGAAGTCCTGTTTAAAGCAGCACAACAGGCATTCGATGCTTCTCGTCCATGCCTTACGATCTTCGGCCTTCCTCAACGTCTCTTGCAATTGAATATCGACATGGTTTACTTCTGAAAAGTCGTAAGAGAGAATTCCCCATGGAATGATGATAAATTTCACGAACACTCGATTACGACGAGCTGTTCTCTTTTTCTTTCTTTCACAGTTGAAGGGAAAGCGACCTTACTGCAACTTCGAGTCCTAATTTGGCAGCACATCGCGCACAGTGTTCTTAGTGTTCTGATCTCACCGATGAACTCGAACATTCGCAACTCTGGCAGATTTGTGAAGAGTTTGCAGAGCAAGTGGTCGAGATTTTCTCGGTGATGCCATAATTGAAGATACAAAGAAACTGCGAACATTCCAATACAATTGGAGAAAATTTTGGTTCAGTGTACATCGGGGGGAATTTTTTTTTAGGCATCCTAGAAATTCTAAATATTCAGAGTAATTGATAGTAGATTCAGTGGAAATGCAGAACAATTTATTCGGACGATAAATCGTCATCCAGTTTTATGAATTGACCAGGTGTAGAAGCATGAAACCGGAATTTTTTTGTAAAAATTACACGTCTGTTGTTTGAAAATGATAAAAACGAATGGAGACGGCTTTCTGCGTCAGATCCAATTGATCCGCGAGTTCTTGTTGACTTTGAGTATCATCTTCATCCAATAAGGCTTGCAATTCGTTGCTGCGAACTTGTCGGTGGTTTCCCACGCTTCTCACGTAAAAATCACCACTTCTGAATTTTTTGAACCACTTGAAAGACTGTTTTTACCGAGAGCATGTTCACCGTAAGCTTCGACGAGCATTTGACGCGATTCCGCAGCAGTCTTCTTCAAATGATAACAGAAAACCAATGCTGCCCGCAAATCGTAGTTCGTAGGCACAAAACTCGACATGTTTAAGGTTATGGAAAAATATACCGATGTAGGGAACTCTGGTTGTGTGTGTTGAAAATCTTCGTCAGCTGTTAGAGGGAGATGATGGCGCTGCAGAAGCGCTCTTACGATCCCTAAACTGATGGCTAGCACCATCTATAGGGAAATTCCGGTTTCATACTTCTACACCTGGTATATCTAATATTGTTTAATTATAAAAATGAATTTGGAAGACTTTTGGATGTTAAAGATATGCGAGATATGAAGAAACCTTGATAGCGTCAGATAGAGACGATATTCTTGATATTCCGAGTGAGGCAACAGCTATTAGCAGTAGCAATATTTTCCGATCTGTCAGACTGAGGAGAAAACTTTTTCTACGAAAAGTTTTCTCCAAAAACTGATACGTTGGAAAATATTTCTACTGCTGACAGTTGTTGCCTCAGCCTGTATACGAAAGAATTAAGGACTCTAGCTGAGTTTTATCGCAGAGTTTCCTGTTACTGGATGTTCCGAAATTTGGCGAAACTCCAATATACCGAGAGTATCGGTATACGAAGTCCAGATGTTTCTGATGGTGCAGTCGATGTACCAAGGCTGGCGAAATCGTAAATCGATGCCCGACGAGAGCATGAACGTGTGAACGGGCGTATGTTTCGTGAAGAATCCTTTGTGCCGATCATACTCGGGAATATCGACTGGAACATTTCATTGTCGTCATCAGCAGAATTTACATGTCAAACGAATTTGATTATTACAATGACCTCTATTTTCGTCCACTTTATTATGCCAAATGCCACTTATATGTTATTGAATTAAATTTAATCCTCTTATATGTTATTGAATTCAATTTTATCCACTTATATGTTATTAAATTTTATCATCGCCCTGTTGAACTTTTGTTCGAACACGTTTAAACTGTACAAATGTGAATTCCAACATTTTTGTTGTTATTCTGCGTTGATCCAATTAATCGAGTGAATATTCCAAGGATGTATTTCTCACTGAATATCAATTGAACTTTGAGGGTGGGAGCCAAGACCCGAGCAGCTTTCCAGGCCATATCGGGAATCGCGAAATTCAGATGCTTCACACTCGCATTGTAATCGATTATTGGTGTCTCGGATTCCTGGCAGAGTAATTGCAGCCATTGCCAATTTGCGCCTAACTTTCTAGACGGAAACGAATTCAGGTGAATGTTAAAAAGGGCTTTTCGAATGTTGTTTTTATCGTTATGACGTTATGGCTAATATGTTTTTACTTTTTGTGACTTTTTTGACTTTTCAATTGTTACGTCATTTTTTTTTCATGTGCTAATTGTTGGAGCACTCTGGTAAATGGAAAAATCGCATCGATATCGATTTTGAAGGGCGAAAAAAATTCCCGCCAGATAATATTTAACGGAATTTATGTTTTTTTCTTTACGTTAAGAGGTTAGGCTACTATGACGACCCGAAAATCAGGGTTATTTAAAAGAATTTTTTTTAAAGGTAGTTCTGTAGGTACACGCACGAGCCAAAAGTTTCGGTCGAAGCGTATAGTAACATCCAATGCCTACACGATGCTGTTGGTTGTAAATTTTTGACAGAGCTTGTACCTTCTACATGTCCCGCACATTCGCACCTCATGCATAGATAGGTCGCATGTTCGTATAGAGAGCGGCGCTGCAATCGTAGCAACAGCGCAGTCATAGCGTTGAGCTTCCTACGATCCGTCTTTCGCGAAATATTTTATTTAAATAAGAGAAGCGTGAAAATGTAAACTCAAATGCGATACAAAGAAAAGTTTACAAGAATGATAGCTGTGGCAGCCGTGTGTCAAGCAAATGCGGCTAAACGCGATGAGAATAACCATAACCTCAACGATCAGCAACAAAAATTCGCTGTCGAAGGACGTCGCATCGTGGATTTACATCATAATATAATATATCACTTATATATAAATATATATAACACGATACATGCATAAATTGAAGAAATTAAATTTGTTTGCAGAATAAATTGATTTCACCATCTCAGAATTACTAGAACTCGGGAAAAAAACACGCTTCGAGTTCCCAGACCACGCGCCGATCAGCTGGCTGCAGCGTACACTGTTGCCATTCCGTTACAGATGGTTGGGCCCGAGTTCAGTGTGAAATAAAATTGCCACTTTTCATAAGTCGATATCTCCGAAACTAAATGGTCAAAGTTCGTCATTTTTTTTTCTTTAATCAATCCCACAATAGTACTGCGTACGCGTGTGTTTTTATTTTGAAATCCCAAGATCCGTTTAGAACTTAAATCGAGAAATGCGAGCAAACTCCTATCGGTTTATTCAATTGCAATTATCTCATGAACTAAACGGTGAATCGAATTGAATTTTTGGGTATCAGTCCATGAAGGTCATACCTACACCATATTTACATTTCAGCCAATTCCTAAGATTTGACCAAAACTACAGAACTGCCTTAAAGGAATGAGTGAGATGGAAAAATCGTTTGGAAATTTATTTGTATGTACATTAACAAAGTTGTGGACTAAATTTCATAAGAGCATATTAATAATTTAAAAAGTTATAGATAATCTCGTGGAGGACTTTTGATCGTTAGGAGCTCAACGGTATACTTGATATTGGCAAGGAACACACCCTTGAAAATAGGGGTTTTTTAAATTTTTCGTCGATAACGTTATCGTTCTCATCTCCGATGTATAGTACTCGAAAACAATAGACATTGTTGCAATTTGAAATTTTTTTATATCTCGTACCGTTAAAACGTTTTTGACGAAAAACGAAAAACATCTCCATTTTTGAGGGTGCGTTACATTCCTTAAAACCGTTTTCCCGCCGATCACAAACAATACGTGTCTCTTAATTTTTGATATTCTTCCACATAAAAAAGTTTCAACAAAATCGGAGGAGGACATCAAAGTTATGTTCGTTGTGAGTTCCACACATAACCTCCACGTTCGTACTTTATATTAAAATAAAAATATTCCTACTTTTCGAATAAACAACACGCTTTATTATAAATCAGAATCGTTATGGGGTCATCGTAAGGTCATTTTGAGACAAATTATACAATTTAGTTCGTTTGGTTACCAATTTTTTCAACATTATTGCCGTAATTTTTTTCGTCCCTCGTGATCAGCTGCTGATTTTTAGGAGTTACTGTTTTGATTGCAAAGGTGCCTGTTGCGTGTTTTTAAGGATGTTGAGTCCCAAATCGCAAATGATGATAAAATTCTGAAAATTTCGTATGTTTTTGTATGAAGTATTTCAGAGGTCGTGTAAAAATTTCACGATAATTAGGAAGCTCGTTATTGAACAATTAACATTCACAAATTAAATGTTGTTTTATGGAAAGTGATGTAACTTTGCAATAAGTTTTTTTTTTGACCTCTCAATTTTATAATATCTACAATATACTGAAAGCAACGGAAACAAAACGAAGTTTATCGATAAATTTTTTTTATTTCTTTTAAAAATTGTTCTCAACGAAATGTTAATTTTTTAATAACGAGCTTCCTAATCGTCGTGAAATTTTAACACGACCTCTTAAATACTTCATGCAAAAACATACCAAATTTTCAGAATTTTCTTATCATTTTTTATTTCAACTCTTAAGGAGGTTGAAGTAATGATGATAGAACTCTGAAAATTTGGTATGTTTTTACACGAAGGATTCAGGAGGTGGTGTAAAAATTTCATGACGATTAAGAAGCTATTTATTGAACAATTGGCATTAACGTGTTTCATAGGGACTCGACATCCTTAACGATAAAAAAAAACAACGAAGTATTATACTTGGCCAATTCCAGAAGGAGATCACCGCTGGGTGTCGCGATGTAAGAATAATTTACGGAAATAGTAGTGAGGGCCTCCAGTGAGGTAATCGTGCGCCACCACGCACCCTCGCGTGAAAAGGACTCGCAGCACATTATCGAACAGCCTTTACGGTTGAGAGGAATAATTGGCCTATGATCCTCATCGAAGCCACGCCAGCAGTAGAAACTTTTCAAACTTCTACGAGAATGTCCCAGAGCCGAAACTAATCGCAATCCCTCTTCACGTTTTAACCTTAGACCTTCCATGCAAAACGTTTCCAAGCTACGCTGTACACTGAATACATTTTTTTTCGAATCAGTTATCAACAATCAACTTCGCCCTTGTAACCTATTCTCGAAAAAGAATTCCATGGAAACGCACTTCGTTATTTGTAATTCGGAAAAATTCGCTTGAAAATAAATTGTTTGGCTATTTGAAATGGTTGAAATGAAGGATTTTTGAAAATGACGAAAAAATGGTTGCAATTAAAAATTACTCTTTGCCAGCGATATGATCGAGGGCAAAATTACTTTCATACTGTATAGAAAAATCTAATTGCGAGTAGCGGAGGTGATCCTCAATTCGTTTCGTTTCAAACTACATTCTTTTAAACCAATTCATTTACAAAGATGCAATTCCTTGCGTTTTCTTGACATCAACGAATTTCTGGAATCCTGAACATTCAATTGATTCTAAAAATCATTAAAATCGCCTTTAAAAAATGGCTCCATTTGGAAGCAAATACTATATTGCAATTTATTTCTCTTCAATGAATTATTTCATCAAACGTAATTATCATTAGTTGTTGTTTTTTTCCCTTTCCATAAAGGAGTTAGCATAGTGGTGTTACTTTAGGCAAGAACATTTCGTCAAAGAAGGTAATGATTAATTGATGAATGTCTCAATAAAGCAAGAAGACAATAATTATTCATTAATTACACAATAATGGTAAATAAACGAGTTACACCTAGCTCATGCGCGAAAAAAAAAACGAATTTTCGTAAAATTTTTCTGGGTGTACGTGGGCACGTTTTCGAATTATTATTATTATCATAATTTTTTTTCATCAAGGGGTACGGTATTGAGTATTTTTTACGATTCTTGTATTGAACTTTTTCAAGTTGGCAGTAACTTAAAAGTTTTTCTTATCCACGTAATAAAAGTACAAAAATGCACTACATTTCTCTTTAATTTTATATTTGATGAAAAATAGTATCTACCGAATGAATCTATACCTCGTATGCATTTTTCCGAGGTTCACTGAAAAAAAAAAATTCATAAATGGTCATTTGTCTCAACTGGATCGTTCCAAGCTCCTTAAAGTTCGCCAGTCCGCGGAATATACCCATTAACACCCCTAACTCCCTCAATTTTGAACGGCTCGACTAGAGACTTCGATCGAGTATTTATGAAATGTGACATTTTTTAGAAATGTCAACTAGGTGTACTTAAGGATGTTGAGTCCCAAATCGCAAATGATGATAAAATTCTGAAAATTTGGTATGTTTTTGTATGAAGTATTTCAGAGGTCGTGTAAAAATTTCACGACAATTAGGAAGCTCGTTATTGAACAATTAACATTCACAAATTAAATGTTGTTTTATGGAAATTGATGTAACTTTGCAATAAGTTTTTTTTTGACCTCTCAATTTTATAATATCTACAATATACTGAAAGCAACGGAAACAAAACGAAGTTTATTGATACATTTTTTTTTAATTTCTTTAAAAAATTGTTCTTAACAAAATGTTAATTTTTTAATAACGAGCTTCCTAATCGTCGTGAAATTTTAACACGACCTCTTAAGGGAGCTTTCCAGTGTGAAATTTTCAAAAAATCGATTTTTTTTTTTTGCTTTATCGAATAGTATACACTCTTCCGAATATTCCCTGAAATTTTCATGCCGAAATTCAGATTATTTCGGTTACTGTACAGCATTTCTTGGAAGAAGGCAACGGAGCGCTACAGCTACAGCGAAACTTTGAACGCGTTTTTCTCGAAACAGCATTTTTCAAAACGGTGTCCAACTTGGAGGGCAGAGTTTTAAAGCTATCGAGTTGAATTTTTTACACAATATTCTTAACGTCATTGTTTATCGTGCTATGGAAGCTTTTTTTTTTTTTTGACATCTTCCTATTTTTTTGTAAAAAAACTGCCAAAAAAAATGCTAAAATCGATACTTTTTGTTCAAACCGGCGCCATTTTTGCAAAAAAAAAAAAAAAAGCCTCCATAGCACGAAAGCCAATTATATACCGATCAATAATCTTTTTGTGTTTTTTGTTTCAGATCAAAATTGTGACCCCCAACGTGGACACCACATCCAAGTGCATTTTCTGCAACAATTGTTTCATCATTTTTATAGATATTAATTAATAAATAAATCGATCTTTAAAAAATTGTTTTGTATTCTTCAATACCCAATTAATATACAAAAAAAACCAGACCGATTAGATTATTTTTTCTTTAAAAAAAAAAATCGCGAAAAACAGCGATTTTTCGGGCTGTCACACTGGAAAGCTTCCTTAAATACTTCATACAAAAACATACCAAATTTTCAGAATTTTCTTATCATTTTTTATTTCAACCCTTAAGGAGGTTGAAGTAATGATGATAGAATTCTGAGAATTTGGTATGTTTTTACATGAAGTATTCAGGAGGTCGTGTAAAAATTTCATGACGATTAAGAAGCTATTTATTGAACAATTAACATTAACATTTTTCACAGGGGCTCAACATCCTTAAGCCCGCAATGAATAGCGTAAAAAGCAACAGGTTCAAAAACTGCGGTAAGTGAAACTTCCACAACTCTCTAAATACGGGGAAAAATGAAAAAAGCATTTAAAAAAACAATCCAGTATGGAAGAACGTAAGTTTTACCATAAGTATTTTTCCAAACGATTTATAAGGTCCCGCCTGCCCAAACGGTCGTAAGTGCCTACTCGTACGAGTTGCTCGGATATAACGATGTTTCTCGATTTTTCGTTGCCGCGCACGAGTCTGAAGGTAAAAACAACGGAGCAGCGAATGAAGAGACAATATTGTAGTCAGGATGCTGATTATCCCCAGGGAACGTAGGCTCGTTAATCGTTTGTATTTGTCGCTTTGTTTTCTTTTTTATTTTTTACTTGTTAAGAGTGGCGAGGAGGGCGAGGTTCATGTTTCTCTGGTAAAGAGGCTCGTGGTTCGCGCTCGCCGAGTAAAGATGCCAGTAGAAACGAGCCTGGGCGTAATAACTTTTTAATTATCGCTTGTATGTACTTCGTTCTTGTAAGGTCTCTCTCTCTCTCTCTCTCTCTCTCTCTCTCTCTCTCTCTCTCTCTCGCTCACTCTTCGTCTCTCTTTTGGTCCAGCCCGGTAATTGAGTTCGAGCAATTCACCCTCGTCTCTCATACAATAATGCGCTTGCATGTACACCGGGTGTCCCCATTTAATTACACACTGCCGAAATAAATCGCGAAAATGAGATCGAAGCGGAAAATGTTTCCTACTGTAGATTTGCAGCTCCAAGGGAGACAATCGATGGCGATATTAAGATTTTTCCATACCGAGGCGTTTATGAGATTCCGCGTTAATCTTCGTTATTTGAAATGGCTCCGTATATTGTACACGCGCCAAAAAACGCCGTACAAAACGAATCTGGCAAAAGAAATCACTGGTCTCGGGTAAAAAACATGAAAGTTATGGGGTTGGGCTATTGTGAAGAATCGAAAATCTGATTTATTTAAAAAAATTGTTTTTGAAGGAATAAGTGAGATTGAAAAATCGTTCGGACATTGATTTGTACGTACATTAACAAAGTTGTGCACCAAATTTCATAAAAAAATGTTGATAGTTAAAGAAGTTATAAACAATCTCGTAAAGGACCTTCGAACGTGAGGGACTCAACGGTGTACTTGATTTTGGCCACTCGGTTCAACTGAAACAAAAGAGCGAGTCTTTTTCTCAAAAAAGATAATATTCCCTAAGACTTGACCGAGCTTTTCTTTGTTATCGTCACTCAATCATAAAAAATAATGTGTGATTATTTTTTTCGATTTTTCGAGCGAAAAAACATCATTATTGTCAATAACTGATGAGAAGAAAATGTTAAGAAGCAGAACGTCGGTCAAGACTAAACTACTATTACACCGACCAAGTATACCAAATCCTTTGTCAATCCGTTCGTTGGATTTTGAGAAATCGTGTACACCGTTTTGACAAACATAGTTTCACAAAGCAATAAAACAAAAGGACAAAGGTGATGCCCACAAGCCGATGCTTTTTTATCGATTGCCATCACTTATTCCTGCTTATTGCGTTTATTTATCAGACAAGTGATCGTAATGCCAAAAAAGACGAAGATAGTGATCCTACAGCGTTAAATTCTTCCATCACGAGATGCAGAATCCAAGATTTTCAGAGCAACGTCCTTTTCTCGACGAATGCAGTGCGGAAATAATACTCATCGAGAAAAGTTGGGGATTGCTTCATTTTTACAACTTCAAAGTCCGATAGCTCCGTTTTTTTTTTCATCCAAGAGAGCTCACTTTTTCCATTAGCATAGTCGAGGAGCGGGCGGATAAAACCGGACTTGTCCATATTACGTAATTTTTATTTATTTTAATCTTTCGTATTTTTCAAGCACACCCCTTTTAGCACCCGAAATATTTTGAATCAAATCCGACCCTAAACACCTCAACATTTGTTGAAAAATGTTTTTTCAAGCGAACATGCACTTTTTAGGCACAACAAAAATAACGTAAGAAAATAAAACAAATTCAACGAAGTGTGGAAAAGTCCGGTTTTGTTCGCCAGCTCCTCAGTTTCGAAAAAAGTTTTCTTTTCAAGAAAATGAATATGCACTCACTTTAAATGATAAACATCACTGCCAGATCTCGTAACTGGGTCGAGCATTTTTTTTATATCTCTATCGAATATTCCCCTTAGAAACTGCAAATGTTTTTTGACCTGACGTAATTTTCGCGATTTATGTGGGGTGTGCAATCAAAATGGGACGCCCCATTTATGCGTATATGTATTATATATATAGCTCACCCCCCTCGAGGGCAATGCCAGATTCGGCATGGGTCCCGGATACATCGCTCTCTCGCAATGGAGCAACATTTCCCAATGCCTTCGAGGCTCGTCGACTCGACATGTCCTCCGAGTTCAGACATAAGAATTTTTTTAAATTACTTTCTTTAAAAACGACTGTGTTGTTTATATGACCCGTATTATTTGTCGATTCAAACAGGAGTAGAATGAATAAGTAAATAATGGAAAATGTGGCACATTTCCAGGCTTCACATTAATAAAAAATGCACGATAAAATTTGCATCGTTGGAATGCAACGAAAGTCAACTTTCCCTCTTTTCCTCACGTTTTGTTCGCGGATTTGGGGTACGGAAATCACTCAAACAATCTTTTTTACCTTCATAAAAGATCTACGGTCTTAGTGCATATAAATCTTTAGATTGTCATAAAACGAATAGAAGAAAAAAAAGTAAAAAGAACTTTCGCTGCATTTCAACGATGTAAACGTCAACGCTATAGAATGGAAAAAAATGAATTAAAAATGCCGCAGGTAAATGATTTAATTCTTTGTGGAAATTCTGTCGATGATTAATCGTTGAACGAATGAAGATCGACCAACCTGGGCAAATGGTTTAGCACGTGGGATACTGAATCTTCGGTAGATCTTTCATCGGACTTTTCCGAATATCGTTGCGACGTTTGATAGGCTAGCGAGGACATGAATTCGACTTGCACCAACCACGATGTGCGATAGGAAACCGAGCTTGGTGGCTGTGACAGGTGTCATCGGTAAGGACGTGCGTCGTGAAGTGTGCAACTCATCGAGCGTAATCGATAAAGCTTCAAAGGTAGGAGAGAATATGACAAAATCGTCGTGATCATGCAAATTTGGCTTGGATCGATTCATTCTGTGTCTGTTAGGCGAACGTTATTTCAGGTATTTTTCAATCCCGATGATCTTCGATATGGGGCTTTGGCGTTTTGGCGGGAAAGTATATAGCATCGCAAATTATTCGGGCTGCCACTCGAAAACAAATCTGACAAAAAAATCAAACGCATCTAGTTTTTGCATGAAATTATTGATTGCTTGAAAAAACGCTCTATTTCCGTTGATAAAAAAAACTATTCATCGAAAAAAATGCCTCCCGTTCAAATCCTGCTTGTTCATGTGTAAAAGAAGCTTGTGAAAGTTGAAGTTGACCGGTGCAGTGTTTTTTGTGATATCGTTGTCACCGATTTTGCAAAAGTCATTCTGAGAAAAACGCGCTTAAGGGGAAGATACTTTTAAGTGAGGAAAAAAATTGATGATTTTCATGATTTCTTTTTGAAGGAAAGATTTTTTCACTTTTTTGAGACTTAGGGTACGTTTTATTACTACTTTGGGCTGTTGGATAGTATTTTTTGTTATTAAGGATGTTAAGTCCCTATGAAACATGTTAATGTTAATTGTTCAATAAATAGCTTCTTAATCGTCATGAAATTTTTACACGACCTCCTGAATACTTCATGTAAAAACATACCAAATTTTCAGAATTCTATCATCATTACTTCAACCTCCTTAAGGGTTGAAATAAAAAATGATAAGAAAATTCTGAAAATTTGGTATGTTTTTGTATGAAGTATTTAAGAGGTCGTGTTAAAATTTCACGACGATTAGGAAGCTCGTTATTAAAAAATTAACATTTTGTTAAGAACAATTTTTAAAAGAAATAAAAAAAAATTTATCAATAAACTTCGTTTTGTTTCCGTTGCTTTCAGTATATTGTAGATATTACAAAATTGAGAGGTCAAAAAAAAACTTATTGCAAAGTTACATCAGTTTCCATAAAACAACATTTAATTTGTGAATGTTAATTGTTCAATAACGAGCTTCCTAATTGTCGTGAAATTTTTACACGACCTCTGAAATACTTCATACAAAAACATACCAAATTTTCAGAATTTTATCATCATTTGCGATTTGGGACTCAACATCCTTAATTTTTTAAAATGACGACGGCACGGTCTTCTAAACGGGTTGTAGCGGATGTTGTTCGACGGCGTGACGCTTAGCGTCGGTGAGATTAATCTGACAAAACCGACGAAGATGTTGTTTTTTTTCAGCACTCAGATGCAGAATATGAACCGAGAAAAAGTGAGAAATTTTGAAAATCGATGAAATGGTACGCTTTGAAACAAAAAGTTTAAATTTTTCTAGGGAGATGGCTACATTTTGCGATAAAAAAATACATTCCTTTTTTAATTTTCAAGATCATTTAGGGTCATGTTTTCTCTTCTTGAAGGTTGCCGGTTTGCGAAACCTACTTATAGATGCCCATACTTCCCTCCATTTTGACCGGATAGACTCCAAATTTTTAAGAATATTTTTGAAATGCCATCATTTGAGAATCTGTCGAAAGCCAAAAATCGATATTTCCAAAAATTTCAACTTTCATACTAGCCCTTAAGCCTTATTGGATTTATCCAATTTTTTCATAATAATCCAATTTTGAATGAATTAATACATGGTGAATACGAATAATCATATATCCCTTTTACAATACGACGTCGATCGCCGGGTAAACGTCAAAGCTAGGGTATCTTTCCGGGCTGCTTAAGGGGAATTATGCCGTTTCGTGGCTGAAGAGGAGAGCGCTGGATTATATATACGTGGGAGATACAAATACCCTTACATACCGTCCTTTGCTTCATCCGGATTTCGTGATCGAGCCATTAGACGAGATCGGTAGAATTACTCGTATCGTCTTTCTCCTGAGACCCCTGCATTTCTAAACCTTCAAATAAGCCCTGCGTTCCAGTTAGTCTGATCCAAGATTCTTTTGAGAATTTCCGAAGGACAGGAACGAGCGCCATTTGATACGTTATTCGACGCTGCGTTCAGGAATTGTAAGACGACATTCTATGATCTCATCATCGATGTATGTATATTTCTATTTGTTTATGAGTTTGTAGCACCCTTGGACTTATTTACCGGCGTAGGATATTTAGGGACAAAGTTGTCGAAAATCGACCGAACGCAAACGAGCAAAATCGAACTGGGGCGAACCCGAAAATCAGAGCTATTTTGAAAAATGAATTTTAAAGAAACGAGTAAGATGATTAAAAAATCGTATGGACATTCATTTGTATGTACGTCAACAAAGTTGTGTACCAAATATCATTGAGAAAGGTAAATATTCGGAAGTGGGGCTGCTGCTAGAATCAGGTGAATTTTATTCAGGGGTTCAAACAAACCCAAATAAAAATTAGCCTGATTCTAGCCGAATCCCCGCTTCCGAATATTTACCTTTAAGAATATCAATGATTAAAGAAGTCATAAAGAATCTCGCGAACGACCTTTGAACATGAAGGGCTCAACGGTGTACTTGGTTTTGACCACCCTGTTGAACAGAAGCCAAAAAACGTGGGTTTTTCTTAAAAAAGATAATATTGGCTAAGACTTGACCGAGCTGTATTTTGTTATCGTGATTCAATCATCAAAAAAAAGGTTTGCTTTTCTTACTTCGATTTTTCGAGGAAAAATGACATGATTATTGTTAATAAGTGATGAAAAAAAATGTTGAGAAAAAAAACGTCGGTCAAGACTAAACTACTATTACATTGAATACGTGTACCAAATTTCAAGTCCAACCGTTCATTAGATGTCGAGAAGTCGTGTACACCGTTTTGAAAAACAAAGTTTCGCGAAAAACTATAATGATACATAATTGTCAGCGATTAATAATTTTTTCGTCGTCGTTAGGGATCCTTTAAGGGGGGACATACCTTTTGATGACGAAAAAATTAGCTGATTTTTATGTTTTTTTTTTAAATGAAAGGTTTCTTGACCATTTTTGAGACTGAGGATATATTTCATCACTACTTTTGGCTGTTACGTGGTTTTTTTTGAAAATTCATTAATCATTAAAAATATATAAAATAACATTTAATTTAATTTTTTAATCTTCATAAAACCCCTTAAACTTCCGACTGCATTGAAATTGAAACACTACACGTTGACAATATATTCACATCAGACACTGTTTTTTAAATCTTTTGCATCACTAAAAAGAAACTCTTCAGTAATGATGTTGAAAAATGTATAGCGAAGCACAATATTTCGCGTTGCGGAATCTAAGTACAAAATGGTCAGCGAGGGCACGAAATTCGTCGTTAGCGCAACTATTTCTTCACGAATTGATTCGTATGGTTCAATGTTACATCTGCACACGGTTCGGTGTCTTCATTGAAGGGAATTTGTTACGCCCCGAGTTATTGGAGATTTCTCATTAGGCGAAGTAGTTTTAGATCAAGTCGAAACGCTTTTAATGGACGATTAAGGGACCCTCCTCGATCGAGAGACCACACAAGTGGCTCTTTCGATATTCACGGTCTTTTTGATCAGCGTCCACATATACCTGAGAAACGGGATAGAATATATGTTGCAACATGGTCTTAGGGCGACACCGGCCGATAAAACACGTGCAAGTACATTATGCTAATCGTTACGATAAATTGCTTTACATTTTTATTTTCATCTCTTCTCACTATTTTTTCCGTGAGTTTTCTCACACACTCTCAAAAAAACCGACATTCGATAAATACCGTAAAAATGCCGATAAATATTGCACTTTGAAATTTCAGAAGATTGCAATTAAAAATAAAAACTGCCATTCCTAGAGGATGGAAGTTAAAAAGTCCATATTAAAAATGCCTTTGAGTGAGAATTTATCCCGTTAAGGGGGATCTCCTCCCTTGAGCGATCGTTATTCCAACAATTCCCAATAACTTAAAAGACAACCAGCACTTCTAAAAAGACTCCAATGGCCTAGCTGCATATTTTATTGAGTACAAGCATTTTTCATACGAAACGTGTTAAACGCAATCATCAAGATCCACTCTCCTTTCCCAGTTCAGTCACAAGAAGAAGAAAAAAAGCATCATCGAATTATTTTCGAGCCTTCCATCGAGTATTCACGATAAATTTCGGAAGAGAATCACAGTAAATGAAATAAGTGGACGAGGGTGAATGTGAAATTGCGATCAGGTCGTAAGTTCACGCATTTGCCTATAAACCACGCTATAATATGGCAGCGAAAAAAAGGAATACCCGAAAAAAACTTCTTCATTTTTTCATCTTCATTATCTTCTTTATTCTCCTCCTCAGAGCTCGCGAGTTTAGTCCCGATGGATCGTCGGGAGCGAATATTACATCGCGTCTCTCATAATTCACCGAAAAGTGAGGCCGCGATGCGCGCTCGCTACGAGAGGGAAAGCGTCCTGATTAGGGTGTTTGATTTATCGCCGTTTATATCTGTGCCGCACGCCAGTAAAGACCGTATGGTATAATATACGGTACAAAAACCCTCTGTATATATATATATACAGGGTGCCCTGTTACGAATGGATAATCCTGCAATTGTCGATAGGGCAGATCATGTCTTACTATATGTTGGAATTTCAGTTTAGCAAAAGACCCACGGTTTCCGAGATTTTCGGCTTTGTGTTATTTTTTGGAAAAAAAATCGTCTGCTTTTGGTTTTTCGCATGCCATTTCTACAAATGGTATGAATCGACTATAACCAAGCAACTTTTTAAAGTCGTTGGCATGATATGCGTAGTACATTTTTCTTTACACCCCAGGCTATCAAAGTCAGATGTCCGATTTTTTTTGCATGACAATTCTGCACAAGATCCTTTTTCATCAAGTTTCCTTGACGTTTGAGGTTAAAGCGGAGACTTTTCTAGATGAAACAAATAACCAAGAGTATTTTTTTTTAACCGTGTAAAAAAAGTTATCGTTTGCAGAAATGGCATGCGAAAAACCAAAAGCAGATGTTTATCTCGAAAACCGTGGGACATTTAGTAAACTGAAATTCCAGCATACAGTAGGATATGATCTGGCCTATCGACAGTTGCAGAATTATCTATTCATAACGGGACACCCTGTATATACGCATATACGGACATGTACATATGCGTTTATAAATGGCTCAGATCCCCACGATATCACCTTCGAGGCATCGATGCAACTTCTCTCGTTCGCGTTTTGTATATTCGCTCTCACATGAGTGTTATTTCGTTACAATTTATTCATAAAAAATAATAACACCAACACGATAACCGAAAGTGGTGGACGAGCGGTTGGGTTTCGGCTCCGGCGGTCCTTCGAGTTAAGCAGCGTTGCGCATGGCCGATACTCGGAGAGGTGACCGCTTAGCACTGGCGGCGCGTCAACCAGCGGAATGCCAGTACTTCTGAAATCTTGGTGTAGTTGCTTGAGTAAAAAGTATGTGCACCGGAGAATCGGAAGAACATATGGGGCCGTCTATATCCATGCAGAAATTTTCCTGGGAATCCAATTGGATCTTCATGGTTGTTCCAGCTTCCCAATAGGGATCCAATGGGTCATTGGATTTCTAGATCTAGTGACATAAGTCATCATGGATGTACATACTGTACATGCAAATGAATCCAATGAGATAAATCATCATAGTCATCTCATTGGAATCATTCGTACGTACAGGATGTACATCCATGATGATTTATGGCATTTGATCTAGGGATCCAATGAGATGACCCCTTGGATCCCTATCGGAAAGTTGGAACAAGCATGAGGATCCAATTGGATTTCTAAAACGTCACGCTCGTCCCTTGGATTCTAATCAACCCCCATGAGAACCCAATGCACGAATCCATTTTAAACCCTAAAGGATTCCCACATTATCGAGCCGAATCCGATGGATCATGTCGCATTCTGTGGTGAACTTTCTAAACAAAATACATAGATCTACAAAGTGAGTGGATCGCAGGAAACTATGAATCTTATCTTGAAAAAGTATGAATTGCTTTGAGGAGTTTCGGGACAATTGATGAAGTGTTACCATTTGATTCGAATTTATGCAGTAAATTTATTGTCATCTACTGAACACACCCCCCAAATTTTGAATCGATCGTCTACGTTGTTTCTATAAAATTTACAATTGAAAAAACATTTTTTAACATAGGGCATTTAACATTATTCCACTGATGACGAAATTGTCATAAAGTACCGACATGAGTGATTTGACAGTTTTTCATAACAATTTAAATATTTTAAACATTTTCGTACACTACTTCGTGCGTTGAATTGCCATTCAGCCATAAGCGTAGGCGTTTCCCTATGTTAAAAAGTGTTTTTTTTCAATTGTAAATTTTATAGAAACGGTGTAGACGACCGATTGGAAATTTGCAGAGTGCGTTCAGTATATGACAAAGAATTTACTGTATAAATTTGAATCACATTGCAACACTTCACCAATTGTTCGAACCCTCTTTAAAAAGTATATCATACAAATCGATTTGAATCACATGACCGGAAATCCACTGTAATTATCGTTTGTTATTAATTTCACTGCGCTTTGACACAATATCGCCAAAAACGTACGCGCTCAGGAAGCGTGCAGGTTATGTTTCAACATGCCGAGTTTTTTCTCGTGATTTTTCACATATTTTTTTAGGATATCGAACAAATTTGAGAATTTCAAATAAAAATTCTCTAACGAGGTCAATCGGCAAATAGTGCAGGATTCACTTGGATTTTGATGTGGACTCCCTACGTGCAGCGTCCCTATCGAATACCTATAGGGATGTTGCAGGAACTGGGGACTCCCCAACAAATTTTTGCACTGGTACCAACACGGGTTTTCCACAGTTTCCGCGTACCCTCGGCGGATGTGGTAGACCGTACCTTAAGGCGTTACATCTATTTAGCTCATCGGAAAATGAAGCTTGTTTCGATTTTTGTTTTGAGAGTACCAAAAACGCAATTAAAATGAGGTTTGGAGGGTATATTCTAAATTTGTTGACTCGTGGAGTTTGTTTCTTTTTTATGAACACAATACGTAATTGTGTACCCTCGTAGATTAACACCTAGAACAAAAAAATTTCGTCATTAACGTTCGTTTTTGCTTACGATTATTTAAAAAATATACGTTTTTCGCAAAATGGCATCATTTTGAGTTAATTTTTTTCTTTCTGCCTTACTATTTCGTGCATTTTGTAGCGCTCGCATGCGCGCCGGAAAATGATCTTTAAATAAATAAAAAAACAAAAAGTTCCGCTATAATTCCTTTCGCATATCATTCTTGTGATGTTCATACATAATTTAATCCTTTAACAAACAAGAACGGTGAAAAGTTTTCTTCTACTCAGATGTACCACCTTAAGGGGCTCTATCTACCTAGAGACCGAAAAAATGGCCGAATTTCATATTTTTTGGGGGAAACAATTGGTGTAGAAAAACGCATTTTTTAACAAACAGGTTACATGTATATTAAGAGTCTAAAAAAACAACATATATTGAGAGCTTTTAAAAAAAATCACCTAAAAATACAGAAAAACAATAAAAACATGGCGCCCGGCAAATGATGAAATGTGTTTCGCGTCCTATTGTGGTGGACGGCTTAAACGGCCCATCCGAAATGTAAAAACCAAACGGGTCATTCAAGTTAACAATAATTACGAGTTCTTGACGATCGTCGACTTTTAAGATAATTTTTTTAACAATGTGGCGACGAATTGAAGGGCCGACTTGAAATTCCGAACTTTGAATGAAAAGAATGCTCAAAACTCCGAAAGAATTTAAAGTAATTTCACAAATACCCGAAAGACCAAAATTTGTTGTTTTGGTATTTTGAAAAGTTTAAAATTTTTCATAAACCGACGCATTCTTTCAAGAATTATTTGGAAAATGTTATTTTCCGACCCACCTAGTTAAGCAGCAGAAGTTGGATTCGATTAGCGGAGTGCAGGTAGGGAATGATGGGGATGGATTTAATTGGGAAGCATAATGCGTTGGAAACTCGGAGAAAAAAAATAATATCAACAAGATTAATAATGTTGTTTTTATTAATCTTGTTGGTATTACTTTTTTCTGCAAAACAACCGCAAAAACAATAATTATGATAACAACAGCCACAACAATATATATATATATATATATATATATGTGTGTGTGTGTGTGTGTGTATAAGGGTACGAGCGAGGGACACACGCGGGGTAAAACTGGTCGAACTGGTCGTCGTTGTCGTTCAGCGAAGTCATGCTATCCATAGTACGGGAATTCGGAAGATATTACATTCTTAAAAGTGGCAATATCGTTTCGGGGTGCGACATCGTGGGACCAGGTCGCCCACGAAACCCGTCCTTTTATAACACCATCCCCTCAAGAGTCAATAATAATTGAGGTTTTAGTGTGTGAGAGCAACAGGACACGCCGTACAGCTTCGCGAATAAGTGTGACTTTTTGGATAAATAACGTATACACGTTCAACGTACTCGCTTTTATTACTGTTTTTTTTTCGTTTCTTTTTTTTTATGCATATGAGCGCGGACGCGCGGCCGGTACTGTAAACGATCGAAATTTATATGGGCAAAAATATATAATCGTACTTGTGACAGCCGTACGTAAGGTAAGAAGAGACAAAAAAAAATGCCTTCGCAATTACGACGAGTACAGGCCAATACTGCGAACCTGGGCTATTGTATGTTTTTTTCCCCGCACAATCGTCGTGCATATATTTTCGTAAATGTTGCGAAAGTATCGTAATTTTTGTCGCTCCCTCACCTCTCGTTCCCCTCGTACACTTTTCCGTAGCTCCAGCATTCCCAGCCCGATTCTCGTTCTTGATATTTTATAATTATGATTATATCCTTACACGCGCAATTAGGGTTTACGATCAAACAGCACACGGTCTTCGGAAAGTTTTTCCCGTTTCGATATGTTAGAATTTCATTACGCAACGGACCAGCGATAAAATTGCGAAATTCGTAAAATGCCGATTTTTAACGAGGCACTCGGATAGAATAAATTCGTACCGTGTCTTTCGCCACTTTCGGTGACAAGCGACGAGAAATTTCGTGCGAATATGAACACGAGCGCAGGGAAATCGTGTTCGCCCTTTTTTTTTCTCGTCTTCTTTGCTGCAATTCCGAGTGTCTTCGGAACGGCGTGGCTCCGGCACCTTGTCCAGGTTGTAGGCGGTTGCCGCCTGCCTGTCTTCGTGACTTTAATTCTTACAATGGGTTACATGGCAGCGGCGCACGTGTATGCATACGGTGCAGGGGGAAGACGGCTGAGCGGAGAGAGCTCCTCGGGTTGTTATTGTTATTGTTGCTGTATGCATTTATATATGCACATATACTTATACATACGTACATACATACATGTATGAAGGTGTGTGTGTGTGTGTGTGTGTTTGTGTGCCTGTATATAATAAATACATTATAAAATATACAGGGTGTCCTGTAATGAATGGATAATCGTGCAGCTGTCGATAGGTCAGATCATGTCAAACTATATACTGCAATTTCAGTATAGCAAAAGTCCCTCGGTTTTCGAGCTTTTGGGCTCTACGTTATTTGTTGAAAAAAAATCATCCGCTTTGGGTTTTTCGCATACCATTTCTACAAACAATATGAATCGACAATAACTAAGCAACTTTTTGAAGTAATTGGCACGATATGCGTGGTACATTTTTTTTTACACCGCAGGCTATCAAAGTCAGATGTTGTCAATGGTTTGTATGAAAATTCTGCATAAGATCTTTTTTCATAAAGTTTCCTTAACATTTGAGGTTGAAAAGAAGACTTTTCTAGATAAAACAAATAGCCGAGAGTATTTTTAAAAAACGGCGTCCAAAAACATCATTTGTAGCAACGGAGTGTCTGCCCGTTCGGTTATCGGACGAATAAGCGTATGTTATTCGTCCGGATAGCGACTCAGTTCACGCCGTATGTCCAGTATTGTGACTCGTGTAAGCTAGTATCCGGACGAATAACATATATATAATTGTCCGGATGCATTGTGTTGAATTGTTAAGCAAACTATCCGGAAGAATAATTTACACGTAGTCATCCAAAGAAAACCTTTATAATTTTGTTCGGGTTTGGGTTGGTTGTTTGTGTTTGGGTTTGTTTGGTTTGGGTTGGTTGGTTTTGTTTGGGTTTTGGTTTTCTTTTGTGGGTTTGTTTGGCTTTGTTTCGGTTTGTGTTGTTCGGGTGTATTCGATTGGCTGGGCTTGGTTGGTTTTGTTTGGGTTTGGGTTTTTTTTTCAGGGGTGGTTCGTGTGCGTTTGTCATACGGCGTGAACCGCGTGAATTTAGCGTTGTAGAAATGACATGCGAAAAACGAAAAGCAGATGATTTTTGTCTCCAAAACCGTGGGACTTTTACTGAACTGAGATTCCAGTGTACAGTAGGACATGACCTATGTGAAGTTGGCAACTGACTTTACAGAAAGTAATTTTTTTTTTTTGCATTCGTTTGTACTCGGTTTGTACCCGTTTGTACCGTCTTAAATTTCGTTTGTACCTTAAGGGGGAAAAAAGTACGAGGGTATGAAAAAATGAACCGCAACCCATTTAGAGCTAAGCAATTTTAATAAACGTGACTGAAAAGAGAATCGTTTGTACCCGTATGTACCGTTAAAAATTTTTTTTTTGAATTTTTTTTTCAAAATTTTTTCTGAAAAAAAAAATTTTCGATTTTTTTTAAATTTAATTTCCGTTTGTACCAACAAGTATATCGTTTGGACCACCTAGAAATTGTTTCTATTCATTCGTATCGGTGAGTACATCGTTTCTACCACCGTGTAATCGTTTATACCCATTCGTACTGACGAGTATATTGTTTGTACCACCAAGAAAACGTTTGTACCCGTCTGTACTATCGAGCAATCGATTGTACCCGTTCGTATCGACGAGTATATCGTTTGTACCACCGAGAAAACGTTTGTACCCGTCTGTACTATCGAGGAATCGTTTGTACCCATTCGTTCTGACGAGTATATCGTTTGTACCACCGAGAAAACGTTTGTACCCGTCTGTACTATCGAGCAATCGTTTGTACCCATTCGTATCGACGAGTATTTCGTATGTACCACCGAGAAAACGTTTGTACCCGTCTGTACTATCGGGCAATCGGTTGTACCCATTCGTACTGACGAGTATATCGTTTTTACCAACGAGAAAACGTTTGTACCCGTATGTACTATCGAGCAATCGTTTGTACCCGTTCGTATCGACGAGTATATCGTTTGTACAACCGAGAAATCGTTTGTACCCGTCTGTACTATCGAGCAATCGTTTGTACCCATTTGTACTGACGAGTGTATCGTTTGTACCAGTGAGAAAACGTTTGTACCCGTCTGTACTATCGAGCAATCGTTTGTACCCATTCGTACTGACGAGTGTATCGTTTGTACCAGCGAGAAAACGTTTGTACCCGTCTGTACTATCGAGCAATCGATTGTACCCGTTCGTATCGACGAGTATATCGTTTGTACCATCGAGAAAACGTTTGTACCTGTCTGTACTATCGAGGAATCGTTTGTACCCATTCGTCCTGACGAGTATATCGTTTGTACCACCGAGAAAAAGTTTGTACCCATCTGTACTATCGAGCAATCGTTTGTACCCGTTCGTATCGACGAGAATATCGTTTGTACCACCGAGAAAACGTTTGTACCCGTCTGTAATATCGAGCAATCGTTTGTACCCGTTCGTATCCACAGTATATCGTTTGTACCAGCGAGAAATCGTTTGTACCCTTTGGTGTCGACGAATATATCGTTTGTACCACCGCGGAATCGTTTGTACCCGTCTGTACTACGGAGGAATCGTTTGTACCCATCTGCACTGACAAGTATATCGTTTGTACCACCGAGAAAACGTCTGTACTATCGAGGAATCGTTTTTACCCATTCGTACTGACGAGTATATTGTTTGTACCACCGTGAAAACGTTTGTACTCGTCTGTACTATCGAGCAATCATTTGTACCCATTCGTACCCACGAGTATATCGATTGTACCAACGAGAAAACGATTGTACCCGTCGGCACTGTCGAGCAATCGTTTGAACCGGTCTGTAATATCGAGCAATGGTTTGTACCCCCTCGTACTGACGAGTATATCGTTTGTACCGCCGAGAAAACGTTTGTACCCGTCTGTACTATCGAGCAATCGTTTGTACCCATTCGTACTGACGAGTGTATCGTTTGTACCAGCGAGAAAACGTTTGTACCCGTCTGTACTATCGAGCAATCGATTGTACCCGTTCGTATCGACGAGTATATCGTTTGTACCATCGAGAAAACGTTTGTACCCGTCTGTACTATCGAGCAATCGTATGTACCCATTCGTATCGACCAGTATATCGTTTGTACCACCGAGAAAACGTTTGTACCCGTCTGTACTATCGAGCAATCGTTTGTACCCATTCGTATCGACGAGTATATCGTTTGTACCACCGAGAAAACGTTTGTACCCATCTGTACTATCGAGCAACCGTTTGTACCCGTTCGTATCGACGAGTATATCGTTTGTACCACCGAGGAAACGTTTGTACCCGTCTGAAATATCGAGCAATCGTTTGTACCCGTTCGTATCCACAGTATATCGTTTGTACCAGCGAGAAATCGTTTGTACCCTTTGGTGTCGACGAATATATCGTTTGTACCACCGCGAAATCGTTTGTACCCGTCTGTACTACGGAGGAATCGTTTGTACCCATCTGCACTGACAAGTATATCGTTTGTACCACCGAGAAAACGTTTGTACCCGTCTGTACTATCGAGAAATCGTTTGTACCCGTTCGTATCGACGAGTATATCCTTTGTACCACCGAGGAAACGTTTATACGCGTCTGTACTATCAAGCAATCGTTTGTACCCGGTCGTATCGACGAGTATATCGTTTGTACCACCGAGGAAACGTTTGTACCCGTCTGTACTATCGAGAAATCGTTTTTACCCATTCGTACGGACGAGTGTATCGTTTGTACCAGCGAGAAAACGTTTGTACCCGTCTGTACTATCAAGTAATCGGTTGTACCCATTCGTACTGACGAGTGTGTCGTTTGTACCAGCGAGAAAAAGTTTGTACCCGTCTGTACTATCGATCAATCGTTTGTACCCGTTCGTATCGACGAATATGTCGTGCCACAATATGTTTGTGCCACCGAGCAATCGTTTGGCCCGTCTGTACTATCGATCAATCGTTTGTACCCGTTCGTACTGACGAGTATATCGTTTGTACCACCGACAAAACGTTTGTACCCGTTGGTATCGATGAATATATCGTTTGTACCACCGCGGAAACGTTTGTACCCGTCTGTACTATCGTGGAATCATTTTTACCCATTCGTACTGACGAGTATATCGTTTTACCTCCGAGAAAACGTTTGTACCCGTCTGTACTATCGAGAAATCGTTTGTACCCGTTCGTATCGACGAGTATATCGGTTGTACCACCGAGAAAACGTTTGTACGCGTCTGTACTATCGAGCAATCGTTTATACCCGGTCGTATCGACAGTATATCGTTTGTACCACCGAGAGATCGTTTGTACCCGTTGGTATCGACGAGTATTACGTTTGTACCACCGAGACAACGTTTGTACCCGTCTGTACTATCGAGCAATGGTTTGTACCCATTCGTACTGACGAGTATATCGTTTGTAACAACGACAAAACGATTGTACCCGTCGACACTATCGAGCAATCGTTTGTACCGGTCTGTAATATCGAGCAATCGTTTGTACCCCCTCGTACTGACGAGTATATCCTTTGTACCACCGAGAAAAAGTTTGTACCCGTCTGTACTATCGAGCAATCGTTTGTACTCATTCGTTTCAACGAGTATATCGTTTATACCACCGACATAACGTTTGTACCCGTTGGTATCGACGAATATATCGTTTGTACCACCGCGGAAACGTTTGGACCCGTCTGTACTATTGAGGAATCGTTTGTACCAATTCGTACTGACAAGTATATCGTTTGTACCACCGAGAAAACGTTTGTACCCATCTGTACTATCGAGGAATCGTTTTGACCCTGTCGTACTGACGAGTATATCGTTTGTACCATCGAGAAGACGTTTGTACCCTTCTGTACTATCGAGAAATCGTTTGTACCCGTTCGTATCGACGAGTATATCGTTTGTACCACCGAGAAAACGTTTGTACCCGTCTGTACTATCGAGCAATCGTTTGCACCCGCTCGTATCAACAGTATATCGTTTGTACCAGCGAGAAATCGTTTGTACCCGTTCGTATCGACGAGAATATCGTTTGAACGACCGAGAAATCGTTTGTACTCGTTAGTATCGACGAGTATATCGTTTGTACCACCGAGACACCGTTTCTACCCAGCTGTACTATCGAGCAATCGTTTGTACCCGTTCGTACTGACGAGTATATCGCTTGTACCACCGAGAAAAAGTTCGTACCTGTCTGTACTATCGAGCAATCGTTTGTACCCGTTCGTATCGACGAGTATATCGTTTGTACCACCGAGAAATAGTTTGTACCCGTTGGTATCGACGAGTATATCGTTTGTACCACCGAGGAAACGTTTGCACCAGTCTGTACTATCGAGCAATCGTTTGTACCCATTCGTACTGACGAGTATATCGTTTGTACCACCGAGACACTGTTTCTACCCAGCTGTACTATCGAGCAATCGTTTGTACCCGTTCGTACTGACGAGTATATCGCTTGTACCACCGAGAAAAAGTTCGTACCTGTCTGTCTTATCGAGCAATCGTTTGTACCCGTTCGTACTGACGAGTATATCGTTTGTACCACCGAGAAAACGTTTGTACCCGTCTGTACTATCGAGCAATCGTTTGCACCCATTCGTATCGACAAGTATATCGTTTGTACCACCGAGGAAACGTTTGTACCCATTCGTCCTGACGAGCAGATCGTTTGTACCGCCGAGAAATCGTTTGCTTGGGTTTCCGTCATCGAGTAATCGTTTGTACCGGTTCGTACCAACGAGTAAATCATTTGTACCAGCACTTAATCTTGTGTTTCGGTCCATACTGACGAGTATGTCGTTTGTACCACCGAGCAATAATTTCTATTTTTTCGTGCCAAGGAGTATATCGTTTGTACCGCCAAGCGTAAGTTTCGTAGAGTAAGTAAGTAAGTAAGCGTACATGGGTACAAACGATTTCTCTGTGGTACAAATGATATGCTCGCCGATACGACCGGTAGAACCGATTGCTCGATAGTACAGACAGGTACAAACGTTTTCTCGATGGTACAAACGATATACTCGTCGATACGAACGGGTACAATCGATTGCTCGATAGTACAGACGGGTACAAACGTTTTCTCGCTGGTACAAACGATACACTCGTCAGTACGAATGGGTACAAACGATTGCTCGATAGTACAAACGGGTACAAACGTTTTGTCACTGGTACAAACGATACACTCGTCAGTACGAATGGGTACACACGATTGCTCGATAGTACAGACGGGTACAATCGATTTCTCGGTTGTACAAACGATATACTCGTCGATACGAACGGGTACAAACGATTGCTCGATAGTACATACGGGTACAAACGTTTTCTCGCTGGTAAAAACGATATACAAGTCAGTGCGAATGGGTACAACCGATTGCCCGATAGTACAGACTGGTACAAACGTTTTCTCGGTGGTACATACGAAATACTCGTCGATACGAATGGGTACAAACGATTGGTCGATAGTACAGACGGGTACAAACGATTTCTCGGTGGTACAAACGATATACTCGTCGATACGAATGGGTACAAACGATTGCTCGATAGTACAGACGGGTACAAACGTTTTCTCGTTGGTACAAACGATATACTCGTCAGTACGAATTGGTACAAACGATTGCCCGATAGTTCAGACGGGGACAAACGTTTTCTCGGTGGTACATACGAAATCCTCGTTGATACGAATGGGTACAAACGATTGGTCGATAGTACAGACGGGTACAAACGATTTCTCGGTGGTACAAACGACATACTCATCGATACGAACGGGTACAAACGATTGCTCGATAGTACAGACGGGTACAAACGGTTCCTCGGTGGTACAAACGATACACTCGTCAGTACGAATGGGTACAAACGATTGCTCGATAGTACAGACGGGTACAAACGTTTTCTCACTGGTACAAGCGATACACTCGTCAGTACGAATGGGTACAAAGGATTGCTCGATAGTACAGACGGGTACAAACGATTTCTCGGTGGTACAAACGATATACTCGTCGATACGAACGGGTACAAACGATTGCTCGATAGTACATACGGGTACAAACGTTTTCTCGTTGGTAAAACCGATATACTCGTCAGTACGAACGGGTACAAACGATTGCTCGATAGTACAGACGGGTACAAACGTTTTCTCGTTGGTACAAACGATATACTCGTCAGTACGAATGGGTACAAACGATTGCCCGATAGTTCAGACGGGGACAAACGTTTTCTCGCTGGTACAAACGATACACTCGTCAGTACGAATGGGTACAAACGATTGCTCGATAGTACAGACGGGTACAAACGATTTCTCGGTGGTACAAACGATATACTTGTCGATACGAACGGGTACAAACGATTGCTCGATAGTACATACGGGTACAAACGTTTTCTCGTTGGTAAAAACGATATACTCGTCAGTACGAATGGCTACAACCGATTGCCCGATAGTACAGACGGGTACAAACGATTTCTCGGTGGTACATACGAAATACTCGTCGATACGAATGGGTACAAACGATTGGTCGATAGTACAAACGATTTCTCGGTGGTACAAACGATATACTCGTCGATACGAATGGGTACAAACGATTGCTCGATAGTACAGACGGGTACAAACGTTTTCTCGGTGGTACAAACGATATACTCGTCAGAACGAATGGGTACAAACGATTCCTCGATAGTACAGACAGGTACAAACGTTTTCTCGGTGGTACAAACGATATACTCGTCGATACGAACGGGTACAATCGATTGCTCGATAGTACAGACGGGTACAAACGATTTCTCGGTGGTACAAACGATATACTCGTCGATACGAACGGGTACAAACGATTGCTCGATAGTACAGACGGGTACAAACGTTTCCTCGGTGGTACAAACGATGTACTCGTCGATACGAACGGGTACAAACGATTGCTCGATAGTACAGACGCGTACAAACGTTTTC
The DNA here is from genome assembly GCA_951751655.1 of Ophion costatus. Classification (NCBI taxonomy): domain Eukaryota; kingdom Metazoa; phylum Arthropoda; class Insecta; order Hymenoptera; family Ichneumonidae; genus Ophion; species Ophion costatus. The sequence continues at coordinate 38,928,705 of OX632359.1, read as the reverse complement.
TCACTGGTACAAACGATACACTCGTCAGTACGAATGGGTACAAACGATTGCTCGATAGTACAGACGGGTACAAACGATTTCTCGGTGGTACAAACGATATAGTCGTCGATACGAACGGGTACAAAAGATTGCTCGATAGTACATACGGGTACAAACGTTTTCTCGTTGGTAAAAACGATATACTCGTCAGTACGAATGGGTACAACCGATTGCCCGATAGTACAGACGGGTACAAACGTTTTCTCGGTGGTACATACGAAATACTCGTCGATACGAATGGGTACAAACGATTGGTCGATAGTACAGCCGGGTACAAACGATTTCTCGGTGGCACAAACGATATACTCGTCGATACGAATGGGTACAAACGATTGCTCGATAGTACAGACGGGTACAAACGTTTTCTCGGTGGTACAAACGATATACTCGTCAGAACGAATGGGTACAAACGATTCCTCGATAGTACAGCCGGGTACAAACGATTTCTCGGTGGCACAAACGATATACTCGTCGATACGAATGGGTACAAACGATTGCTCGATAGTACAGACGGGTACAAACGTTTTCTCGGTGGTACAAACGATATACTCGTCAGAACGAATGGGTACAAACGATTCCTCGATAGTACAGACGGGTACAAACGTTTTCTCAGTGGTACAAACGATATACTCGTCGATACGAACGGGTACAATCGATTGCTCGTTAGTACAGACGGGTACAAACGATTTCTCGGTGGTACAAACGATATACTCGTCGATACGAACGGGTACAAACGATTGCTCGATAGTACAGACGGGTACAAACGTTTTCTTGTTGGTACAAACGATATACTCGTCAGTACGAATGGGTACAAACGATTGCCCGATAGTTCAGACGGGGACAAACGTTTTCTCGGTGGTACATACGAAATACTCGTTGATACGAATGGGTACAAACGATTGATCGATAGTACAGACGGGTACAAACGATTTCCCGGTGGTACAAACGACATACTCGTCGATACGAACGGGTACAAACGATTGCTCGATAGTACAGACGGGTACAAACGTTTCCTCGGTGGTACAAACGATGTACTCGTCGATACGAACGGGTACAAACGATTGCTCGATAGTACAGATGGGTACAAACGTTTTCTCGGTGGTACAAACGATATACTCGTCAGGACAAATGGGTACAAACGATTCCTCGATAGTACAGACAGGTACAAACGTTTTCTCGATGGTACAAACGATATACTCGTCGATACGAACGGGTACAATCGATTGCTCGATAGTACAGACGGGTACAAACGTTTTCTCGCTGGTACAAACGATACACTCGTCAGTACGAATGGGTACAAACGATTGCTCGATAGTACAAACGGGTACAAACGTTTTGTCACTGGTACAAACGATACACTCGTCAGTACGAATGGGTACACACGATTGCTCGATAGTACAGACGGGTACAATCGATTTCTCGGTTGTACAAACGATATACTCGTCGATACGAACGGGTACAAACGATTGCTCGATAGTACATACGGGTACAAACGTTTTCTCGCTGGTAGAAACGATATACTCGTCAGTGCGAATGGGTACAACCGATTGCCCGATAGTACAGACTGGTACAAACGTTTTCTCGGTGGTACATACGAAATACTCGTCGATACGAATGGGTACAAACGATTGGTCGATAGTACAGACGGGTACAAACGATTTCTCGGTGGTACAAACGATATACTCGTCGATACGAATGGGTACAAACGATTGCTCGATAGTACAGACGGGTACAAACGTTTTCTCGTTGGTACAAACGATATACTCGTCAGTACGAATGGGTACAAACGATTGCCCGATAGTTCAGACGGGGACAAACGTTTTCTCGGTGGTACATACGAAATCCTCGTTGATACGAATGGGTACAAATGATTGGTCGATAGTACAGACGGGTACAAACGATTTCTCGGTGGTACAAACGACATACTCATCGATACGAACGGGTACAAACGATTGCTCGATAGTACAGACGGGTACAAACGGTTCCTCGGTGGTACAAACGATGTACTCGTCGATACGAACGGTACAAACGATTGCTCGATAGTACAGATGGGTACAAACGTTTTCTCGGTGGTACAAACGATATACTCGTCAGGACGAATGGGTACAAACGATTCCTCGATAGTACAGACAGGTACAAACGTTTTCTCGATGGTACAAACGATATACTCGTCGATACGAACGGGTACAATCGATTGCTCGATAGTACAGACGGGTACAAACGTTTTCTCGCTGGTACAAACGATACACTCGTCAGTACGAATGGGTACAAAGGATTGCTCGATAGTACAGACGGGTACAAACGATTTCTCGGTGGTACAAACGATATACTCGTCGATACGAACGGGTACAAACGATTGCTCGATAGTACATACGGGTACAAACGTTTTCTCGTTGGTAAAACCGATATACTCGTCAGTACGAACGGGTACAAACGATTGCTCGATAGTACAGACGGGTACAAACGTTTTCTCGTTGGTACAAACGATATACTCGTCAGTACGAATGGGTACAAACGATTGCCCGATAGTTCAGACGGGGACAAACGTTTTCTCGCTGGTACAAACGATACACTCGTCAGTACGAATGGGTACAAACGATTGCTCGATAGTACAGACGGGTACAAACGATTTCTCGGTGGTACAAACGATATACTTGTCGATACGAACGGGTACAAACGATTGCTCGATAGTACATACGGGTACAAACGTTTTCTCGTTGGTAAAAACGATATACTCGTCAGTACGAATGGCTACAACCGATTGCCCGATAGTACAGACGGGTACAAACGTTTTCTCGGTGGTACATACGAAATACTCGTCGATACGAATGGGTACAAACGATTGGTCGATAGTACAAACGATTTCTCGGTGGTACAAACGATATACTCGTCGATACGAATGGGTACAAACGATTGCTCGATAGTACAGACGGGTACAAACGTTTTCTCGGTGGTACAAACGATATACTCGTCAGAACGAATGGGTACAAACGATTTCTCGATAGTACAGACAGGTACAAACGTTTTCTCGGTGGTACAAACGATATACTCGTCGATACGAACGGGTACAATCGATTGCTCGATAGTACAGACGGGTACAAACGATTTCTCGGTGGTACAAACGATATACTCGTCGATACGAACGGGTACAAACGATTGCTCGATAGTACAGACGGGTACAAACGTTTCCTCGGTGGTACAAACGATGTACTCGTCGATACGAACGGGTACAAACGATTGCTCGATAGTACAGACGGGTACAAACGTTTTCTCACTGGTACAAACGATACACTCGTCAGTACGAATGGGTACAAACGATTGCTCGATAGTACAGACGGGTACAAACGATTTCTCGGTGGTACAAACGATATAGTCGTCGATACGAACGGGTACAAACGATTGCACGATAGTACATACGGGTACAAACGTTTTCTCGTTGGTAAAAACGATATACTCGTCAGTACGAATGGGTACAACCGATTGCCCGATAGTACAGACGGGTACAAACGTTTTCTCGGTGGTACATACGAAATACTCGTCGATACGAATGGGTACAAACGATTGGTCGATAGTACAGCCGGGTACAAACGATTTCTCGGTGGCACAAACGATATACTCGTCGATACGAATGGGTACAAACGATTGCTCGATAGTACAGACGGGTACAAACGTTTTCTCGGTGGTACAAACGATATTCTCGTCAGAACGAATGGGTACAAACGATTCCTCGATAGTACAGCCGGGTACAAACGATTTCTCGGTGGCACAAACGATATACTCGTCGATACGAATGGGTACAAACGATTGCTCGATAGTACAGACGGGTACAAACGTTTTCTTGGTGGTACAAACGATATACTCGTCAGAACGAATGGGTACAAACGATTCCTCGATAGTACAGACGGGTACAAACGTTTTCTCAGTGGTACAAACGATATGCTCGTCGATACGAACGGGTACAATCGATTGCTCGTTAGTACAGACGGGTACAAACGATTTCTCGGTGGTACAAACGATATACTCGTCGATACGAACGGGTACAAACGATTGCTCGATAGTACAGACGGGTACAAACGTTTTCTTGTTGGTACAAACGATATACTCGTCAGTACGAATGGGTACAAACGATTGCCCGATAGTTCAGACGGGGACAAACGTTTTCTCGGTGGTACATACGAAATACTCGTTGATACGAATGGGTACAAACGATTGATCGATAGTACAGACGGGTACAAACGATTTCCCGGTGGTACAAACGACATACTCGTCGATACGAACGGGTACAAACGATTGCTCGATAGTACAGACGGGTACAAACGTTTCCTCGGTGGTACAAACGATGTACTCGTCGATACGAACGGGTACAAACGATTGCTCGATAGTACAGATGGGTACAAACGTTTTCTCGGTGGTACAAACGATATACTCGTCAGGACAAATGGGTACAAACGATTCCTCGATAGTACAGACAGGTACAAACGTTTTCTCGATGGTACAAACGATATACTCGTCGATACGAACGGGTACAATCGATTGCTCGATAGTACAGACGGGTACAAACGTTTTCTCGCTGGTACAAACGATACACTCGTCAGTACGAATGGGTACAAACGATTGCTCGATAGTACAAACGGGTACTAACGTTTTGTCACTGGTACAAACGATACACTCGTCAGTACGAATGGGTACACACGATTGCTCGATAGTACAGACGGGTACAATCGATTTCTCGGTTGTACAAACGATATACTCGTCGATACGAACGGGTACAAACGATTGCTCGATAGTACATACGGGTACAAACGTTTTCTCGCTGGTAAAAACGATATACTCGTCAGTGCGAATGGGTACAACCGATTGCCCGATAGTACAGACTGGTACAAACGTTTTCTCGGTGGTACATACGAAATACTCGTCGATACGAATGGGTACAAACGATTGGTCGATAGTTCAGACGGGTACAAACGATTTCTCGTGGTACAAACGATATACTCGTCGATACGAATGGGTACAAACGATTGCTCGATAGTACAGACGGGTACAAACGTTTTCTCGTTGGTACAAACGATATACTCGTCAGTACGAATGGGTACAAACGATTGCCCGATAGTTCAGACGGGGACAAACGTTTTCTCGGTGGTACATACGAAATCCTCGTTGATACGAATGGGTACAAACGATTAATCGATAGTACAGACGGGTACAAACGATTTCTCGGTGGTACAAACGACATACTCATCGATACGAACGGGTACAAACGATTGCTCGATAGTACAGACGGGTACAAACGGTTCCTCGGTGGTACAAACGATGTACTCGTCGATACGAACGGTACAAACGATTGCTCGATAGTACAGATGGGTACAAACGTTTTCTCGGTGGTACAAACGATATACTCGTCAGGACGAATGGGTACAAACGATTCCTCGATAGTACAGACAGGTACAAACGTTTTCTCGATGGTACAAACGATATACTCGTCGATACGAACGGGTACAATCGATTGCTCGATAGTACAGACGGGTACAAACGTTTTCTCGCTGGTACAAACGATACACTCGTCAGTACGAATGGGTACAAACGATTGCTCTATAGTACAGACGGGTACAAACGTTTTCTCACTGGTACAAGCGATACACTCGTCAGTACGAATGGGTACAAAGGATTGCTCGATAGTACAGACGGGTACAAACGATTTCTCGGTGGTACAAACGATATACTCGTCGATACGAACGGGTACAAACGATTGCTCGATAGTACATACGGGTACAAACGTTTTCTCGTTGGTAAAACCGATATACTCGTCAGTACGAACGGGTACAAACGATTGCTCGATAGTACAGACGGGTACAAACGTTTTCTCGTTGGTACAAACGATATACTCGTCAGTACGAATGGGTACAAACGATTGCCCGATAGTTCAGACGGGGACAAACGTTTTCTCGCTGGTACAAACGATACACTCGTCAGTACGAATGGGTACAAACGATTGCTCGATAGTACAGACGGGTACAAACGATTTCTCGGTGGTACAAACGATATACTTGTCGATACGAACGGGTACAAACGATTGCTCGATAGTACATACGGGTACAAACGTTTTCTCGTTGGTAAAAACGATATACTCGTCAGTACGAATGGCTACAACCGATTGCCCGATAGTACAGACGGGTACAAACGTTTTCTCGGTGGTACATACGAAATACTCGTCGATACGAATGGGTACAAACGATTGGTCGATAGTACAAACGATTTCTCGGTGGTACAAACGATATACTCGTCGATACGAATGGGTACAAACGATTGCTCGATAGTACAGACGGGTACAAACGTTTTCTCGGTGGTACAAACGATATACTCGTCAGAACGAATGGGTACAAACGATTCCTCGATAGTACAGACAGGTACAAACGTTTTCTCGGTGGTACAAACGATATACTCGTCGATACGAACGGGTACAATCGATTGCTCGATAGTACAGACGGGTACAAACGATTTCTCGGTGGTACAAACGATATACTCGTCGATACGAACGGGTACAAACGATTGCTCGATAGTACAGACGGGTACAAACGTTTCCTCGGTGGTACAAACGATGTACTCGTCGATACGAACGGGTACAAACGATTGCTCGATAGTACAGACGGGTACAAACGTTTTCTCACTGGTACAAACGATACACTCGTCAGTACGAATGGGTACAAACGATTGCTCGATAGTACAGACGGGTACAAACGATTTCTCGGTGGTACAAACGATATAGTCGTCGATACGAACGGGTACAAAAGATTGCTCGATAGTACATACGGGTACAAACGTTTTCTCGTTGGTAAAAACGATATACTCGTCAGTACGAATGGGTACAACCGATTGCCCGATAGTACAGACGGGTACAAACGTTTTCTCGGTGGTACATACGAAATACTCGTCGATACGAATGGGTACAAACGATTGGTCGATAGTACAGCCGGGTACAAACGATTTCTCGGTGGCACAAACGATATACTCGTCGATACGAATGGGTACAAACGATTGCTCGATAGTACAGACGGGTACAAACGTTTTCTCGGTGGTACAAACGATATACTCGTCAGAACGAATGGGTACAAACGATTCCTCGATAGTACAGCCGGGTACAAACGATTTCTCGGTGGCACAAACGATATACTCGTCGATACGAATGGGTACAAACGATTGCTCGATAGTACAGACGGGTACAAACGTTTTCTCGGTGGTACAAACGATATACTCGTCAGAACGAATGGGTACAAACGATTCCTCGATAGTACAGACGGGTACAAACGTTTTCTCAGTGGTACAAACGATATACTCGTCGATACGAACGGGTACAATCGATTGCTCGTTAGTACAGACGGGTACAAACGATTTCTCGGTGGTACAAACGATATACTCGTCGATACGAACGGGTACAAACGATTGCTCGATAGTACAGACGGGTACAAACGTTTTCTTGTTGGTACAAACGATATACTCGTCAGTACGAATGGGTACAAACGATTGCCCGATAGTTCAGACGGGGACAAACGTTTTCTCGGTGGTACATACGAAATACTCGTTGATACGAATGGGTACAAACGATTGATCGATAGTACAGACGGGTACAAACGATTTCCCGGTGGTACAAACGACATACTCGTCGATACGAACGGGTACAAACGATTGCTCGATAGTACAGACGTGTACAAACGTTTCCTCGGTGGTACAAACGATGTACTCGTCGATACGAACGGGTACAAACGATTGCTCGATAGTACAGATGGGTACAAACGTTTTCTCGGTGGTACAAACGATATACTCGTCAGGACAAATGGGTACAAACGATTCCTCGATAGTGCAGACAGGTACAAACGTTTTCTCGATGGTACAAACGATATACTCGTCGATACGAACGGGTACAATCGATTGCTCGATAGTACAGACGGGTACAAACGTTTTCTCGCTGGTACAAACGATACACTCGTCAGTACGAATGGGTACAAACGATTGCTCGATAGTACAAACGGGTACAAACGTTTTGTCACTGGTACAAACGATACACTCGTCAGTACGAATGGGTACACACGATTGCTCGATAGTACAGACGGGTACAATCCATTTTTTCGGTTGTACAAACGATATGCTCGTCGATACGAACGGGTACAAACGATTGCTCGATAGTACATACGGGTACAAACGTTTTCTCGCTGGTAGAAACGATATACTCGTCAGTGCGAATGGGTACAACCGATTGCCCGATAGTACAGACTGGTACAAACGTTTTCTCGGTGGTACATACGAAATACTCGTCGATACGAATGGGTACAAACGATTGGTCGATAGTACAGACGGGTACAAACGATTTCTCGGTGGTACAAACGATATACTCGTCGATACGAATGGGTACAAACGATTGCTCGATAGTACAGACGGGTACAAACGTTTTCTCGTTGGTACAAACGATATACTCGTCAGTACGAATGGGTACAAACGATTGCCCGATAGTTCAGACGGGGACAAACGTTTTCTCGGTGGTACATACGAAATCCTCGTTGATACGAATGGGTACAAATGATTGGTCGATAGTACAGACGGGTACAAACGTTTTCTCGCTGGTACAAACGATACACTCGTCAGTACGAATGGGTACAAAGGATTGCTCGATAGTACAGACGGGTACAAACGATTTCTCGGTGGTACAAACGATATACTCGTCGATACGAACGGGTACAAACGATTGCTCGATAGTACATACGGGTACAAACGTTTTCTCGTTGGTAAAACCGATATACTCGTCAGTACGAACGGGTACAAACGATTGCTCGATAGTACAGACGGGTACAAACGTTTTCTCGTTGGTACAAACGATATACTCGTCAGTACGAATGGGTACAAACGATTGCCCGATAGTTCAGACGGGGACAAACGTTTTCTCGCTGGTACAAACGATACACTCGTCAGTACGAATGGGTACAAACGATTGCTCGATAGTACAGACGGGTACAAACGATTTCTCGGTGGTACAAACGATATACTTGTCGATACGAACGGGTACAAACGATTGCTCGATAGTACATACGGGTACAAACGTTTTCTCGTTGGTAAAAACGATATACTCGTCAGTACGAATGGCTACAACCGATTGCCCGATAGTACAGACGGGTACAAACGTTTTCTCGGTGGTACATACGAAATACTCGTCGATACGAATGGGTACAAACGATTGGTCGATAGTACAAACGATTTCTCGGTGGTACAAACGATATACTCGTCGATACGAATGGGTACAAACGATTGCTCGATAGTACAGACGGGTACAAACGTTTTCTCGGTGGTACAAACGATATACTCGTCAGAACGAATGGGTACAAACGATTCCTCGATAGTACAGACAGGTACAAACGTTTTCTCGGTGGTACAAACGATATACTCGTCGATACGAACGGGTACAATCGATTGCTCGATAGTACAGACGGGTACAAACGATTTCTCGGTGGTACAAACGATATACTCGTCGATACGAACGGGTACAAACGATTGCTCGATAGTACAGACGGGTACAAACGTTTCCTCGGTGGTACAAACGATGTACTCGTCGATACGAACGGGTACAAACGATTGCTCGATAGTACAGACGGGTACAAACGTTTTCTCACTGGTACAAACGATACACTCGTCAGTACGAATGGGTACAAACGATTGCTCGATAGTACAGACGGGTACAAACGATTTCTCGGTGGTACAAACGATATAGTCGTCGATACGAACGGGTACAAACGATTGCTCGATAGTACATACGGGTACAAACGTTTTCTCGTTGGTAAAAACGATATACTCGTCAGTACGAATGGGTACAACCGATTGCCCGATAGTACAGACGGGTACAAACGTTTTCTCGGTGGTACATACGAAATACTCGTCGATACGAATGGGTACAAACGATTGGTCGATAGTACAGCCGGGTACAAACGATTTCTCGGTGGCACAAACGATATACTCGTCGATACGAATGGGTACAAACGATTGCTCGATAGTACAGACGGGTACAAACGTTTTCTCGGTGGTACAAACGATATTCTCGTCAGAACGAATGGGTACAAACGATTCCTCGATAGTACAGCCGGGTACAAACGATTTCTCGGTGGCACAAACGATATACTCGTCGATACGAATGGGTACAAACGATTGCTCGATAGTACAGACGGGTACAAACGTTTTCTTGGTGGTACAAACGATATACTCGTCAGAACGAATGGGTACAAACGATTCCTCGATAGTACAGACGGGTACAAACGTTTTCTCAGTGGTACAAACGATATACTCGTCGATACGAACGGGTACAATCGATTGCTCGTTAGTACAGACGGGTACAAACGATTTCTCGGTGGTACAAACGATATACTCGTCGATACGAACGGGTACAAACGATTGCTCGATAGTACAGACGGGTACAAACGTTTTCTTGTTGGTACAAACGATATACTCGTCAGTACGAATGGGTACAAACGATTGCCCGATAGTTCAGACGGGGACAAACGTTTTCTCGGTGGTACATACGAAATACTCGTTGATACGAATGGGTACAAACGATTGATCGATAGTACAGACGGGTACAAACGATTTCCCGGTGGTACAAACGACATACTCGTCGATACGAACGGGTACAAACGATTGCTCGATAGTACAGACGGGTACAAACGTTTCCTCGGTGGTACAAACGATGTACTCGTCGATACGAACGGGTACAAACGATTGCTCGATAGTACAGATGGGTACAAACGTTTTCTCGGTGGTACAAACGATATACTCGTCAGGACAAATGGGTACAAACGATTCCTCGATAGTACAGACAGGTACAAACGTTTTCTCGATGGTACAAACGATATACTCGTCGATACGAACGGGTACAATCGATTGCTCGATAGTACAGACGGGTACAAACGTTTTCTCGCTGGTACAAACGATACACTCGTCAGTACGAATGGGTACAAACGATTGCTCGATAGTACAAACGGGTACAAACGTTTTGTCACTGGTACAAACGATACACTCGTCAGTACGAATGGGTACACACGATTGCTCGATAGTACAGACGGGTACAATCGATTTCTCGGTTGTACAAACGATATACTCGTCGATACGAACGGGTACAAACGATTGCTCGATAGTACATACGGGTACAAACGTTTTCTCGCTGGTAAAAACGATATACTCGTCAGTGCGAATGGGTACAACCGATTGCCCGATAGTACAGACTGGTACAAACGTTTTCTCGGTGGTACATTCGAAATACTCGTCGATACGAATGGGTACAAACGATTGGTCGATAGTACAGACGGGTACAAACGATTTCTCGGTGGTACAAACGATATACTCGTCGATACGAATGGGTACAAATGATTGCTCGATAGTACAGACGGGTACAAACGTTTTCTCGTTGGTACAAACGATATACTCGTCAGTACGAATGGGTACAAACGATTGCCCGATAGTTCAGACGGGGACAAACGTTTTCTCGGTGGTACATACGAAATCCTCGTTGATACGAATGGGTACAAACGATTGGTCGATAGTACAGACGGGTACAAACGATTTCTCGGTGGTACAAACGACATACTCATCGATACGAACGGGTACAAACGATTGCTCGATAGTACAGACGGGTACAAACGGTTCCTCGGTGGTACAAACGATGTACTCGTCGATACGAACGGTACAAACGATTGCTCGATAGTACAGATGGGTACAAACGTTTTCTCGGTGGTACAAACGATATACTCGTCAGGACGAATGGGTACAAACGATTCCTCGATAGTACAGACAGGTACAAACGTTTTCTCGATGGTACAAACGATATACTCGTCGATACGAACGGGTACAATCGATTGCTCGATAGTACAGACGGGTACAAACGTTTTCTCGCTGGTACAAACGATACACTCGTCAGTACGAATGGGTACAAACGATTGCTCGATAGTACAGACGGGTACAAACGTTTTCTCACTGGTACAAGCGATACACTCGTCAGTACGAATGGGTACAAAGGATTGCTCGATAGTACAGACGGGTACAAACGATTTCTCGGTGGTACAAACGATATACTCGTCGATACGAACGGGTACAAACGATTGCTCGATAGTACATACGGGTACAAACGTTTTCTCGTTGGTAAAACCGATATACTCGTCAGTACGAACGGGTACAAACGATTGCTCGATAGTACAGACGGGTACAAACGTTTTCTCGTTGGTACAAACGATATACTCGTCAGTACGAATGGGTACAAACGATTGCCCGATAGTTCAGACGGGGACAAACGTTTTCTCGCTGGTACAAACGATACACTCGTCAGTACGAATGGGTACAAACGATTGCTCGATAGTACAGACGGGTACAAACGATTTCTCGGTGGTACAAACGATATACTTGTCGATACGAACGGGTACAAACGATTGCTCGATAGTACATACGGGTACAAACGTTTTCTCGTTGGTAAAAACGATATACTCGTCAGTACGAATGGCTACAACCGATTGCCCGATAGTACAGACGGGTACAAACGTTTTCTCGGTGGTACATACGAAATACTCGTCGATACGAATGGGTACAAACGATTGGTCGATAGTACAAACGATTTCTCGGTGGTACAAACGATATACTCGTCGATACGAATGGGTACAAACGATTGCTCGATAGTACAGACGGGTACAAACGTTTTCTCGGTGGTACAAACGATATACTCGTCAGAACGAATGGGTACAAACGATTCCTCGATAGTACAGACAGGTACAAACGTTTTCTCGGTGGTACAAACGATATACTCGTCGATACGAACGGGTACAATCGATTGCTCGATAGTACAGACGGGTACAAACGATTTCTCGGTGGTACAAACGATATACTCGTCGATACGAACGGGTACAAACGATTGCTCGATAGTACAGACGGGTACAAACGTTTCCTCGGTGGTACAAACGATGTACTCGTCGATACGAACGGGTACAAACGATTGCTCGATAGTACAGACGGGTACAAACGTTTTCTCACTGGTACAAACGATACACTCGTCAGTACGAATGGGTACAAACGATTGCTCGATAGTACAGACGGGTACAAACGATTTCTCGGTGGTACAAACGATATAGTCGTCGATACGAACGGGTACAAACGATTGCTCGATAGTACATACGGGTACAAACGTTTTCTCGTTGGTAAAAACGATATACTCGTCAGTACGAATGGGTACAACCGATTGCCCGATAGTACAGACGGGTACAAACGTTTTCTCGGTGGTACATACGAAATACTCGTCGATACGAATGGGTACAAACGATTGGTCGATAGTACAGCCGGGTACAAACGATTTCTCGGTGGCACAAACGATATACTCGTCGATACGAATGGGTACAAACGATTGCTCGATAGTACAGACGGGTACAAACGTTTTCTCGGTGGTACAAACGATATACTCGTCAGAACGAATGGGTACAAACGATTCCTCGATAGTACAGCCGGGTACAAACGATTTCTCGGTGGCACAAACGATATACTCGTCGATACGAATGGGTACAAACGATTGCTCGATAGTACAGACGGGTACAAACGTTTTCTCGGTGGTACAAACGATATACTCGTCAGAACGAATGGGTACAAACGATTCCTCGATAGTACAGACGGGTACAAACGTTTTCTCAGTGGTACAAACGATATACTCGTCGATACGAACGGGTACAATCGATTGCTCGTTAGTACAGACGGGTACAAACGATTTCTCGGTGGTACAAACGATATACTCGTCGATACGAACGGGTACAAACGATTGCTCGATAGTACAGACGGGTACAAACGTTTTCTTGTTGGTACAAACGATATACTCGTCAGTACGAATGGGTACAAACGATTGCCCGATAGTTCAGACGGGGACAAACGTTTTCTCGGTGGTACATACGAAATACTCGTTGATACGAATGGGTACAAACGATTGATCGATAGTACAGACGGGTACAAACGATTTCCCGGTGGTACAAACGACATACTCGTCGATACGAACGGGTACAAACGATTGCTCGATAGTACAGACGGGTACAAACGTTTCCTCGGTGGTACAAACGATGTACTCGTCGATACGAACGGGTACAAACGATTGCTCGATAGTACAGATGGGTACAAACGTTTTCTCGGTGGTACAAACGATATACTCGTCAGGACAAATGGGTACAAACGATTCCTCGATAGTACAGACAGGTACAAACGTTTTTTCGATGGTACAAGCGATATACTCGTCGATACGAACGGGTACAATCGATTGCTCGATAGTACAGACGGGTACAAACGTTTTCTCGCTGGTACAAACGATACACTCGTCAGTACGAATGGGTACAAACGATTGCTCGATAGTACAAACGGGTACAAACGTTTTGTCACTGGTACAAACGATACACTCGTCAGTACGAATGGGTACACACGATTGCTCGATAGTACAGACGGGTACAATCGATTTCTCGGTTGTACAAACGATATACTCGTCGATACGAACGGGTACAAACGATTGCTCGATAGTACATACGGGTACAAACGTTTTCTCGCTGGTAAAAACGATATACTCGTCAGTGCGAATGGGTACAACCGATTGCCCGATAGTACAGACTGGTACAAACGTTTTCTCGGTGGTACATACGAAATACTCGTCGATACGAATGGGTACAAACGATTGGTCGATAGTACAGACGGGTACAAACGATTTCTCGGTGGTACAAACGATATACTCGTCGATACGAATGGGTACAAACGATTGCTCGATAGTACAGACGGGTACAAACGTTTCCTCGGTGGTACAAACGATGTACTCGTCGATACGAACGGGTACAAACGATTGCTCGATAGTACAGATGGGTACAAACGTTTTCTCGGTGGTACAAACGATATACTCGTCAGGGCAAATGGGTACAAACGATTCCTCGATAGTACAGACAGGTACAAACGTTTTCTCGATGGTACAAACGATATACTCGTCGATACGAACGGGTACAATCGATTGCTCGATAGTACAGACGGGTACAAACGTTTTCTCGCTGGTACAAACGATACACTCGTCAGTACGAATGGGTACAAACGATTGCTCGATAGTACAAACGGGTACAAACGTTTTGTCACTGGTACAAACGATACACTCGTCAGTCCGAATGGGTACACACGATTGCTCGATAGTACAGACGGGTACAATCGATTTCTCGGTTGTACAAACGATATACTCGTCGATACGAACGGGTACAAACGATTGCTCGATAGTACATACGGGTACAAACGTTTTCTCGCTGGTAAAAACGATATACTCGTCAGTGCGAATGGGTACAACCGATTGCCCGATAGTACAGACGGGTACAAACGTTTTCTCGGTGGTACATACGAAATACTCGTCGATACGAATGGGTACAAACGATTGGTCGATAGTACTGACGGGTACAAACGATTTCTCGGTGGTACAAACGATATACTCGTCGATACGAATCGGTACAAACGATTGCTCGATAGTACAGACGGGTACAAACGTTTTCTCGGTGGTACAAACGATATACTCGTCAGAACGAATGGGTACAAACGATTCCTCGATAGTACAGACGGGTACAAACGTTTCCTCGGTGGTACAATCGATGTGCTCGTCGATACGAACGGGTACAATCGATTGCTCGATAGTACAGACGGGTACAAACGTTTTCTTGGTGGTACAAACAATATACTCGTCAGTACGAATGGGTATAAACGATTACACGGTGGTAGAATCGATGTACTCACCGATACGAATGAATAGAAACAATTTCTAGGTGGTCCAAACGATATACTTGTCGGTACAAACGGAAATTAAGAAAAAAAAAAATTGAAAAATTTTTTTTTTAGAAAAAATTTTGAAAAAAAAATTCAAAAAAAAAAATTTTTAACGGTACAAACGGGTACAAACGATTCTCTTTTCAGTCACGTTTATTAAAATTGCTTAGCTCTAAATGGGTTGCGGTTCATTTTTTCATACCCTCGTACTTTTTTCCCCCTTAAGGTACAAACGAAATTTAAGACGGTACAAACGGGTACAAACCGAGTACAAACGAATGCAAAAAAAAAAAAATTAGTTTCTGTAAAGTCAGTTGCCAACTTCACATAGGTCATGAACTGACCTATTCGCAATTGCAGGATTATCCATTCATAACAGGACACCCTTTATATACCGGGTGAGGCAGCGACTATTAGCTGTACAAATATTTTCCAACCTATCAGACTTAGGAGGAATCTTTTCCTGCAAAAGTTGCATAGTTCGAAGGTGGTCAACGAGTGTGGGCTACGAGGTTCATCCAGGTGGAGGCGCTTCGGAAATTCCAAGGCCACCTTAATTTTTTTAAATGGGACCTCTATTGTTTTTTCAGAATATTATCAAGGAAGTAAGAATAAGTTAAGACGTCGAATTTCAAGATGTTCGATCAAGATTAAGGGGTTACCTCCACTTGCGATTTTGAAAAAATCGATTTTTTTATTGCATTTTTTTAAAGTATAAGTATCTGAGAATATGTCCTGAAAATTTCAAGTCGATCCGAACAAAATTGACTGAAATATTAGCATTGAAAGAGAAGAATCCGTGAATTGAAGAACTGAAATTGAGACTTTAAACGCGTTTTTCTCAAAATGGCATTTCTGAAGTCGGTGACCAAGATTACTCGAACACTAATGAACCGATCTTCTTGAAATTTTGCAGGCTTATTTAATACATAAAAATGTAGTCTTTAATCGTTCGATTTTTTTTTTCGAAAAAAATGGCCGTTTTATAGCCAAAAAACGGCCGTTTTTTTCGTTAAAATCGAACCATTAACTTTGACTGTCCGCCATTTTGTGAAAAATGAATATTTTTTAAAATCCTTCGATTAAAGACTAGTTTATACTTATATTTGACTAAATCCATCCGCATTTTTTTTTCAGATGATCCACTTCGCCGCAATGTTGGTCATCGCAAACCGTGTATATAAAAACATTATTTGATTGATGGCCATTTGCCACTAACCAATGTAATATTTTTCAATAAAAAAATTACTGAATGTTCTTCAAGATGTGTTCTTTAAGATGGTATATTGATCGATTAAAAAAGTTTTGTAGTTTTCTTTAAAAAAAATCATGAAAAAGGCCTTTTTTTGCGCTACAAGTGGGGGTAACGCGTTAAGTATGGAAAATCAGAAAGTGGACATTTCAATGTTTTCAGAGCCTATTAAAAATGAGCCAATTAAAAAAACGATGCAAACTCCTGTACGAGGTTCTCAGTGATGGCCACCACCTTCAGAAGTTTGTGATTTTCATATTAATCTTTGTTCTTTTTAATGAAAAGTACTACGACGGAAATTCGTCGTTGTAAATTCGTTCTGCCAGTGCAGAATTAAATTTCGGCGCGGAGATCTTGCGACCGAGAAAAATATCATATTTAATAGTTTTCCAAATCTTCTTCGAATAAAAGTATAGCATATTTTTGTGTTGAGTCTTATTTGCCAGAAAAAAATCGAGTGGTCGGAAAAAAAATGAAAACTCCATTTTGAGTTCATCAGAATGAAGATAATTCAATTTCGAATCCGAAACAATCGTAGAAACTTTTTAAAATGGAATTAAATTCCATTTACGCACTTTGGAATGCATCTTTGATAATTGTTTTCTCCATAACAAAAAAAGCACAAAAAAAGTTTTTCTCCCGAAACAACGTTTCTTATTCGGAATTTAATTATCTTCATTCTGCTGTACTCAAAATGGAATTTTAATTATTCTCCAGAATGCTCACATTTTTTCTGGCAAAAGTTACTCATTGCAAAAGTACGCTCTATTTTTTTTCGAAGCGGTCTTGAAAGACTATCGAAAATCGTAATTCTTTCGGTTGCAAAATCGCCGCGCAGGACCCTTAAAAAACACATGGCCACCTTTAATTATCATCCCGTATAAATATATGTATATAAGTATCGAAAAGATGTTTTATTAAATTATCTTAGGGATCGTTGATTTTGGGAATAGGAAGATCCTTAAAATAAACTTTTCGTAACTTTGCTTACATTCAAACAAAAGTGATTTTGGGGACATTGGTGGGTTATAAAAAGTTGAGTGTGGGGACAGTTGACTACCACGGTACGGTCCTTGAAAGTCGAATGTCGTCAAAATCTCCTTTTCGCGCGTTTCGTATGCACGTCGCCCACCACCGAACTAATAAGTGTTGTATATGACTCGTAAGCATTGTCTCGTTGATGCCCACCCGTATGGGTGTAACCACTACTAATCGTGTATTTACGAACCTCGTCGAAAACCTTTTGAATTTCGTGCCTGCTCATTATCATCGTAATCGGGAGTAGCTATGCAAAATTCTCGAAACTACAAGATTTTTTATCACTGAGACTGGCTCACACTTAAATTTTCTTTTTGACTTCATTTTCACGGTGCCATATATTTGGCGGAGAAAGGTTATCAATTTGTGTATTGCAGGATAAAGGTTCGATCTCGTCGTAGCTGCGGGGTTTTGTTTTTAATTTTTATTTCGTTGAATGATTTGTACCTTTTTTTTTACATTATTTTTCACGTGTATCTAATTAATGTTAGTAATTGTTAGTGAGTCAAAGTTTTGGGAATGGAGAGCAGCAAAAAATGTGTCGTTGATTAAATGGTGAAAAAATGATGGCACTGTGTTAGAGACAGGAATCGTGTTCGCGGAGAATAGTTTTGTTTGGGTATTGGCTACTGCCAATTGATGTCAAGTATTTTGGAATTTGAATTATAAGAATAAATTTGTTTCGTTATAAGGCAGTATTGTTTTGAAGAATTTTGAGAAAAGTCGTTTTTTGAGTTTTATTCATCTACAGACCTGTCTGAATACGTCTGTGAAAACCGTTTAATGATACTAGCACAATTAGTCGAGTTATACAAATTATAGGGCGTACGCTCGCGGATCACGGTTGTGACGTAGGAAACTTTTAACGAATTTTTTTCGAACCTATGCTTTTCAAACCGACTACCACGTTATGCCGATAACCAAACGGCCGATTGAGCTCAGATTTGGCATCGGCTTCAATAGAGGTACTGTTTTTCAACGGTGGCAGCAGAACGGAGCCGAAATATTTAAAACAAAATATATCTCCGAGAATGGTCAGAATAATAGAGAAAAAAAATTATAATCGAAGTTTAGTATGTTATTCTTTTTTCGCCGAATCTGGTGCCAAACATTATAACACTTATGCGGATTAAGAATGTGTTTGGTTTTTTTTTCACATTCATGCAACGTCCACAACACTAGTCGCCAATTGGAGGCATACTCTATGTTTGTACTTGTACTCTACTAAAATGTTTATTGATACTTGGAGGATCAATAAACATGTGTAAAAAAATCAGAAAGAAAACTAGAACAATTTGACGTTTACTCTATCCTAAAAATCACCTCCAAAACACGGCTCTGGACAATAATACTGCCTCAAGGGGCTATGCCAGTGTGACACTTTCAAAAAATCGATTCTGTTTGTCTTTTTCGACAGTTTACACGTTCAAGAATATCCTGTGAAAATTTCAAGGTCGTATCTCCAATACTCCCCGAATGGCAGCCTTCTGAAGAGCAATCCCTCGTAGGTATAAAATGCCCCAGTTAAATCTTTAAACGCGTTTTTCTCGAAATGAGATTTTTCAAATTTGCTGACATTGTAACTCAAAGAGCATTTATCCGATTGACTTGAAATTGGAACTGAGTACTCTTGAATATATTTACTCTACAATGACGTAGGATATTTTTGATTGGATGAAATTTGATGATTTGGCATTGAAAAAAACGACCGTTTTATAGGCAACAAACCATACTTTTTTTTTTCATAACTACGCCATTTTGTTAGATTTTGATATTTTTCGAAAATCCTACGTCATTGTACAGAAAATACCTTCCGGTTTGCGGACATTTTTTCCTTTTTTGGATTCGGCCACTCAATCGGCCGGAATCATGTCAGCAGTGGCGGAACTTTTTTTTTTGGCTCCTCCGAAGGCAGCCTATAAGTCGCTTGGATATCAATATTTTTCGGTGAAAAAATTATGTAATATAGGTCAAATATAGCCAAATATATTCTCAATTTTCTGAAACATTTAATTGATTACTCTTCTTCTAAAAAATTCCCGAGGATCACCCAAATTTTCAGCGTTCACACCGGTATAGCCCCTTAATGCTTGTGGGAAAAGAGAAAAGGACGGACGAAAACGAGAAAGTTTCGAGGTTGGCCCGGTTTGTAAAGTCTTCGGGTATTTTCATTTTCATTTTAGGCCCCCTGTGAAGGGTCAGAGAGATCGTGGATTTTGGTTCATTATTCATGTACTTAAAATTACTGTACTTAAATTAAGTATACGAATTGTGCGTAAAAAAAGTTTGAATGTAAGACTTCCGACGACAATTTTACGAAAATATTAATATTCTGTTTAGCAAAAATATACTTTTATGAGTGCTTGTGGTTTCTCGACGATGCTTTAAAAAAAAATGTTTTTGTATCATTTTTACGGTCATGTAGGCACAAAGGTTTTGCGAGGGTATGACTTTTTTTGTTCCGAATAACGCCTTCGATGGGTCTATACAAGTTACAACGAAGTCTCCCGAGCCGAGGTTGTAACGGGGAGTGGATTTGGCCCAGGAGACTTGGTGCAACGCCAACAGGGTGTAGATCATTCCTGCACACGGAGATTCGGCGTACACGCGTACGGGCCTGTGAAAGATTGCAGGAAATTGATTGGGGAATCGATACGCGAGGCTTCTCGCCATCTTACCAGCGCTGGATGGATCGAATATCTTTTGCCTGTATACATGCACAAGTATATGGGGCATTCTATGCACGCGTGGCAACGCCTTAAGGATGTTGAGTCCCTATGAAACATGTTAATGCTAATTGTTCAATAAATAGCTTCTTAATCGTCATGAAGTTTTTACACGACCTCCTGAATACTTCATGTAAAAACATACCAAATTTTCAGAGTTCTATCATCATTACTTCAACCTCCTTAAGGGTTGAAATAAAAAATGATAAGAAAATTCTGAAAATTTGGTATGTTTTTGTATAAAGTATTTAAGAGGTCGTGTTAAAATTTCACGATGATTAGGAAGCTCGTTATTAAAAAATTAACATTTTGTTAAGAACAATTTTTAAAAGAAATTAAAAAAAATTTATCAATAAACTTCGTTTTGTTTCCGTTGCTTTCAGTATATTGTAGATATTATAAAATTGAGAGGTCAAAAAAAAACTTATTGCAAAGTTACATCAGTTTCCATAAAACAACATTTAATTTGTGAATGTTAATTGTTCAATAACGAGCTTCCTAATTGTCGTGAAATTTTTACACGACCTCTGAAATACTTCATACAAAAACATACCAAATTTTCAGAATTTTATCATCATTTGCGATTTGGGACTCAACATCCTTAAGTTCGATTCGTTATTCATTAAAGTCCAAATTTTTCAACGAGGCGGATTTACCAAAAACGGATCAAACATACAAGAAGATTCGTATGACTTATTTTTCAAGGTATGGGAACGCGCGGTCGAAGTCCCGTGGAAAAAGTTTGAGAACTTTATGGTTGAGCATTTTTAGAAGAAGATTTTTCGAATTGATTTTATTCATCTATGTCTACATTTTGTCACAATTAGAATATAGGAGAAAGTTAATGTCATTTATTGATTGAACTAAAGTATTGATGAACTAAACTATTGATTGAGATAAAATTCATATTGAAGTTTACACGTATGAAGTTAATATGAAATATTGATTGAGCAATTGAACCACTATCTTTGATTTGATTCATCTACACCTACATTTTTGTCACAATTAGACAGACAGTGAAAGTTAATGTACAATATTGATTTGGCCTAAATGTCTACATCAATGTGTATATATGTATACAGGGTAACCGGAAAAGTGACATCCAAAAGAAAAATCTAGGTACCTCGTATACCCATCCGAATCATCCCCATGTAAGTACGTATGTTCTGCGATCTTTTCAGTTATCGACAAAAAGGCATTACTTATTTTTTTCGACTTTTCCCGTAGCATAGTTTTTTTTAAATTAATTTTTCCCCTCTTGTGTACGTACTTTCCTCCTAAACATTCAATGGCAACTGTGAGTTATTTACACTAGTATAAGTATTTGTTTTAGTCATCTAAACTTTAGCGATTGATCCTCTCAAGCCTATCTCTTCAACTATCCATCAAAATCTCAGCACGCACGTTAGTATTCAGTTTGTCATTCATTTATTGCTCAACAGTGAACAAATCGCGAGGAAAGTACATACTAAAACAGAAAAATACGATAACAAAATCCTTTTATCTCGAAAAGTAAAAAAGTTCGCGTACCACACGAGGGTGTTTCGAATGGGGATTGACACGAGGCATCTAGATTTTCTTTTTGGACAGCGAAAGAGAGAAAGAGATAGAGACGGACAGATAGGCAGAGATGAAGTTACATCGGTCAAGCAAATCTTTTTTCAAAAATTTTTTTATTCGTTTTCTCAAACAATCCAAACACGATATACTGTGCATATATTTATGTGTGTATATATTACAAATTCAGCATTGCAGTGTACGATTGTATAAAGATTCGCGGTGGCCCGACATAAATTCCCCAGCCGTTTGGGCATTGTTTTCGCGATAAATTTCACCATTGTAAGAAGTTATCGTGCATAAATTGCATTCAGTGCCCGAGTGTACGTGGTACACACTGTCCTGCCTCATATTCCTACATATGCATACGCGCGCTATGTGTGTGTGTGTGTGCGTATATATATATATATATATATATATATATATATATATATATATATATATATATATATATATATATATATATATATATATGTACGATATGTATGTGTGTGTGTATATATATATATATATATATATATATATATATATATATATATATATATATATATGCGTGTGTGTGTGTGGGGGTGGGGGGGGGGGTAGCCTCGTGGTACCGGCGCACTACTACGAAGAAAATAAATTGGCCTTTATATTAAAGTGAGCCGCTGCATAAATCCTCGTGCTCATTGTATTAGGGATGTGGGTGGACGACACGTGGGCAAGCATGGGCGCTTCCATGCAATCCGTGCAATGCGTTGCACACTGATTTTGCGCGGGCATTATTACAACGAAGGAATCACGGTGTTCTATGTAACGAAACCTCGAGTACGTTCTTCGTCGGTTTATTGGAATTTTGATTTTCCATCATTTTTTCGGAGGGTTGACCTGCGATGTGTAGATGGAAACACAGTGAGAGACAATTATTGATTGATTGATTTTTTATTTATGCCTTGGTTACATCTTGATAAAATACGAAGTAACGACGATGTAAAATTTGACAATAAAGAAATATAGATCCGATGCAATGAATATAATAGTATGTTTAGATAACTTACTCGATAATTGGAACTTGAAGGTAGAACTCGAAACTAAAATGAAATGCACGAAAATAGAATAAGACTAATATTGAGGCATTACATCATTAGCCATTACAAGGATGTGGCATTTCTATGGAGTAGATCCTAAAACAAAAAGAAATAATTTCGTCATTTACATTAGATTTGCTAGAGAAGTGCACATGATTATAAAAAAATATGGTTTTTTCTTCGCGAAATGGCATCATGTTGAATACATTCTTTTTTTCGGTAAAAAATCGACCTTAGTTTTTTTGATAAAAACAAGAATTGTTGATGAATCGTAAAAATCGAAGTGTACCTTTCTGGATAATTTATTTGAGAATTTAGATAGATTACATTTACAATTTCAAGTAAATCGGATGATTTAAATTCGCACATGGTTTTATACCCGTTACTGTGGCCTGAGGCCTTAATAAACTTGTTCGTGCCACCGAGAGCGCTATAGTAATTTCAACCAATTGTCCATCTCCCTTGTATCCGTATTTTATTCCACCGCAAAAAAGTATCAAGGCCTGAACAAATATTGGAGATTCCAGTAGAAAATCGTGATATTTGTCAATGCAGATTGATCTGTACTTCAGTTGGGACTGTTTGCTCGTCGAGTCCGCGAAACGTGAGGCAAACGAGTCGGATGAGATCGAGGAAACGCGTGCGTGTAATTCGCATTGCTCGCACGATTATAATAATCACGAAAAAACAACGATAACAGCAGTGATAATAGCAACAATGATAACAACGATTACAGTCGGACAAAGAGTGCGAAAAAAATGAAGGACAGAGATCTTGGTCTTCTCCACAATGGCGCGACCGGTCGGAATGATCTATTTTGTCGTTGCTGCTCGCGTGAGCAGCCGAGCCTGCGGTATATATATAAGGATGATTTAACACTCTTTCTCTGTCGCTGGACTGGTCAGCGGTCCAACAAAACCAGGGATACGCGCAACGCTGTCGTATATATAGCAAACGCGTGGAAAATTGCGATTCAAAAGGTACCGCGTGTTGCCATTATCTGTGTACAGGCTGGCCCGAAAAGTGACGGCCGAAAGGAAAATCTTAATGCCTCGCATCAACACCTATCCTTTCATGTATGTTCTACGATCTTTCATGTATGTTCTCCGATCTTTTTTAGTTTTCGAGAAAAAAGCATTTAAAAGGGTTTTTTTTACAATTTTTCTTGTAGCATAGGTTTCCCCCCCTCCTTTGTGTATGTACTCTCCTCTTACAAGGTACATCACTCAACTGTCCACGTTCGATTTTGTTGAAACTCATACATGTGATAAAGCATTGAAAAGTATCAGACACGTATTTTTTTTAAACGGTGGACAAAAACTTTTGAGTGGAGAAATTACCCCTCAACGAAACGCGTGGCACCCCTTAATTTAATTTTCTTTCAACACTTCTATAGTGAATTTTTCACCGCTTTACATTAGAAGAATGTTGGTTCTTGTTTTGGTTCTTTGAGGGGTAGTTTGTCCCCTTGAGACCGCTTTTCCGTCGATAAAAAAAGTACGTGTCTAATAGTCTTCGATGCTCTATCACATATATGAGTTTCAAGAAAATCGAAGGCGGACACTAAGTGATGTTCCTTGTTAAGAAGTTTAAAAGCAATTCGGAGTCATCTAGACTAGTATAAGTAGTTAGGATCGAGTTTTGTTTGCACACATTTTTTGCGAAACTTTTTACAAAAACTAGTATGAGTATTTTATTTATCATCCGAACTTCAATGACTGATAGTCTTAAACCTATTTTGTTTAAGGCCTTAGGCCACAGTAACGGGTATAAAATCATGTGCGAATTTAACCATTTTTTTTCGGATGAAAAAGTGATTGACTCATAAAATTAATTACACATCTATTTAGTATGAATATGAAGCTGGTAGAATAAAAAATATTTTTTTGCGATGTACAAAATGGCCGACTACTCGAAAGTTCTCCAAACAACTTTTTTCCAAATGGCGTGACAAACAACTTCAACATTTTTCACTCGATTTACTTCAAATGTAAAAGTTATGTTCTCAATTGCATTTCGCAGAGAAGTACGTCCTAAATTTCCGATTAATCGAAAAATTTTCATTTTATGAGCAGTTTACGAGCAGTTGAAATGAAATTTTTCACTGAAAATTCATTTCTTAAGTTCAAATACCTACAACTTTTGAATTAAACAATATTTTTTAAATTCCGTACATACATCTCTAGGTATTCTACTGTAGATTGATGAGAATTTTTGTTTTTGTTCCCGGTCAAAAATTGTGGATGCTAAATGTGTCGCCGCGGAGCGCCTAAAAAAGATAAAAGAAGATATTAGTAGTCCGCCATTTTGCACATCGAAAAAAAAAAATTATATATTTTCTAACAGCTTGATATTCATACTAAATAGATGTGTAATTAATTTTATGTGTGAATCACTTTTTCATACGAAAAAAAGTTGTTAAATTCGCACATGATTTTATACCCGTTACTGTGGCCTGAGGCCTTAACTGTTGATCAAAATTTAAGACATTCACGTTAGTTTTCTATCAACCATCTATGTATTGCTCAACAGTGCACTTCGTAACGACAACCCCAGTAAAAAGATCGCTTTAAAAAGCACATACGCAAAAGAGAAAAATTAAAAAGTGCTTTTTTCTCGGAAACTAAAAAAGATCGTAAGACGGGAGTGATGACGATACGTTTTGATACGAGGCATCTAGATTTTTCTTTGGGATGTCACTTTTTGGACCACTCTGTATACACGAGGAAATAATATTTCGAGCCCGTTATATCTATGCAGTGTCGACGATCGGTACGTCTGGCTGATCGGACCATAGTCCATAATTTTTTTTTCGACGTTTCGTTGATTTTCGGGACAGGATGTTCATAGACTGGTAATTTTGGAGACATCGCTGTTCGTATAATGTTGCATACAGAGACAATTGGCTATCAGGAGGATGATCCTCGAAGTCGGGTGTCTTTGAAATCACTTTCAGGCATATATGGTCATGTGCGTCGCGGCTTGTGCTCTATTGGGTTACCCACACAAGTTGAATTCGAATTGCGATGGTAGAGCGTGACGGTGGTCGTTCAACGTGTGTTACGGTATGCGCTGCCATTGTGTACACTGACACTGAATTCACAATGAATCGTTCGGACCGCGGTGAGTGGCCATTCTACTGCCGCGATGTCCCCGGTGTGGTGATCCGATACTGGATTTTTTAGCACGGAATTTTTTTCCTTCTGTCGTTTTTTCTTTCGGGAACGAGAGCTCGCAGTTGTGCTTCTCCGAGAGCCGTGACAAAAACACACGGTCGACGGTGAATCGTTCCGTGCAGCTCCGCGAGGATGGATGACATATGATTTCATTCATTTTTCGATCGATCGATAAAGCAATTTTGTAACACGTTACTGCATAAAATACCTGTATATTGGAGGGACTGCGGAATTACTTGGAAAATGGAAATTCGCTGGTTACACGAATTGCAAGATTTTATCAGCTTGTCAACTGTATCAACGAGTATATCAAAGGCTTCGTTGATTGTTGGGGTCTAGTCTCCGTGCGCCGTGACTGCTGTGTGGCAGGCACACCAACGCGGCGGCCATCTTGTTGGAGGCAAGCGGCCATTTGGCGTGGCCACAAGGCAGACCCAATGACATTCGTTCGATTTTCACTTTTGCCACGATCAATACATCCTTCTCAACGACAGCTTACGCGAATTGATGCCAGTGTGAAAGAAGAACGAACCGTGCACAAATTTGTTGTGGCCCTAGATCCTACCATTCTTTTTTTGCAAAAATCAAGACTCGTTTTGAACCTCCCCCCTCCTTTTTTAAATTTGAGATTTTGGAAATTCCTTCGATTAATCATAGGACAAACTAACATACGAACGAACTCTGATTTTTTGATACTAGATAATCTGGTAAATATTCGGAAGTGTCACTCCTGTCAGAATCGAGCTGATTTTTTTGTGTGGTTCCTTCCAGTTGAAACATCATATTTAATATTATTATGGTAGCGCATCAACAAAAAATGTCAATAAATATTGTTTTCAAGATTTTTATTCGTCGATCGTTCGAACTTTACTTCAAGATTTCTAAAAGAAATTTTCTGTTCTTTCAAAATACAATAGACATACAAACTATTTTGACAATTCTTTGTTATAAAATTGCTGAATAGCATCGACGATAGCATGTATGACGAAATAGAAAATCGGCAATATAACCAGCCATGTGGTCATCACGTCGTCCGAATTTTGGGATATAACCACGAGCATCGCGCCATATTCTTTCAATATTTTCTGTATATGCTCTCGAATTTGGATCGACGAAATTTAATGAATGATTCACCGCTGGATGTTAAAATCTTGTGCATAAATCAAATACATCAGTAGAAAATATAAAAGCAAAAAAAGTATGATAATTTTGCAATCCACCTTCTCCGTTAAGACAATTGTAGGCCGTTAAATCAATTGTAGGCCGTTAAGACAATTGTATATTAGTGTGTTTACTTTTAACTTTTACTCTCAACAATTCGTTAAGACAATTGTTAACTTAAACTTTAAACTTGTACTCTTAACAATTCGTTAAGACAATTGTATATTCGTGTGCTTACTTTTGTGTCGCCCAGTATATTGGTGATCTATTCGCACATTATATTCGCATATTTACATTTTACCCCCATCTAATAAGAATCGCTTGAGAGCTCGTTCGAAAGTTGAAAATGGAATTGAGTCAATGTAAAATTAAAGTGAAATTTTTTTTTGATGCATTATAAACATTATGCGTCATTAAAATATAACTTAATATGAGGTTTTATAATCATAAAGAATTTATAACAAATTCACAGCCTCTTTTTAGCGGGAGTGACACTTCCGAATATTTACCGATAATCTGGGTTAGAAGGGCAATGCTCACCGCAAAAAACGTTTTCGAGAGGTGCTTCCCGGACATCAGCTGTGAATCGATATTAATCGATCATTTTGACATAACAAAATTACCGAGTGTATTCTTCAGACGATACTTTTTCAAAAACCAACTTTTTCTAAAAATACATCATCACGATTTTCTGTTTAAAAAATCTCAAAAATGACCTGTTTTCGACTGTAACAACTAGGCACATCCGTTAAAGAACATAGTCGGATGAAAATTACAGTTCCCCAGGCTCTCAAGAGATCCCGATGAAGCAAAGCAATTCCGGATTTGTATATTTCCAAACACGATGAGTCGAGAAAGAAATCTAGCGCCGTTTTCGTGCCAACTTTGGTCATCGCAACGGGCGAGCAAGCGAAACATAAAAAATGAACAGACATGATCCCAGCATCGTCATCCATCCCTACCGGCTTAATTCCATGCTGCGAAAAGGGAGTGTAGTTCCCACACTGCAGAAACTAGGCGTGTTTGACGTGTGTTCAAAGTATGTAGAAGTAACACAACACTAAGGCGAGACACGCGTTGCCATATAGATTCTACGCACTTATGCATTTGGTAACACTTAAGGCAGGATTCTACTTTGAAACCATGAAAAAAACGCTATTTTCGTGATTTTTTTCTGAGAATACTATTAAAGATATCGATATGGGGTTTAAACTGTTCAATAAATACACTCTTTAAGTACATAAAAAAACATTTTTTAATGTATTTTATTCATTTTTTGTACACGTAAAATATGTTTAAAGCCAACGCCTCGAAAAGCAGGTACCGTTGCCGTGGTCGTGAAATCTTCCCGACGGATGGTCTGAAACAAAAAAATCAAATAGTTTCATGTTCAGTATGTCTTCAGGAACCGACCTAACTAGAATATTTTATATACGTGCAAAATTAACAAAATGGCGGCTAAAATACGAAAAAAATGCGTTTTTTGGGTCTTTTTTTGCAATAAAAAAATAGTTCTAATCAACATTTTAAGTTGATTGTAGTTAGGTCGGTTGGTACACACATATAGAATATGTGTTCCAAATTTCATAAGGATCGTTTCAGTACTTTTTGAGTTATCACGACCACGGTACTTGAAAATGTCGTTTCGAGAAAAACGCGTTTAAAGTTTTGGTGAGTGATAAATCGTAGAAAAAATTATCTTACCCTCAATCGGCGATGCCTGGGCCATATAATATGTCTTCGACGTATTCCAGGTGGGTGTTTTCATCCAATTTAGCCTTTCAAAGTTTCAAAGTAGAATCCTGTCTTAATGCGTTAAAATTACACACTTAATGCGTTAAAATTACACACGTGAGTGTCCAATTTTTACGGATTAGATTATGACACACCTTCGTAGCTGTCCCCACAAGCAACACGCTTATTGGAACACCCATAAACTGTGCAGAATCAACATACAAGACGCATATTTACACACATTGAACTAAACAATACACGTTGATAGTAACACACGAGCAAAACTAACACGGAAAAAGCAACACAGTTTACGTGTGTTAAGGATGTTGAGTCCCTATGAAACATGTTAATGTTAATTGTTCAATAAATAGCTTCTTAATCGTCATGAAATTTTTACACGACCTCCTGAATACTTCATGTAAAAATACACCAAATTTTCAGAATTCTACCATCATTACTTCAACCTCCTTAAGGGTTGAAATAAAAAATGATAAGAAAATTCTGTAAATTTGGTATGTTTTTGTATGAAGTATTTAAGAGGTCGTGTTGAAATTTCACGACGATTAGGAAGCTCGTTATTAAAAAATTAACATTTTGTTAAGAACAATTTTTTAAAGAAATAAAAAAAAAATGTTCAATAAACTTCGTTTTGTTTCCGTTGCTTTCAGTATATTGTAGATATTATAAAATTGAGAGGTCAAAAAAAAACTTATTGCAAAGTTACATCAGTTTGGATAAAACAGCATTTAATTTGTGAATGTTAATTGTTCAATAACGAGCTTCCTAATTGTCGTGAAATTTTTACACGACCTCTGAAATACTTCATACAAAAACATACCAAATTTTCAGAATTTTATCATCATTTGCGATTTGAGACTCAACATCCTTAATTGCGAGTTATTGATCATATGTTTTGAAAATGATCTTGGTTACGTCATTACGTAAAACTCGTCAGCTGGTTTGACATTTATTGATTGACCGGTTACCAAGACCACATTTGTTCTTCAATTAACCGGCTAACGGATTCAATTAACATCTTATTATACACACACAAGCTCTGTAATAAAAATTGTGGTAGCAGATCGCAATATACGGGTTAACATACCGGAACTCAGGGTCAACAAATCCATCGTGTGCCTACTCCCATCATACTACATCATCATGATGTATTTAGAAAAGACAACTATCAAAACTGTAAATATATAATTAACTTTATAATTAATATAATTAATACAATCAACACAGCCCAATGCATAAGTAATTTCCAATAAATACATCTATTTCGACGATGAAAAGCTTTGTCATTGAATTAATTTTTCCGACGCCTCCCATGTGTATGCATTACTGCAAAAATAAATGTGTTGTTTCTACACACGTTGAGTGTGTAAATGGCTGCAGACACGTTCTACACGTTTTAACGTGTGTAAGAAAATAACACACGTGTGTTGTTTGAACGTGCATATATCCGTGTTATTATTACACCGTCTTTTTTTACACGCGTTAAAACGTGTAAAAAGTGTCTACAGCCATTTGCACACGTAAAGTGCACAAAAAACAACAAACTCGTTTTTGCACTGGCAGACGAGAGCTACATTTTGATCACAACAGTATAAGCCAATGAGATCGGGATAGTTGGCTAGCAAGAAGTTGGCCTATACCGTTGAACGTTGGGCTACTGACGTTCGAGGTCGTCGACTACATCCTGGCGAAGTTTCAACCGTAACTCCTCGCCTCCCTCGTAACTCGCTGAGTGCCGCCACTGTTACAAGTCCCAGGACGTGGAAGATTCCAGTTTTTTCGTTGTTACTCACGTACGCGTACGTGTCGGTGCGCGTCCTCGCGATCCGCCACGCGCTACGGGGTTCGGCTATATTTTCACCGCGTATACGATCGCTCGCGATCGATCCCGATCTACGTTCGTGCGCCAGGACAGTCTCCTCGCGGCAGTGGTGGCCGCATAGCGCTTCTTGGCGGGGGTTGTTACTTCCTTTTACCTTTTTCACGTTATATACGCCCGTTGTTGCTACAGCACCGTATATCACTTTTCGAAACGTCTCGATGAAAACAACTCTATCTTAGCGAGAGATTTTCCTCGGCACGACCCGCTGTTGCTTTGCGGCGACTGATATAATGGTCCATGAGTAAATACACATAGGCGAACAGGCACACGAGCACACACGGAATGAAGAGATACGCTTATACCTATAGACGTGCAATCGATACATTCGCTTCTTCGCGTTATTTACGATTGACAAGTGAATTTTATTTGAGACGGGGAGAGTCTCGCGTCGAAAGGTTTCGACGGTAACGAGTGGAGTGTCGAGTTATCGTGAGGAATACAAGGAGTCCTCGCGAGTCTTTCGTCCCCGGGGGTCTCTATTGGGCTGTCGGCTATTGAATAGACCCCGCAAACAGTCAGGAGTAATCGATCATATTTCACTGCGCGAGAGAGGCCTTCGCGATGACGTGAAAGATTGATTCTAGATGCAAAGCCCGGCATTGAAGCCTTCCCCCAACGGCAAACGGATCGATGAAGCAACGCTGGTGCTGGGGACACGCGTGTGTTGAAGCATCCCATAGGAGGGTGTGTCCACCCGTCGAAGCCCCGAGTCGTTGGATTTAGGAAGATCGATATCCAAATCCCGTAGGGCTAATCAACCCAAATTGCCCAACCAACTAATGGTTTTTCTTGGGTCAAGCGTTGAGCAAACCTCCTTGGGATGATTCTCTTCAAAGGGCTGGATACCCACTGCTTTCCTAGCTTCTGTAAGAGCTTGGGGACGTTATGCGGCTGCGTTCTCTAATGGAATAGTCGACAGTGGAGCGGATGGTTCGCTAATCTTGAGGAAATCGATGGGATTCGTGAAGATAAGGTGGTCGGTCTAGTTGTCGTCAGGATACTGGTGATCGTCGTGTTTACACATTATATAAGTATTTTAAGATGGGAATCAGTCGTTCCTTCAGATCTGTGATATATTAACGTCCAGGAAGTATTTACTATGTTTTATGGCATTCGGATTTGTGAGTATACGTATTCGAGAATGATTAAATCAAATATATTCAGCTACGGCGTTTACCTGCGATTTCGGCCAAAATCTTCATTTGGAGGTTAGAGTGAACCGTGTCACATGTGGGGTGATTTGAGAATGCCTGCGGACTTGCATGAGGTAAGTTTGTCTTCAAGTTATAAATGAGAATCTGAATTTTGCGTTTGGCATGGAAAAGTATAGTTTTATGCTAATTTCAACGAGTTTTAATATATGCCGATTAGCGATTCAGCAATGTAAGCACTTCGTTCATTACTCGCCACCGCTTCCGACAGCTGGGACAAAGTTGGCAAAAAAACGTATGAATCGGATATTAATTTATAGAAAATCGGGAAAGGAACGTTGGCTCTGCAATTGGCATATTCTGAAGAATCCACGGATCAGTAATCGCCATACACATATTCGCGATAGTGAAGAGATATATATATAAATAATCGTTGTCGATTACTGGGTCGTGATGCTGTCAATAACTGGTTACGTCTCGAACACAGGTGAACACCACTCGATCGAAAAATATTTAAAATTATTTTATAATAAAATAATTGTTTACGATAATTGAAAGTGAGTAAAAATGATAATTCCGACGTAATAGCCATAATTAGTATTATTTTTTAAATTAATAGAGTTGTATATCAGAGAAATTTATGTTTTCACCTGTTTGCCAAATGTTGAAATAAAAAGTACAGTCTGTGACTGTAACTTGTGACCTTTGCATAATTATTTAAAGCAGTTTCTACACACGTGACTATTAGTGGGACATTCACGTGGTGATTACTAGACCAACTGTCGTCTTATAACCTTTACGAAATATTTTCTCCAAAACTTTACCAGGCACGAGAATTTCACAACGACGTTCTGCGTAATAAAAAAACCGCTAAAGAATTACTTAAAATAAGTTCTACCCAGTTTCCAAGCTGAGCTATATAAATTTGCAAAATCGTGGGATCTGCTCAAGGCCTTAGGCCACAGCAACGGGTAGAAAATCATGTGCGAATTTAACAATTTTTTTTTTCGTATGAAAAAGGGATTCATTCATAAAATTAATTACATATCTATTTAGTATGAATATCAAGCTGTTAGACATTTTTTTTCGATGTACAAAATGGCCGACTACTAATATTTTGTTTTGTTATCTTTCTTCGGGCGCCCCGCGGCGTGACATTTAGCATCCACAATTTTTTACCTAGAACAAAAAACAAAAATTCTCGTCAATCTACATTAGAATACCTAGAGAAGTACGTATGGATTGTAAAAAATATTGTTTTATTCAAAAGTTGTAGGTATTTGAACTTAAGAAACGAATTTTCAGTGAAAAATTTCTTTACAACTGCTGATAAAATGAAAAGTTTTCGATTAATCAGAAATTCCGTACGTACTTCTCTGCGAAATGCAATTAGGAACATAACTTTTAAATTTGAAGTAAATCGAGTGAAAATTGTCGAAGTTATTTATTACGCCAATTGGAAAAAGCTGTTTCGAGAATTTTCGAGTAGTCGGCATTTTGTGCATCGAAAAATAAATATATATATTTTTTCTAACAGCTTGATATTCATACTGGATAGATGTATAATTAATTTTATGAGCGAATGACTTTTTCATACGAAAAAAAAATTGTTAAATTCGCACATGATTTTATACCCGTTACTGTGCCCTGAGGCCTTAAGTTGACGATTACTGGGCCACCCTTAGCTAGAATTTGGGAAATTTCTTTTCATCATTCACCAGGTAGAAAGACAAGTGTCGAAGATCGATTGGCCTGGATACATCTTTATGTTTATCGATAAAACTCGACTCGAACGTTCGGTCGATATCATCACGTCGAAGCAAAATTAATTCCGATTGAAGTTGTCGATTTTGCGATACAAAACACACGCGTAGATTTTCCGGTCGTGAGGCTAACCCCACAAATTGGCGTCGCGAGAGTTCACCCTTGGAAATTTAGTAAAAGTAAACGAAGTTGACAAAGTTTCGGTTGTCGGATCTCGTTACGGTTTAAAGTCCAACACTGCTTCGTAACTTCATAAAAGTCGTAAAATTCTTCTGTTTTTTTCTCTCTTCTTTTTGGGTGCATATTTTCACGTTCCGTTTATCTTTCCCCTCATACTCGCTGTTCATTCTCCTTCCTCTTTTCGTCTCGGCCGTTCTCGCGTTTTCGTCCTTTCGCGCACACGCTCGTACCGCGTCCCACTCTCTATATAATAATATTTACGAAGTGAGACGAGAATCGCGGGCTGGATAGCGGCGAGATTCGTAGGTGGTCTCGCCGTTGGACGCGCAACGATTTTAAATTAAAATTAAAGTCAAGGGTTCTTACGATCTTTTTGGCCGACGTATCGCCACGTTCGCGTCCTGCCACCCGCGTAACAATGTTAATGGTCGAGGCGCGGGCGAGGTGAGAGAGAACACCGAAAATGCGATTACTCTGCCACACTCCCCTACCTTACTTTGCGCGGCGCTGCTCCCTTTTATTTAGTTTGCGAAGAGAAACAGGAACAGAGAGGGAGAGGGGGGGGGGGGGGGGTGAGTGGTTACGAGAGCTCGCGAGCATTGTAATAAACAATTTTTATTTTTATTGCACAAAAGAAGCAATTATATCGTCATTTTATAGCCTTCAGTGAATTCAATTTATTTGGTATTCGCTTTCGTTTCTCGTCTTTCGAATTTATACAAGCATTGAGAAATTTTTGCATGTGAAGAATCAGTTCGTTCATAACTCTCGATACACCCTCCGACAATTTTCACGGATATTATTACAGTCCTTGGTGAATGCAATTAAAAATACGACGAAAAATGTCAATGCCCTCGGTATTATTGATATAACATTTTGATTACTGGACTGTAGAAATCGTTTTCAAAAATGTACGGTTCGAAACTAGGGCACGTTTATTTAAATTTAAGGATTTATGCATCCAAATACACTAATGTATTCATCATTAAGTTGCATGTCTACTCTTATTCGATTCCCAAATTCACAAGGGCTTTTTTTCAACGCTTTTATCAAGGCCTTACAGCTGAGTAGAAAAATCTTTTCACCGTTCGTTCTTATAGGCTTAAATGATGTATTGAGCCAATGGCTTAGACAAAACAATTACCATCTCTATGAGCCTTAAGATCTTGGAAAATTATTTTCCTCAAACGAGCTGTTCATTAGCGAATACTGCAATAAGAATTTCGGTAAATATTCGGAAGTGGGGCTCCTGCTGGAATCAGGCTAATTTTCTTCAAGGGTTCAAACAAAGCCAAACAACCCTAAACAACCTCAAACAACCCTAAACAAATCCAAACAAAAATTAGCCTGATTTTAGCAGGAGCCCCACTGCCGAGTATTTACCAAAATTTCATGGAAAATAGAACATGTTTTTCAAACAAACCATTTTTCAAATTTTTACTTTTCTTTGGGTTTGTTTGGGTTCATTTGGAGCGTGGAGATCTTAGGAATTTAACATTTCTTGGGTGTGATGTTTCAGTCAATGCACCAGATGCTGGGTTGTACGCTGTGAAACAGGCGACAACTGTCTCCAAAGCAAGTGGCGTGCAGCCGCTATTTATAAATATTTTGAAAAATATATTAATTTTTTTTTGACATTTAAAAGATGTAACGATGTGTACATAAAATTTAAATGATGTAGAATAAATAGTTTCGAACCGAAAAAATCTTGAAAATTCGGTTATTTTCGGCTGCTTAAAGGGATCTTCTCTCCTTAAAGGAACACACAGATATATGGCTCGTCCATTAAATTTTGAAAAATCCTGGCTCTGGCGACGGACCAGGTCATCGGTACAAGAATGATGTACAAACAGAATTATATTCGGAAAACTGAAAAAAAATTGAGCGCTGATTTTTGAAGCGCCTCCGGGCCCTCCGGAACGTACGAAACAGCTTAAACGGTGAAAGTATAGCAATTTGGAGTCGTTTAGTTCAGTTGCACAAAAAATATACAACAACCTAACAACTGAAGACCTCCTATCAAAAAGCCTTCGGTATCTACAGAACGCAAATGAGAGCTGCGATTTCTTCGTGTGAATAGTTCCTAAATCAGTTTTGAAACTTTCAACGCGTTTTTCTCGAAACTAAGTTTTTTCAATTGGGAGGACGCATAATTCGGGCAGTTTCCATTCGATTGACTTGAAATTTTAATTGTAGCTTTTTAAATAGATTCTGTAAGTGCGTACACAAGATTTTTACTATTCATCAACAATTCTCATTTTTATAAATGAATTATGGCCGATTTTTCAGTAAAAAAATTGTATTCAAAATGGTTCCATTTTCGAAAACCATTAAAAAAAATAGCGCGTACTTCTCTAGCAAAACTGATGTAAATGACGATGTTTTTCCGTTCTAGCTGCTAATCCACATAAGTTCTTCGTCCCTCCTCAGCGCCTGAAAAACCACTTGTATTGTAGCTACAATTGAGCCGCTATTTTGTATTTATTTTCATAATTTTTTCTGTTCTATACGTCAACACATGTAGACTAAACCCTAAAAACTTCATTTTGATTGCTTTTTTTTAGTAATTTAAGGATGTTGATTCCCAAATCGCAAATGATAATAAAATTCTGAAAATTTGATATGTTCTTGTATGAAGTATTTCAGAGGTCGTGTAAAAATTTCACGACAATTAGGAAGCTCGTTATTGAATAATTAACATTCACAAATTAAATGTTGTCTTATGGAAACTGATGTAACTTTGAAATAAGTTTTTTTTTGACCTCTCAATTTTGTAAGATCTACAATATACTGAAAGCAACGGAAACAAAACGAAGTTTGTTGATAATTTTTTTTTATTTCTTTTAAAAATTGTTCTTAACAAAATGTTAATTTTTTAATAACGAGCTTCCTAATCGTCGTGAAATTTTAACACGACCTCTTAAATACTTCATACAAAAACATACCAAATTTTCAGAATTTTGTTATTTGTTATTTGTTATTTTTTTTATTTGTTATATGTATTTTGTTATTTGTTATTATTTCAACCCCTAAGGAGGTTGAAGTAATGATGATAGAATTCTGAAAATTTGGTATGTTTTTACATGAAGTATTCAGGAGGTCGTGTAAAAATTTCATGACGATTAAGAAGCTATTTATTGAACAATTAACATTACCATGTTTCATAGGGACTCAAAAACAGGCAAACTTCGGGAATTTTTATCTCAAAAACTAATGTTTCGATTGGATCCGGGTTTTTTTTATCGGAAAATATGTACATTGAGGTATGTTTAGGATAAAAAATAAATAAATTCGTTGACTAGAAGTGCCGTTGTTGTGGTCAGCGTTAGACGTGTTGTTCGTTGACATGGCTTGTGATGCCAAGGATTCCGGGCAGTCGGGTGATCTGAAACATAAAGACGCAACGGATTCTTGAAATATAACATACAAAGGAGTTCGCCTCGTAGCGTTTTTTCATTTGATTGAACCATTGCCTTTTTATGCAACCAAAATCGTCGGAAATGGCGAACGAAAAACGAATGTTAAATTAAAACGGTCGCAATTCTGTCAAAAATGAAAATTTCAAAAAAATCCTATACGAGCGAACTCCTTTAATATATCATATTTCAAGAATCCGTTGCGTTTTCATGTTTCAGATCGATCGACTGCCCGGAAACCTTGGCACCACAAGCCATGTCAACGAACAACACGTCCGACGCTGACCACAACAACGTCGCTTCTAACCAACGAATTTATTTTAAAAAATTCCTAAACATACCTCAATGTACATATTTTCGATTAAAAAAAACTAGGATCCAATCGAAACATTACTTTTCGAGATAAAAATTCCCGAAGTTTAGCTGTTTTTCTCACCGTTTACTCAGGTACCTCCCCTTAGTATTCATTGGGGAACATCGCAAAGTTTATTTCGAGCTTTGGTTATTGTGGCTACGGGGACCAGCACAGTCGCCCGGTTATCGTCGTGTTTCGCGAGGATCGAAAACCGCGTTGAAACTGATTTCATACGGTCGAGGATAATTTTATTCGCGGATATAGCTGACAGCAAAGCTGCCGCCTTACGTCGTGCGTCTGCACATCGCGGTACAAGGTACAACGTTCCCGCATACGCTTCTTTCCTCGACTGCGTCGTTTTTCTCTTCGTTTTTTTTCCTCACCGGGTGGTGGATAATTGGTTGCGTGTTTTTGGGCAACTTTACGATGTTTATAAGCTCACAGCGCTCGTATCGTCATTTTATAATTAGCCACGAGTTGCAT
This sequence comes from Ophion costatus, assembly GCA_951751655.1. Classification (NCBI taxonomy): domain Eukaryota; kingdom Metazoa; phylum Arthropoda; class Insecta; order Hymenoptera; family Ichneumonidae; genus Ophion; species Ophion costatus. The sequence goes on along the minus strand of OX632359.1, from coordinate 38,889,887 downwards.
TAACGCACTTGAAACGTGTACTTTACTGTATATGGCGAGCGTTGCGCCACGCACACAGCTGCCAATTAATAATTCATCGTCTACATACATACGCAAGCACACAGATGTACGTATGTACATAAACACATATTATAGTGGGATCACGGCGGGGGTGGATTTGCCTTCCGTCACGCATCAGTACAATTCGTATTGCACGCCATACAACGAGGCGACGAGTCTCTCGGAATATATTCTTGATGTATCGATATATGTGAAACGAAACGTTATTTCGTTATCCATTAAGGGGGTAAGAAAAAATTTGCTGATTTTCATGACTTCTTTAAAAGGAAAGATTTCTTCACCACTTATGAGATTTGAGGAAGGCTTTTTACTACTTTATTTACTTACTTTATTTATTACTACTGCATTTTCAAAGCTGGCGTGACGTATAGCTGAAAAACTAACCGACCAATTCTGATGAAATTTGGTACAAATCTTTTTATTGCCTAAATGTTCGCAAGACGGCAAACATCATTATTGTCTAATAATTGTCTAAAACATTGTATCTGATTCATCAAAGCATGAGCCTGAACGTTTTTGAGAATACAAAAATTAAGTATATTTTTATTGCAAAATGTAGCCATTTTTTTTCTCGGAAAATTCAATCTTTTTGTTTCAATGCGTATAATTTTATCGAATTTTAACATTTCTCACTTTTTCTTGGTTCATATGCTGCGTATGAGTGTCAATGAAAGAAAAATCCTCATTGGTCTTTTTTCAGATTAATCCCGTCGACACTGCGTCTCACGCCGTCCGACAACATCCGCGGCAACCCGTTTAGAGGAACGTGCCATAATTAGCCATTTTTCAAACTTAACAAAAAAAAGTACTATGTAGTCACCATACAATGTAAAAGTCTCATCCGCCAAAAGTAGTAATAAAACATACCCTAAGTCTCAAAAATGGTGAAGGAATGGTTCCTTAAAAAAAATAAGAAAATAAGCGATTTTTTCCTCGCCTAAAGGTATATCTCCCCCCTATCAAATGGAATTTAGGGATATCGTTAGGTACTTGTTTCTCTGGATCTATTTTCTCTTTCGTACGACTTATTTGTGATAAAATTTTTCTTCAACTATTGATCTTCGTCGCGCAATAAAAAAAAGAATAGACATTTTTCGACATATTGAACTATTACAAATCCTTTTACTATATCAAAAATTACTATATCCAAAAAGGTCACGCATTCGTGTGCATTTATGGTAGTCTTGGACTAAAATGTGGTGAAAAGGTTCCTTGTTATATTTGTTGTAATTCATATGGAAATATGTGTTTTTTCATTAGTGATTTGTCAAACTCTACATATGTCCGTTCGTCATCAGATGACAAAAAAGATCGGGTAGAAAAAAATTGTCAGTTTGGCTGAAATTTTACGAATATTTGTAGTCGGGGGACGACTCTAACATCGATGTGAAAATTTCGTTTCTTCCCTTTACGCGATTTTTTTCGGCGCACGAACGATTAACATTCCGGCACTTGAGGTGTACATAGTTCGTCCCGAGGTGGAGGGTTGAGCTACATACGATCGCGCGGTGGTCGTCTGCCGTCCAAGAGTGAATTATCTTGGCGGTTGGTTGCGGTTTAATTTTAGTTTGATGAATTTCGAAAATGCCCCACGGCTGCATGGGACGCCTTAGTCACGGTGTAATTGGCGGTGGGGAGGTCCACACTGTCCTGCGTGGAGAAACAACACAGAAAGTTTCGCCGTGTAGGGAGGGGTAGGCACGACTTTTAGACGAATTCCGGCCTTGGTTCTCCGATCTTTTTTACATTTTTTTGGACCGAAGTTTTATAAGATAGTACTCCAAACCCCAGATGGTGCGAACTGTATTGTTTCTTCTTTCTTTTTCTTTTTTTAAAATGAATTTTATTATTATTATTTTTTAATATTTTATTATTTTATTACATTTATTATTTAAATGAATTTTCTTTTTTTTAAATGAATATTCCAACCCCTACGCTTTTTATAATAATTAGTAACGATGTTGAGCAAATTGGAGGAGTTGTTATTTGTCACTGAAGTACTCGTTCTACTTCGAATCGTCACGATTCCTCAAAATGAAACGGCACACACATATTTACAAATATATTACGTGAGAGTCGATTCTATATGATATCGAAGTTTGCATCATTGGAACGCAACGAAATTTTAGGAGCTCGAACTTTTTTTGGTAAATTTGACCTACGAAAAACACTCAACCATTTTTTCAGAATTCTCATTAGAAATCTCAGCCCAAATTTGCAGAATAAGATTTTTTGGATGATGAAGAAAATGAAGACATAAAAATTGAAAAGGTATTTCCGTTGTGTTCCAACGATGCGAACTTCAACGTCGTCACTCTATTCCAATAGGAAGAAATACTAATTCGTGCAGAGATTGTTGTATCCAATTGGATTCCGATATCTGTCTCTACTTTCGGATAGAGATCCAATGGACCATCGCATTGGATCCACAATTTTTCAATTGGATTCCATCTACTCGATTGGATTCAATTGGATTCCAATCAATTGGATTCAATTGGATTCAATTGGATTTCAATCCAATTGGAATTCAATCCAATTCAATTGGATTCAATTGGATTCAATTGGATTCCAATGGACCATCGCATTGGATTCACAATTTCGATACTATCGATACGACGATTGAGATCTTTTCCTTCTTCATCTTAATGTAGATATTGCGTTACTATGATGCCCCCCAAAAAATTCGTTCTTCACGAAAGTTCATCAAAAAGTTTGTTGCAAAAAAGCTTGCCCAAAAGTTATACTGTGTTGAGATTTCGTACTGCAATATTTTTAAAAAATAGTAAATCTTGCCTGAACTAAAATACATTGCTACCGTAGGTAACTTTCCATGTTCTCTATTTTCGAGTGCAGAGCTCGATCGTACAGAAAAAAATTATTTTTCTATTTAAAAAAACCAACATTTACGAGGCCTGTAAATAAATAAAATTGGAAGAAGCTGTCAAACGCATCGATGCAATCCGTATCATTTTGAATATTGCAAATATCGTTGATCACAGGTTTGTGGAATTTAAATGAGGATTTTGAGAATGGATTCTTCCTACTCGTGTATAAATTAACAATGGGGTGGAAGCTTCACTGAAATGTATCTTGAACGACCATCGTTTAATTTAGGAGCGTGTAGTGGCGCCAACGTGTCTTGCCCGTGAAAAAAAAGAACCTACTGCAAATACCCTTCGTACCGATGACCCTGTGATTATCGTCTAAAATTTTTAATAATGCACACGACGCGCCGAGTTCACTTCCCACACGTGGATTCCGTATTAAATTTTATATACGTATTTGTTCGGGAATCGGGCTTATTCCGATCGTCTTTTCGTCTCCTTTGTTCCCATCTTTTCGCCTCTCACCTCTCTCTCTCTCTCTCTCTCTCTCTCTCTCTCCCCCTCTCTCCCCCTCTCTCTACCCCCCTCTCTCTCTCTCCCTCTCCACAAAGCCCTTCAACCTTCGAATCATTTTGATTCTTTTTATCGCATACTCTCTCACACCCTCGCTCCCTTATCTTGGCATATTAATTCGCGCGCGTGGGTGTGAGCGACATGAGGTCCGGGCTCCGTCCCTTTTTCTCTCATTTTTTTTACCTTCTGCCTCTTCTTGTTTTTCTTCTTTTCTCTTCTCACAAGTTTCACTCTGTCCACCCGTTGTTCTCTCGCGATTTCTCGTCCAAGTGTTATCTCTCGGTTCCCTTCGAGAATACTTTCCGTCCATCTTGTTCTTTCAACATTTTCTTCGTACCTCCCGCCAATTTCATCGGTCCATTGTTCTCTCGCGCTGAGTGTTATATTCGTATTGGGAATGTTGTCTTTTTTCTTGCTTGATAAGTATAGTCTAAACGATGGCTGACGCGAGCCCCTTATTGTCGGAGGGAAACATTGAAACGTTACGTACAAACAGGCTTGGAACTTCATTTTCCCCTTGATCAAATGGGACTCGGAATCAATAAGTCGACGGGGTCGTCGGTCGCAGCGAAAAGGTCGAAAAAAATTTCGATTTGAAGGTACCTTCTTAAGGGGGAGGCACCTTTAGGCGAGGAAAAAATTTGCTGATTTTCGTCATCTTTTTTTGGAGGCATGATTTATTCATCATTTCTTAGACTTAGGGTGAGTTTTATTACTATTTTTGACTGTTACATGGTATTTTTTAAGAATATTATTCTTTAAAAATGGCGGAGGTATGGCACGGTTTTCTCAACTGCATTTTCAAATCTGGCGTGACCCTGTAGCTGGATAATTAATGGACCGATTCTGATGAAATTTGGTATAAATCTTTCTTACCTTATTGTCTAAAACATGGCCCCAAATGTTTTTGAAAATAAACAAAAGTATTTTTTTATTGCTCGCAGGCGGCTACAGCTTGAAAGATCATAACTCTACCTATAAAATTGCAATAGACAATTAAAAAACAAAAATTGCCAAGCCTCCGAATATAAGTATTGAAAGAAAAGAAAATAAAGAACACGTTAAGCCTCCGAATATAAGTAAACATTTTGGCAAAATTATACTTTTTTGTAAACTCTCCATTGCTACGATTTTTTTTTTCTTCGAAGCATGCAACCTATCATGAGGAATACATGTACAAACATTACAAAACATTTCAATTTTCATATTTCAAACCACTCATTGTCAAGGTATCGATCTAGGCGTTGGATCACATTTTTCAGCCAGATGCTCTACTACACCTCAATAACATTGACAATTTTAATTTTTTTCAACTGAAAATTCACGCGAAATGGGTTCAATGTACGCTTGACAACATACCTTTTTTCCAAATCCCAAAAAAGAATCTCGTGAACAAAAAAATCGTAAAAAACAACATTTTTTCGGCGCGACACAGCGTCGTCCTCCCTTAAATTCGTGGGTAAATAGGCAAAGTGGAGCATGATCAAAGATTTCGGGAGGTAACGTTTTATCGTGGGCCACATGAAAGTGTACACGGAAAAATTGGGAGCGAGTGAGAGCGAGGGACGAGGAGAGACGACCGAGGGAAAGGGCTAATGCATTCTCGATGGTTGATTTATGCACTAACCACGGTAAATATATCGGTACTCTCGCCGCGTATAAAATTAATTTCGTACAAGGCCCGGCTGGCCTTGCGGTCGTGTAACTATCAATATCGAGAGGTATCGTACAGACTTGCCAGGGGTTCCGTCGATATTCCCTCACGCTTTTCTACTTGAGACCCGCGATGTATTTTATACATTTACAAAACCCGCGTACCGCGATCCTTTTCCCCTTGCACTTGTAATACGCACTACGAGCGTCGAACTTTCGTTTCTCACAGTCTTCCACACTGGCCCATTTTTCGGGCATGCATTTGTCACACGCACGCACGCACGCACGCACGCACGCACTCACGCACGCACTCACTCACGCACTCACGCACTCACGCACGCACGCACTCACGCACGCACTCACGCACGCACTCACGCACTCACGCACGCACGCACGCACGCACGCACACGCGCACGCACGCACTCACGCACTCACGCACGCACTCACGCACTCACGCACGCACGGACGCACGCACGCACGCACGCGCGCACGCACGCGCGCACGCACTTACGCACTCACGCACTCACGCACGCACTCACGCACGCACTCACGCACGCACTCACGCACGCACTCACGCACGCACTCACGCACGCACTCACGCACGCACTCACGCACGCACTCACGCACGCACTCACGCACGCACTCACGCACGCACTCACGCACGCACTCACGCACGCACTCACGCACGCACGCACTCACGCACTCACGCACGCACTCACGCACGCACTCACGAGCTCACGCACTCACGCACGCACGCACTCATGCACGCACGCACTCACGCACGCACGCACGCACGCACTCACGCACGCACTCACGCACGCACGCACGCACGCACTCACGCACGCACTCACGCACGCACACACGCATGCACGCACGCACGCACGGACGCACGCACGCATGTACGCACGGACGGACGCACGCACGCGCGCACGGATCCATACATTTTTACGTATAATGTTTCATGTGCGACCGCGCAGCCCACAAAACACCTCGTTAAATTATTCGCAAAAACGAGGATCCGCTTGCGAATCGTTTACCAGGACTCCGCGGGCCTGAAACATTTTTCAACTTTAACGAGCAGGAATCACCGTGCAAACACGTGTTATCCATGCACGGAGGAATAAAAAAAAACATTCAAAAAAGCGCAGCCAGGCTTGGATAGAACGCGGTAACGGATCGTGACACTTCATTGATTCGGGAAAAAAAATAATTAGTCCTGTATTAATTTATTTTATACAAAGAGAAAAAACGAAATAATGAAGATAGATAATTAAATAAAATTGTCCCATACAGACAAAAAATAATATAGAATGTTCCCATAAAGGCAGAAAATTAAATAAAATTAAAAATGTATTCATACAAATATTAACTCTTTGCACTCGAGGCCTTTTCCGCTTGGATGGAAAGTGGAGAGCGAGAGTATCACCTCTCGAGTACAAAAGGTTAATTACTGTCATAAAAGTAATTGAAGTTTTTATATAAATGAATAATTTAACTCATATAAAGGTAGAAAAAAACGATGAGGAGAACTCTACGAAATTCGTTACAACGGTAAAAGTATTTGCGATCAATTGTGGTCCAACGTTTGCACTGTGACGGGTAAAGAAAATCGATTTTTTTGGCATTTTCTCAAAGTATACATATTTAAGGATATGTGACAAAAGTTTCAAATTACAATATTGACCATTGACCAAGTTACCGACGATTTAGTGAGAGCAGTTAGCGCAACGATTTACTTATACTAAAACTATGAATCGCCTCTTTCTCGATCTGATCAACAACGTGACTCTAGCAATAATTGCCCCATTTCGAATAAATAAAAAATGTCCGTAATTGCAGTAGCTTTCGTTGTACATAAGTAAACATTTCGCCAAGATTACACTTTTTTTTAAACACTCGGCGTTTTATGAATTTGTTTATTCATTCGAAAAAGGCTACGTACAGCGAGAACTATATTTATATAGATTATAAAACCCTTTCATTTTTATTTCTGAGACCAAACATTGTTAAGTTATTGATCCGGATGTTGCACGACCTTCTTTATACAAAGGCTCTATTATACCTCCATAACGTTGTTAATATTCAATTTTTGTGAATAAAAAGTTGCACGAAACAAGTTTAATGTGTGCTTAGTAGCATACCTTTTTTTTTCAAATCTTAAATAATCTAGTAGCCAAAAAAAATCACAAAAAAACACTTCTTTCGGCCCCTCACAGTGGTGTCCTCCCTTAACACTAGGAATGTCAACATAATATACATAGAAAATATGATGAGCTGATGTACTAAAAAATGTAGTACTTTCCTCCCAACATTACGTTCGATTATGACAAGCAAGAATTCCACGAAGAATCTCCACGTAGTAACACTTCCTCTGCATCGACCTCATCATGCGAGCTCATGATCGATTGTCACAATGTCAAAATCTCACAATCAATGGTAAAAAAAATACAAATTCCCGTACATTCATCCTCCAGTTTTCCAGCTATATTGCGAAATCGATCGTCACTTTCGATTCGTACAAAAAAATTAAGTTCCCAACGTTTCATTTTCAAATACTTCAATTCCACGTGGTCTGGTATATCACCCTTTATTCCGCGATCGCATACGAATCGTCGCAGAACGCTCCTGGCCATAATAACTTTCGACCTACCTTCCCCCCTTTGCACCCTCTGCCCCCTTCTGTAATACATCAACCTCATCTCTCGAGTTTTGCGTACGAGGAGCAAATGTATATATAAGAATTATATTCGCGAACGATGGGTTGAGAGTTGGATCTCGTTGAGCTGAGGGTCGTTCTCGATGAGAGCATTCAACGAGTCCCACGTGCAATTTTCTCTGCATATATATATATATATATATATATGATTGTATAGAATATAGAGGTACAAAAGGAGCTTACGTGTATTATTGCAGTATTCTCCATTCGCGTACGAACACTCGTTCGTACCCCAGCTCTAATGAAACACTAGCACATGCTTGTCCGTTTACGAGGTAGCATCTCGATCATGCACCGCAAGCAAGTAGGCGTTTCGCTTGAAATTTGATCATTAAATGTACGGAAGCGTCAAAGAGTCGTGGCACAGCCTGACAGGGCTGAAAAGTTTCTAATCTCTTCCGGCGTGAAAAAGTTAATAATATTACGAATTATATCGTACTTGTGAATGGTGAAATCGCAATGATGTTGTATGGCGGTTGTATGAAGCAAGGCTATCAGTCTGGAGGCTGCAAAAATGCATTGGCACAATTTTTTGTGGGTACTCAGTTGATAAAATGAAAAGTCTATTGGGTGAACTTTATTATACGCATCTTCAAGTGTCTTTACAATTTTTTTGATAAGATTTTGTATGAAAATGCGTCCACCTGGAGCTGGATGAATCGAGTCGTCTTTGTCTGATAGTGTCCTGCGGCCGGCAACATCACATCGCCAATTATTACCGATTTACTTAATTTTTTAATCTTGTAACAATATTTTACATCGACGTAGGGAATTTTTTTTTTTGGCGAAAACAATTTTATTTGTTCGAGTAGCATCATTTTCATGTGACAGGTACAAAAAATCGAAAAATGTTGCGCGTTGTATTAGCAGATTACCCGGCTTGACAGATTAATGGTGAGTCAACATTTTCTTTGTGTAAATCGAACTTGAACTTTTAAACGCCTCTTTCTTACAACTGTATTTATTCAAACTGACTTCCATGATATCTCAAAAACTGTTGAACGGATTATTTCGCTCAAATTTGTAGGTTTAGTCAGTTTTCACCCGAACTAGAATATTTCTGATATCAACCATAGTTTTTTTAAGCTGAAAAAGTTGAAATAATGACGAAACTTTTAAAACCGTGCCAAAAATTCACCAACTTTTTTACACATGAGTGCCTTCCGAACGGTGTAAAGTCGATTCGACGCATTATTTTTGTTTGATAAAATTCTGAGGAACTGTAAAAATGTTAATAAATGTGTGATAAAAAATCAAGAATAGTGTGTTTCAATGATTCATCGGAAAAAATTCCCAAAAAAGCGAAAACTATAGCTGTCACATGGGATGATCCCCTGTGCTAATGTGCTAATTTTGTGCTCCATTGAAAATTTGTGTGCTCTCGTCGTTTAGCGGGAAATGAGAAATCAAAAGTACTCTGCCGGCGTAACATCAAGCTAGCAGAGCACCTGATATTCTTTGCCATTTCTGAAAATGAAACTACATAATATTTATGTGCTTTTTATGTGCTTCACGAATATGGAACAGCCAAATCTATATTTTCTTTTATTTTGCCAGATATAGACTCTCTAAAGGCCTCTAAAAAGAGCATGGACCTTTTTTTTAGTATTCTAAGATGAAAGTACACTACATTTATGTGCTCTTTATGTGCTCTTCGAATATTCAAGAGACAAATCGCTAAAACGAAAATAACTCCAAATATCACGCCTAAGCTACCCGCCAAAGGGGGAAAGGGCTATTATTTCGATATTGCAAAATCAAATGATTCCACATTTATGTGCTTTTTATGTGCTCTTCGAATATCTAATAGGCAAACCGCTCAAACGAAAATTTCGCTCAAAACCACCCCTACGCTACCCTCCAATGGGGGAAAGGGCTATTATTTCGACATCGCAAAATTAAATGATTCCATAAATTTAAAACTTTTTTATTTTCCCCAAAATAACCCCTGAGAGATTAGCACATAATGAGCACAAAATTTTGATAACCATTAAATCCATTTTGGGGACTTTGATCTGCTAGTTTTATGGAGGTCTCTATTAGGGTTCCATACATTTGACAAACAAACTTTTTTTTAAACTAGATATTTAATTAGGTAATGCATCTTTCCTGTCTCAGTTCTTAGGTAGTACTAAACTGAAACCATGTGGGGTAATGGGAGCTAAAGAAAGTTTTGTATACTCCTGCTGTAAGCTAATGAAAATATATAAAATTCTTGTTACTTAAGGCCTTAGGCTACAGTAACGGGTATAAAAACATGTGCGAATTTAATAATTTTTTTTTCGTGTGAAAAAGTGATTCACTCATAAAATTAATGACACATCTATTTAGTATGAATATCAAGGTATTAGGAAATATTATTTTTTTTTCGATCTACAAAATGGCCGACTAGTAATATTTTCTTTTGTTATTTTTTTGTTTACGTGCTCTGCGGCGTGACTTTCAGCATCTACAATTTTTTACCTAGAACAAGAAACAAAAATTGTTTTTTGATGAAAAAAAAAATTTAATTGAATTTCTAATTCAATGTTTACTTTTGGGTCAACATTCTGCACAAAATATCCAAATTTCAGGTCTGTAACTCATCACATTGGCGAGCTGGAGACCTACGGAGGGACAGACAGCAGGATGACAGCAATAGAGTTCCATTTGCCCTTTGGGTACGGAACCCTAAAAGTTGTCGAAATTCACCCTTCTTAGGGCTCTAGACTGGTCATCTCCGTTAATTGTTGTAGGTCAAAACTAGATGCAACGGTACGGTGAGAAGAAAAAATCCGTGAAAAATTCGCGATGAACGTGAGGAATTACGTATCATTATTGCACATTTTTCATCCCCGAATCCCCGAAGAGCCGATACACGTGTCGCGCGTTATTAATATCGGTTGCTCCCGGACAGAAGCTGAGAGAAAAAAGAAATGCGGAAAGGCAACGGTATGCGTGCGTCGTGACGTGAAATAACCGCGCAAATATCTCTTCCGTACGTACGGCGCGATCGCTTCTCAGCTGCCACCTCGGAACATATTTACTTCGCGCATCGTCTCGTGCAACGTCTCGTGAAAATCTTTCGTTCCGCAAGTGTATAATCTCGGAAGGCGAAACTTTGGGGACACGTCGCCGAGTAGACGATGCCGCTCGATAATTTGCATACGATTATGCGTTTATATGTATACATATCTACATACAAGCACACACGTATATGTATGTACGCTGACGTTCCTACTATAAAAGTGGGTGACGTATGTGTGTACTTCAAATTTATGCAGGTACACTCTGCAAGAAAAGCCAATTTCTTGACTTGAAAAAAACAGCCATTTTTTAAAATGGATATTGTGATATTGTATTGTATTTATTTGTTTTTTTCATGTATTTGTATAATAATGTATGTATTTTAATTATTATATAATTATATAATATAATATTATAATATATGTAATATATATAATATTATATAATTATATATATATATATATAATTATAATTATTATACTTATAATTATACAATAATAATTTATTACTTTAATAGGAATAAATTAATAAGTATAATAATACTTATTAATTAATTATTATTATTAATTTTATTTTTAAATACTGTTATTATTTAAATATTTCGGTAAACAATAATGGACAAATGGTCAATGGATTGATATTATACACTGCGCGTGAGTAATTGGTATAAACTCTTATTATTATTTTTATTATTTTATTATTATTTATATTTTTATATTATTTTTTATATTATTATTATTATTTATATTTATATTATTATATATTATATATATTATATTATTTTTTATATTATTATTTATATTTATTATTATTATTTTTAAATACTGTTATTATTTAAATATTTCGGTAAACAATAATGGACAAATGGTCAATGGATTGATATTATATACTGCACGTGAGTAAATTATTGGTATAAACTCTTACGATTTCAACCGTGGGTCTGGGAAACCGAAAGCTCATTTGGTAGCTCTCTACTTTTCGTGACGATTCACTAGGATAGTTTGAACTGTGTGTATTTGTTGTTAGAAAAACATTAAGGCTCGGTTGGACCTATTCAGCCGGGTTTGAGTTGTGCCGAAAAAAATTATAGAAGTGCCCTTTTGCGGGTAGCTTGAGGTATTCCTCTCCCGAGCCTGAATATTTAACAATTAAATGATTTTCGTATATAATCAATGAAAAATATATTTTAGTATACTGATGAAATTTCAAGCCAAGTTACCGAACTTAAAAAAAAATGACTCTAAAAATGATCTAATTTATACGGCACCTTATGGAGATGACGCGCTGGCCACATTTCTATTCAATGATTTATACACTAAACAACTCTAGATGTCTGATATAAACTGCTCGACCGGTGTAAAAAATTCTAAAGATTCCGTAACGAAAATAGAAAACAGGGCGTCAGCAAAAGTTTAAAGAAAATATTAATGATAGAACTTGGAAAAATGTGATTATCAGAAGAATTTTCGTAGCCGCGAATTTTCGGAAAAAATAAAAAAATGTCTAATCTACTAATTTTTCACTCCAGTTTATCGTTGGGTATAATATAATTCATGGTAACATATTTTTCATTCAGCGCCACTGTCTTTTTCCGACGATTCGGAAGGCCTGCCTGCACGAAAAACGGCCCTCCGTGAAACGAATACCTTGTCCTCCAAAGCTGCATTAGTAGCTGTGTTAGGCCTTTTGTTATTTTTTTTCAGTCTGTCTGTTTTCGAAATAGTGATTACGATTTTTTTTTAAATTTATCAACTATCTGTTGCCTATGTGAATGTTAATGAAGGATGTGACTGACGTTAGCGTTTGAAGAAAAGGAATATTAGTTTTTTGCATCGAGAAAATATCAACATATTCTTTAGTCATTATTGCCCTCTGGGTAATAGTGATTGCTTCCCATGTTTCTGAAACACCGACATGTTAATTTTACTATAATTGACGTGGAAAATCTTAATCATACAATAATTTCACAGCATTCACAATTCGCAGTCATCTGGTTCTCTCGTATTTTTTTCCTTAAATATCATAAATTTCACTCGCTCAAGAAATTCAATTTTTTCACCCAAATGAAGCTGATATTTCTTTTTCCAGTAGTCCTAAGTACCCTGTTGAAGATTTGGAAGATGTGTTTTTTTTTAAATTTTTCCAATGACCAAAAACTGCAATTTTTGGACGTTTTTCACAACACTTTAACAAAATTATCCGTTTCAACTTTAGATCAAATGACTTTTTGGGTTTATCGTATTATTTAGTCGTATTGGTCGGAGTCTGGCGTTTCGATTTCACCACAATCGAACCTCGATAGACACGTTTGTTCGAAAGTTATAGAGCGATAAACGTCGTCGATTGACAGACCAATGTGTGTCGGATTGAGGTACTAAAAATAACGATGCCTCGCAAAGGCTAATTGTTCCTCACGGTGATGCTATACATCGAATCGACCATCCGTACACTTTGATGCGAACAACTACTGTCAAGTATATTTCGTCCCTATTCAACTTTCCAATTACTTCCAATTAGAGAAGCAAACAAGCCACGAACTTCCAAAACAAATTCGAATTTCAAAACATCCTCTTCCATAACGTTCGTCATCGCAAATAAGTTGCTTTTACTCGCGAAAACTGTACGGCAATTGGAGAAACGAAACGGAAACTGGCCTTCTGGAAATTTCACATTTTTCGCGATATGTCAGATGTGAGTGAGTAACAAAAAAAAATTTTTTAAACACGACCAGACACCTGCTCTGCATATTGTTAAATGTTTTTTGTGACGAAGTTCCGCGCGGTGGTAAGTTTTGTGACGTTCTGTACGAAAAAGCGAGAGAACTCTTCATCCGCGAGCGTGACACGCGCGTGGATTACTCCCCACCTTTGATGGTGTATAAAATTGCATCTCCGTCAATGTATGTATTGCTTGGGTACTTCATCGACACGACGAGGAGTCCCGTACTTAAATTGGCCCTAAGTGCCAAGCTCCGCGAGTTCGTCTCACGTTTTTTCGCGGAAAGAGTACTTTATATATATATATATATGTGCTTTGTACGAACTTTAATCCCCGTTTCAACACCTTCATTTAGCCGCCGCGCGGCCCCGCGATGCCCGAAGCCGCAATCAATGTTTAAATATATATATATATATATTTGGCGCATCGACTATTGCCCACATCGGCATATCACCTACCGATCTTTGGAGCCGAATGAACGGCCCGTTTCTCACACCTTCACGCTCTCGATCGTCTCCCTTCACCCCGGTATATGTGCACACGTGCGCTTGTGGCACTTTCGCTCAATTTTTCCCTCGACCTCTCGTTTCGATCGCGAGTTCGCAATACCCGTCGGGAACGCCGCGAAACATTCTCGTAAGACCCCTAATAAGACCCTCACACTCGCTAAGATCTCGGTGAATTTTATACATCTAATTAGAAATTAGTTTCATCGACGGTAAATAATTGCGAAGGTGTTAAACGATTTTCTCCGCCGTGAAGCAATTATTACGAAGCCGTGACTTACTCCGAGATATTCGGGCCGGTTGATAATTCTGGGCGGATGACAGGGTTCTATGTGTTTTGCTATCGTACGGTGGTTAGAATTAATGCCTTAGGCCACAGTAACGGGTATAAAATCATGTGCGAATTCAATTATTTTTTTCTGTATGAAAAAGTGATTTACTCATAAAATTAATTACACACTTATTTAAAATGAATGTCAAGCTGTTAGAAATTTTTTTTTTTTCCAATGTACAAAATGTCCGACTACTAATATTATCTTTTTTTTAAGGCGCTCTGCGTCGTGACATTTAGCATCCACAATTCTTGACCTAGAATAAAAAACAAAAATTCTCCCCAATCTACATTAGAATGCCTAGAGAAGTACGTACGGAATTTAAAAAATATTGTTTTATTCAAAAGTTGTAGGTATTTGAACTTAAGAAATGAATTTTCAGTGAACAATTTCGTTATAGCTGCTCATAAAATGAAAAGTTTTCGATTAATCAGAAATTCCGTACGTACTTCTCGGCGAAATGCAATTAGGAACATAACTTTTAAATCGGCAGTAAATCGAGTGAAAATTGTTGAAGTTATTTGTCACGCCAATTGGGAAAAAGCTGTTTCGAGAAGTTTCGAGTAGTCTGCCATTTTGTACATCGAAAAAAATATATATATTTTCTAACAGCCTGATATTCATACTAAATAGATGTGTAATTTATTTTATGAGTGAACGACTTTTACATACGAAAAAAATTGCTAAATTCGCACATGATTTTATACCCGTTACTGTGGCCTAAGGCCTTAATTAGTAAGGCGGGACATCACTGTGACGGGAAAAAAAAATTTCTTGCATTTTCTCAATGGATACATGTTCGGGAATATGTGAAAAATGTTCAAGTACAATTTCAATAGTTGACCAAGTTACAGGCGATTCAGTGAGAGCAGGTAGCGAAATTATTTACTTATACTAATCCTCTGAATCGCGTTTTTCTCGAAGCGACTTTTTTTGGCCTGGCCGAAATCGTACGTCTAGTTAAAACTCTCTGATTTGGAATTTAGAAAAATAAAATTTCCCCAATCGCAGTAGCCATCGTTGTACGTAGCCATCTATCTTTTTGAATTTAGTACTTTTTGAGCCCCCGAATAATCGAAAAAACGACCTTCTACCGGCATGTCACAGTGGTGCCCTCTCTTAAAGAACAGCTCCAACAGTTGAAAACGGACGTCCTGAAAATAGAATTTAATTAAAAAGCAATCTTTTAGTAATTATGATGTTTTCTGCAAATATTTCTCACTATGTTTTAATGATTTTTGGTATTTTATCTAATTAAGATTTATCATTTTTTAGTAATTTGAGTCTATTTTGATATCTCGTCTTTTAAATCTAACTATGTTTACATTTTTATTATGCGCAATTATGTTTTTATCATTATATTTTAGAAATTTATGAAGACTTATCAAATTTATAGTAATGTTCACGAAGTATATAGAGTTATACGGGTTTGATATAAAGTGCATTCGAAATTTTATTTGCTCGTTCAGTGCGTTCAAGAGTTTCATCAATCTTCAAGAGTGTCTTGATAGGTGTAAGCAGTATTTTTTTTCCGCGAATGTGAGGTTCCAGCCTGGTGCATTCCGATGTTTTGATCTTCCAGCTTCGATTGATATCGCTCCAAAAACAACGATCCTTTCGATGTGCGCGGGATTCTTCGACGATGAATGGTTCGTCACGTCGGATCTCGGAATCAATGAAATATATATTTTTTTCCTATTGCGAGTTGTACGTCAAGGCAGCGAGGTGGGTTGTCCCCATCATTCGTGTGTATATATGTGTGTGTGTGTGTGTGTGTGTGTGTGTGTGTGTGTGTGTGTGTGTGTGTGTGTGTGTGTGTGCGTGCGTGTGCGTGTGCGTGCGTGCGTGCGTGTGTGTGTGTGTGTGTGTGTGTGTGTGTGTGTGTGTGTGCGCGTGTGTATGCGCATGTACACACATGCATACATACAGAAAAGATAATGACACGGAAAGTAAGAAAGAAAGAAAAAAAGAGAAAAGCAACCAAGGGCGATGGAGAGGGAGAAGTGTGAGCGAGTGAGAGAGGTAGAGAGGAGAGAAAAGAGAGAGAGAGTGAGAGAGAGAGGGATTGAGAAGGAGGGATGAAAACAAGTGGGACAGAAAAGGAGTGATGCTTCATGATGGTAACGGCGTGTGAGCGCTTCGGCCCCACCTAGACGCGTGGGACAGACACCCACGATTTTCCATCTCACGCGCAAGCAGTTGGACGACAATATATATCTGTATATATATATATCGTTACCACCGTATCATCGTGTATCCATATACTACACACACACACACACACACACACACGCACGCACGCACGCACGCACGCACGCACGCACGCACGCACGCACGCGCGCACGCACGCACGCGCGCACGCACGCACGCGCGCACGCACGCACGCGCGCACGCACGCACGCGCGCACGCACGCACGCGCGCACGCACGCACGCGCGCACGCACGCACGCGCGCACGCACGCACGCACGCACGCACGCGCACACACACACACACACACACACACACACACACACACATATATATTTATTGTATATGCATACACGGTGATACGGTGGTAACTCAGAAAAGTGGCGTTGAAGATATTCGACTTCGAGCACCGTCCTTACAGCAACCAAATGCCCCCATACTCAACGTTCAGCCATTCCCAATCTTTTCAAAATCATCTCTGAATGAATCAAAGCATATTTACATAAAGTTCATTTCAAGAATAGTCTCGTTCCCAAATCAATGGATCCGTTGAGCGAAAATTCAAGGACCATCCTCACGACTGCCGATGGGCCGATAGCCAACACTCGATTGGCGAATCGTCTTTAAAATATCCATTTTCTATGTACATACGTTTATTGGCACAATACAGGTATGAAGATTCAGCTGTACGTGAAGGGAGAACCTCATCCAGGCGTCGGTCGCGCTAGTGCCTCTTTTCTCGATACAGTACAGGTACCCTCTTTGTAGTTCTCGCGAGGACGCACACGCTTTTACGAGGGCCGGAGGACGCGAAGAGAGATACTGAGGAAATAAGAGGGAAAAGTGAACACCGTTCGGGTGTATAATAAGCAGGGGAGCGCGCAAGGCCACGCGATCCCAATGAGACTCGTTTCCTCTTCGTCTTTATCTTCGTTCTCTGCTTGTTTTCTTGGTGCATCCATATTCCGTGAGTCCTTCTTTTTTAATATCTGATTTTATCATTAAGCTACATTCTTCGTGAATTCTTATGATCGTCGAGGGGGAATACCTTCAGGCGAGGAACAAATTGCTGATTTTCATGATTTTTTTTTAGAGCGTAGATTTCTTTACCATTTTTGAGACTTCGGGTATGTTTTATTACTACTTTTGGCTGTTAAGTGGTATTTTTTAATTTGAGTTTTGAAAATGGCGGAGGAATGGCACGGTCTTCTAAACGGATTGCCGCGAATTTTGTCAGACGGCGTGACACGTAGTGTCGGCACGATTAATCTGAAAAAAACCAGCGAAGATTTTTCTTTCATTAACACTCAAGCGCAGGATATGAACCAAGACAAGGTGAGAAATGTTGAGAATCGATGAAATGGCACGCTTTGAAACAAAAAGATTGAATTTTCCGAAAAAATGATTACATTTTGCAATAAAAATATACATTTTTAATTTTATCTTTGAGAACATGTAGGTTCATGGTTGAGGCAATAAGATTAGAGAGATTTATACCGAATTTCATCACAAACGGTCGATTAGCTTTTCAGCTATACGGAGCGCCAGTTTTGAAAATGCAGTTTAGAAGTACCTCCGCCATTTTTAAAGATGAATAAAAAAATATCATGTAACAGCGAAAAGTAGTAATAAAAAAGGTGAACAAATCTGTCCTTTGAAAAAAATCATGAAAATCAGGAATTTCTTCCTCGCCTAAAGGTATCTCCCCCCTTAAACGTTTAAAATATCCTTAAGAATACAAAAAATAAAACTAGGAAGAAATCGTTTTTTTTTGAGATCTCAAGGTAGCGTAACCCCTTAATTGGAACATTTTTCATCCGAGATTTTTATCGGGACAGCTTTGATCGTTTTCGACATTTCAAATTTTAAGATATATTTAAGGGTGTAGACCGGCGGAGCAAAGGCAAATCAATAATCTAAGACCCAAAATACGGAATGACATTGCAGTTTGCATCGTTGGAATGCAACGATTTCTTTTTTAATTTTTGATTTCTCTATTTTTATCAGTATCCAAAGTTTTTTTTTGCGAATCAAGATCGAAGATCTCTAATAAGACGTACAAACGTTCGGGCGATTTACATAGTCTCAAACGGCCAAACAAGCTTTTGAGATTCAATAAAAAATCAATTTCCGTGCATTCCAACGATGGAGAGTTCAACGTCGTAATACGGATGACGTCACTGTAGAAAGAGCATTTGAGGTGGTCGAAATTCGTAGCGCCTCCAATGTCGGATACCTACGGTTTAAATGCCCCATAGTTGATCGACTGTCATCATAAAGACTTCCGTCTCCGATACGCCTAACGTTGCTGATGGGAAAAGAGACGTAGGTATGTAAAATACGGAGAGTGCTGATTGCGGGGACATCATTCGTGAGAAAATATAGAACGAGCACGTGCGCCAGGAGACCGACTCTGAGTGATTTAAAGTCTCGGTTCAATCTTGTTCAGATTCTCGAATCGACGAGTATTGTGGAAGCGTAGCTTTGACGAGGACAAAATAAATTCACTTTCGTTTCGTCAAATGTCTTTACAGAGAAAAGTTTATTGAATTGAGTTTCTTTTGTTGTTTTTTCTCAATTTGAAGCGTAAATTACACTATCGATTTTATGAGTTCTCGTTGTAGCTCCTCGGAGAAATGCATCCGTTGAATTCTTGGGTATTTTGGAATAAAAGAATTTTTGGCGCGATATATATTGTAGAGGATCGAAATGAGATGCTAGAAACTATTGGCGGTCCACTGATATCGAAGGGAAAATATAAACTGCTAATTTTTTCGAATTAAAAAATGAAACGATTTTTTTTACGAAACTACTGATCCATCAAATTATTTATAATATGCGTTAATTTCTGAAACATGGATCTCACCTCAGTTCTCGTGGCGGAAAACAAAATCAATTATACGATATTCTGGATAAAGAAAAAAAAAATCGCTTAACTTTTTGCCATCGTTTGAAAATTTCATACGCACTTCTCGTACGGTCAAAATGCATACGAATTTTTGTTATTATTTGCGTTTATTTTTTTATTGTTATATTTAGGTTATTATTTTCTTACTCATTAGCATTAGGAGTAGGATACGATGCAAGTTTCCATCTTTGAGAATATATTTAGGCGGCCATATGTTCCTTTTAGACGTCCTTTTGAAAAAGCAAACGATCAGTATTTTTTTTTCATCGTAGATAACGGAAGAAAAAACGTAGTCAGTTTATCAAAAGGGTTTTCTTACACGCGAGGTGTAAAACCGTTACTTATCTCTATAATGGGCTTGTGCGGACCACCTAAGACTTTTGGGAACGTCTTTTCTACCAAATTCGATGTCTTCACATTCGTTCAACGTGGTGAATGGTGAATCCAGAGATGTGCAAGTTTCGATATTTCTGTATCGATAGTATCGAGAAGCCAAGAAGATAGTCGATCGACTTTTGGCAAGTATCGAGTAGCCGGCTTCTGTATTCAATTATCTATAGAACTTTAGTCCATCAACTACGTGAGTTTCGAGCACCGAGTATCGGTTAATACAAATATTGAACATCCATGCTGTGGAAGTTTGGATCGTTGGAAGCCTACGAAAAATCTTTTCCATCTTCTGGTTTCTTCGTTTTTATCAATATCCCAAGTATTTTATTACAGATTTAATTTATCAACATCTAATAACGAATGGTAAAAAAATTTGGGTCGAGTCTTGTTTCATTCATTTGTTCCATCTCCCATCTTTCAGTTCTCGATGCATGTGGCTTTCTCACTCTTCACTTCTATTTTAAAATTGTGTTGTTAAAACGGGACACGACTGTAATGGGAAAAAATTCATTTTTCTTGCATTTTGTCAAAGTATACATATTCAAGAAGATGTGAAAAAAATCATGTTAAAATATTGAAAATTGACCAAGTTAGAGAAAATTTCGTGAGAGCAGGTAGGGCAACGATTTTCGTATACTAAAACTTTCAATCTCGTTTTTCTCCAAACGATTTTTCTCGACCTGGCCGGAATCATAACTCTAGTTATGAAAGTGCAATTTTCCACTTTATAAAATGTAAATTTCAGTAATTGCAGTAGCTACCGTTGTATGTAGCCCTTTTTTTTCGAATAAAATATTTTTTAAGCCCTCCAATGTAAGTTTTTTTAACAACCGCTATTTTGTAAATTTTGTCCTTTTTCAGAAAATGGCTACGTACAGCGAGAACTACATTTATATAGATTATAAAACTTTTTTATTTTCTATTTTTCAGACCAATAATTGTCAAGCTTTCGATCCGGTCGTTGGACCAAATTTTTTATGCACAGGCTCCATTTATTATACTTAATAAAGTTGGTAATTTTTAATTTTTTGAAATATAAATTTACACGAAACGAGTTCAATGCTCAAGGGGCTATACCAGTGTGAACGCTCAAAATTTGGGTGATTTTCAGGAATTTTTTGGAAGAAAAGTACTCGATTAAGTGTTTCGGAAAATTAAGAATATATTTGGCTATATTTGACCTATATTACATAAATTTTTCATAGAAAAATATTGAGATCCAAGCGACTTATGCGCTGCCTTCGGAGGCCACAAAAAAAAAGTTCCTCCACTGCTGACATGCTTCCGGCCGACTGAGTAGCTGAAACCGAAAAAGGGAAAAATGTTGTTAAACTGGAAGGTATTTCCTGTGCAATGACGTATGATTTTCTAAAAATATCAAAATATAACAAAATGGCGTAGTTATGAAAAAAGTCGGTTTTCTTGCCTATAAAATGGTCGTTTTTTTTCAATGCCAAATCGTTAATTTTCATCCAATCAAAAATATCCTACGTCATTGTAGAGTAAATTTATTCAAGAGTACGCAGTTCCAATTTCAAGTCAATCGGATAATTGCTCTTTGAGTTACAATGTCAGGAAATTTGAAAAATCTCATTTCGAGAAAAACGCGTTTAAAGATTTAACTATCGATTTCATACGTACGAGCGGTTGCTCTTAAGACCCTGCCATTCGGGGAGTATTAGAAATACGGCCTTGAAATTTTTACAGGATATTCTTGAAAGTATAACCTGTCGAAAAAGAAAAAAAAATCGATTTTTTGAAAGTGCCACACTGGTATAGCCCCTTAATTATATACATTTTTTTCCACATTCAAAATAAATAATCTAATAGACAAAAAAATCGGAAAAACGTCCTTTTTTCCTTTTTATACATCTCAACATTTGATTCTTTCTCGAACGTAAATCAATGACCCTCATTTTTGGTCTTCACTAGCCTTTGCATTTTGTCTCGTCCCGTTTTCCCCCAGGGAAAAAGTTTGAAAATTTTGTGGAGAATTTTATCGTCCAGCTGAAACCGGAAGACCTTAAAATTTGGGCGGGGTTCCGAAGGAAGGACCGAACCCATAAGATTATTCGAATGTTCATTCGAATGAGAGAAAAGACAACGGAGGCGGAAGAATACAGCTATGAGTGCCTCGCAGCGTGTCTAAAGGGAGACATTTCGAACAAACCATAAATCACGATTAAGGGTCGAGGAAGTGTGTCCTCGCGTACCACCTGGAGCCTGAGGTAGATATATATTTATATATAGCTACACGTGTGTGTATACGCGTCCATATAAATATATTTATGCATGATTGTACGAGTGGTCCCCGCAATGCAACGATAGGTCAAAGTGACACGACCACGGTCTGTAATAAGTCAGCCACTTTTGCCAAACTTTACCAAAAATTGCTTTCCACCGTGTGTTCTGTTATCAATAATGTTCAAAGTAGTAAAAACAATACTCCAAGCAGTGGTCGTTGAACGGGGTCATCCTATGTGACAGCTATTATTTTCCACTTTTTTTGGGATTTTTTTTCGATGCATTATCAAAACATTCTGTCTTTGAATTTTGACCACACATTTATTGACGTTTTCACAGTCCCTGAGAATTTTATTGAACAAAAATGACGAGTTGAATCGAATTGACACCGCTCGGACGGCACACTGTCTTAAAAAAGTTCGTTGACGGCTGCCATGATTCCGGAGGTTTTGCTTATATGAAATAAAAAAATCAAAC